>CM046469.1:20665000-21267500 GCA_025506415.1 Flaveria robusta
AAAAAAAGGGTCCTAGACCCTAACGAATTAAATTATATAAAGTAGATTGTTATACGAAAACAAATCTTCACCAATAAACATAGCAAAATCATAGTACTACAATGACATATCGTAATATCTAACCGATAATAAGTGAAGCCATATTTTCACTAACAACTAATAAAGTCAGCTGTCACACAAAAACCCTCCTATCCTACATGTCGTAGCCTTCTACTGTTTCACTTGTGAATGTCTCGATTTCTAATTTTTTAAGTGAGGTGCATAATTTGAGTTAATTCATTCTATAAAACAATTAAATAAAATAACAAATAATAACGGATAATAGCCTATGAGAGTTGGTATTCTGTCTTTTAAAAAAATGGACTTTTAATTAAATAATAGGATTAATAAAATGAATCCAAAGATATATATTTGATTAAAAACATAATTAGATTAAGTTTTTTTTATTGGATTATAACTTATTACTATTTTTTTTAGAAAAAAGTTTATATAATATATAATTTTTTTATAAATTTTGTGCCCCCTAAACGAGTAAGCCCTGGACGGAGGTTCACTTTGCCCCTCCTTAGGGCTGGCTATGGATAACTATGTTAGGAGAAAGTTATTATTATTATAAGGTTTTATAGCTTGTGTTATTTCATGGTTGGCATTTTACATAATTACCTTATATTTTGTATGTTAAAAGACAAAGTAAACGTATACTACTGTTTTTGCTTTGCAAAGAAGTGTGCGTTCTTCATTATTCCTTCATCTTTATTCTTTAACACAAACTAACATGAAAAACCTTCTCATATGCTCACATAAATTTAAAAAAGATCTTCATTTTTTAAACTTATTTGGCTCATTATAGCAAATTATGAAAGCCCCTATAATGATTTTTGCAATTAAGACTGAAGAGTAGCACGAAATGCTAACAAGATCAAGAAACTGCTAGATTTGGAGCTTATCTGGTGCTAGAAATCTCCGTTGCATCTTTCTCTGACTCTCTTGCCATCATTAACCGAAATGTTTTGCACTTGATGTTACGTTATCACTATTTTTTCCTATGCTATCTTTTTAAAAATTTTCCTTTTGCTGATTGAGGTTTTTTTTATTCCAATCAATGGAAATTATTAAGATGATCCAGGCTTCACTCATTCTTCTTGGTTTCAAATTGCTGTTGTGTTTTGTTTGAAGCACCTGCCAATAATATCAATAAAAAAACAATGATGAATAGCAGACCCGCGGTAGCAACAAGCCTTTTGACTTCCTTCGAGGTTATAATTAACATTTGAAAATGAAAATTGAGTTAATTGACTATTCTATAATATATTAGTTTTATTAACTAGTGTATTACATTGTCGGATTAATTAAAAATTAAAATTAGAGATATACCTACTATAATTATTGTTGAACTATTGTGGGCTGTTGAAGTGTTATTGGGCTTGCACTAGAAGAGTACTGCTAGAGTGCCAGTTAAAAAGTTATTTGGGCTTAATTGGAGTGTTGTTGTGCTTGTAGTAAAAAAGTTCTGCTAGGCTAAAGGTTATTTGGGCTCAATTGGGCCATATGGTTTGTGAGAGAGGATCTCAACATAAAATAGAGATCACTCCATCTTAAGTATTCAATTCATAAAATGGAAAATAAAAAAAATACTTGATTCAAAAATATACACAAAAGTATTTAAACTGTATTTGGTTTTAATTAAAATGAAGCTATCATGGAACAGATTGTATTCAATCTCCATTAGGACGAATAAAACACTATTGAATAGTTCAAATGATGATGAAGGTTGCACGCATTAAGGTTAATGACTCTGCGACTCACTTGCTTGGGCTTCTACTTTAACTAAATTAATTTGAATTTAATATTATTAAATACACCTTTTACTGAAATTTATTTTTTCAAAATTAAATTTGAAATTGTTGGACAAATTATTTTGAATTTTAAGTTATCGCATATTGTTTGAACATTATAAAAATATTTTAATCTATTAAATGAGATATAAATAAAAAAATTTTAAGACTTTGTATTTGAAGTGTCACTATTTTAAACCTTGAAATATTAAAATATAAAGATACTCTAGTTAAAAATGATATAAACAATATTAATATTTAATTGACGGAGAAACTATAAAACACTTTGTTTTTCTTTAGAGTTGAAAATTATTGTACTTTCAACATAATGCTTGTCCAAGAAGATGATGGAAATGCAGTTTCGAAGAAACAGTTAAAAGGTTGTTCATACCTAAAAAAAATAATAAAATAGAGAAGCTTGTTGATAAAATAAAACAAATATAAATATGTAAGCCAAGAACTATTTGATTGCTTTCTAATACATAATATAGAGTCAATTTAAAATTAATCTACTGTTAACAACAATAAACTGATGTTGTTTATGGGTTAAATAGTGTTTGAAATGATTGATATGAGATATTTGAAATCATTGAGATTTTAGAGATGATTGAGGTAGTTAATGAAATAAAATATTCAAGATAAAAAAAATAACATGTGTTATGAAAATTTTGTTAAAAGAGATTTAGGTGAGAAAAATTTTATGACGTGAAATCTTATGATAAATGGGATCCATTACTAATATAATATATTCATTTTACTTTAAGGACAAGAGATATATAATAATATAACTCGGGGACAGGAGATATATATAATATTAAGAGTACTTTATTAATTTAACAACACATAAAAGAAAAACTTAATGTCTATCTAACTCAGGGACTATTAGTGTTATGTTTATACCAACTATTTTACTAACCTTGTAATTTTTAAGAGTTAGTGACCAAAAGTGAAATCAGGCCGAACCAGAGGGACCACCTGTGTAATTAAGTCAATTTAAAACTTTGATGAATAGTATTGTTTATAGGTCTTTTTAATGTGATCCAACTACTTCGTGTGTTTTCACTTTAGCCACATTCTTTCTTCTATATATGGAAAAGGCAATTGGATCAGCAGTGATGTTTTTTTTTCTTAGGGGTACAGCCACAAAAGTTTCTAGATTTTGCATTTGACCCCGTCCCCAATTGTGTTTATATATAATATCTTCTTTGTAACTCTCTTTTTTAGAGAAAGGGAGAAGGGGTGTGGTCCTGAGACCGGTGGCCTTGCTTCGGCGATACCGGCCGTCTGATTATTGTTTTGAACTACAAGGTTGCCTTTGGTACTGCGATGGCTGGTGTCAATTCTGATGTGTTTTTGTATGGTTGTCGGTGGACGGTCGCACTGCTATCGGTGGTGATGCCGGCATGGTCGCTTGCATGTTGTTAATGCTTTCGGTGGTGATGTCGTTGCAGTCACTTGAATGTTGGCTTCGCTTCTTTTCCTGAGGTAGCTCCAGTGTCAGATCAAATATGGGGTGGCGTTTGTGTCAGGCGGTGACCGCCGCTCATCCGGTCGTTGTCTTTACCGCCTTCGTCGCCTACCTCCATCGCCGTCGATGCATGGTTTCACCGGTGATGATTGTGATGGATTTTAGGGGTTGCCGTTGGGTGAAGGCATTCGCCTTTTGGTTGCTCTCTGGCGAGGCGACCCTCAGTTGTTACGTCCGGTGGTGGTTTTGGTGAGAAGAGGGTTTTGGTGTTGGTTATGACATCACACCTGCCACCGCCCTTGCGGCGGAGCCTAACCGTCCTACCAAAGCCCTCCTCTGATGCATTTTATTACGTAGAGAGAGGGGGTTACGATGGTGGTTTTATCGAGAAAGGGTTTTGGTGGTGCTTTTCCCACTGCCTCTTCTAGGGTGGAGCCGCCGCCGGCCTACATCCTCTTCCTCCCTTACTTGACGTGTTGTTGCCTTGAAACTAAACGAATAGTAGTGCTCCATTTGCAAAGCGTGATGTGTAGGTTGTTCGGTATAATCGATGATGATGAGCTTTTCCTCATTTGATTAGAAACATGGTCGTTAGATTACGTGTTGATGATGATGAGGGTTACCCATCTGAAACACCGATTTAACTATGTTTCGGGTTTTACTTTGATTTGTGCTTTGTTTGGTAGGTTTGTTTGCAGGCCTGTTGATTTTCTCTGTTGGCGTTTGGCGTCGACAGGCTGTGTCGCTTGATACAGTCGATGATGATGAACGTTACCTCATCTGAGACGAAACATTGTCATTAGCTTACGTGATGATGATGATGAGGGTTACCCATCTGAAACACTGGCTAAACTATGTTTTGGGTTTTACTTTCATTTGTGCTTTGTTTGGTTTGTTTGCTTGCAAGCGTGTTGGTTTTTTTTGGTTGAGTAACTCGGTTCTTTGTTTTCTTTCATCATTGTGTATTTGACTATTGTGTTAATAGAATTGATGTGGGTAATGGTTGGTACTATGAATTGCAACATCTTTTGTGGTTTTTGGGTTTATCCAAGATCATTAGCAACGCAAGACATCTAGCTACAAAACAATGCACAACAACAACCATGAAATCCCATGAACTCAAAATTTTGAATGTAACTGATATCATCAAGTCTTACGTACACAAAAAATCAAACGGAATTCAAAATGATTGCAAAACGTAGTGTAATAGCGCACAACGCACATACTGGATTTCAACTAGTTATTACTCTATAATTAAAACTCACCAAATGAATAGTAAGTTACAAGTTAATTAAGCATAATGGTACAAGTCTCCATAGCATATATGCTTTTTAAGAAACCATTTCAAATCCTTGATGATTTTGCTTAGAAGGTTACCTCAAAATTATTCACTGGTCTTTACACGTACTTTTGTTTATAAGTTGGTAGATAAAAGATTTGCGTTGATGTTGCTGCACAATTGCACTAACGTTCATACATGTTCATGATACAACAAAATTTTATGTATGTGTCATTAGAATAGCATGCTTTAGTGCTTAGACATGTCATTAGGACTTATGATAATCATTAGCAGAGTTTACCTTCTTTTACATACATAAATGTATATATATTTAAAGCATGCATATACCTACAATCTAATAAAAAGGATAAGTTCATGAATGGTTATTAGTAACAAATGAAGAGCTTTGGATATGGTCAAATGCAAGAGCATAAAAAGATCTAAAACATGACCCAACTGATCATCTGTTGTGAAGCTTTTCATAAAGTTAAACTTCTTTAATGAAATATAGCTTTGCGAAATCTTTATTTTAATGTATCAGAATTAAAAACAAGTTTATATTCATAATTATTTTATGTTTTTAACAAAAAGATAACCTATTTCATAAGTTTCAAACAATGTAGTCAACCGAGTATGTTGGCTCTAAATGATTTTCAGAACCCTCAAACAATAAAGTCTACTAAGCATGTTGGCTCTTGACGCAATTGCAAATCATTCTGTTTATATATTTTAACAAACTAATTATTAAAAGCTCTAATATCAACTACACTTTAACTCCAAAAGTTTTATATGCTTCTTACGTTGATTACTTCAAATAATGATTTAGTTTTGGTTGCGTTTAATTTTAGGTTTATAAAGGTGATGATTTGACATGAGACTATGAAACTCTAAAGTTTTGATAACAAATATGTTGTAGTGAAGTTTAGATATACGTAGGTCATGACTTGATTGTTATTGTTAATATCTATCAAAAGTAATGTGTGTTTACAAAGATCGCTAAAACAAATATAACTTATATTTGGATGTGTTAGAAGAATTAAAAGTACGAGGGTGCTATATTTGCAACTACAGACATCGAACAATGACAAACCTCGCGCAACGCGTGGAGATTAATACTAGTTACATAATATTAATTTTGCAAGTGAAATGAATAGTGGGTTTGTTGTGGTTTTATTTTGGCCACAAAACTTTTGTATTTTTTGTTTTTTTCCTTGCTCAAGTTTACAAATAATGAGTCTCAGAACAGACGGGGGTTTAAAGGGTTCCGCTAGGAGTAGGCGGTTGCCGCTTGATTATGCAAGTTGTGTTAGTAGTAATAGTTAGCATCAACGATCGTCATGAAATGACGATGAAGATGTCATGTTTAATGGTGTGACAAGCGACCGTCTGCAGCCACTAATAGTTGTTTTGACGGGGTATACAAGTGTTCGCAGCCACGACGACTCTCCGTTTCGGAGCCCTCTAACATAGAAATATATCGTTACGAAACCCCGCCGCGAAGCGCGGGTAGATACTACCTAGTATAATTAATTGTCAAGCCAAATGAATAGTGAAGTTTTGAGTTTTAGATTTTAACAACATTAGTTTTAAGTATTTTTATTTTTACCCTAACTTTAGTTATTTGACTTTGGTTACTAAAGTTTAGAATATTAGAGTTTGGCCACTTTACTGTTCATAGTGAAATTTACTTTTTTAAGTTTGATCACTAAATTTAGTACTTTTGTGTTTTGCCACCAAACTTTGATTTTATGGTTACAGATAACGCAGCCTTCGTGTGGGAAAAATTGACTTCAAATTTATGATATCAGATAAGCTATACAGATAACGATTAAAATAGCGCAGTGTTGCATGTGAAAAATTAACTAGACTCCCACCACGTAGTGCGGGAGGAAAAAAACTAGTTTTATTGAAAAGTGAACACTTCGAAGTTTAAACTTTGGGGTTGTTTGTTTCATCTTATTAATGGTTCAGATGTCTGAATGTTTCAGCACTTAATGATTCAGAGTGTTTGTTTCATTAGTAGATTTCTGAATGGTTAAACAATTTTGCATCTGAATGGTTAATTATTATAATGAGTCTGAATTATTAAGAGCTCTTATCTGAATTGATTAAATATTTGCCTCTGAATAGTTAAGCAATATATTAGCTCTTAATGATTCAAACATTTTACTGGTTCAGCACTTAATAGTTAAAACCTATTAATGTTTCAGCACTTACCCATTCAAAAGTTACCAAACAGCCCTTTGACAACCATAAAAATAATATCCAAATCATCCACTTTTGTGTTTCCATATAAATTTTATTGTTCTTTTTAAAAAAAAAACTTTGCTTTCCATTCTTGTTCTTTAATAGCTTTTTATGTTGCTCAATGCTTTCGAACTAGTAATTTCCTTACGCGCGTTGCGCGAAGAACCTCACTACAGGATCGAATTTCAAAATTTAGAAACAAAAACACATAGTAACTCTATCACTTCATCGCAAACAAAATAAACCCAAAAAATTATAAAGCAAACATAGCTGACACAAATATTACAAGATAAAAATTCCAAGAATTGAAAGAATATAAGTAACAAAATAAAAACGAATACCAAAACACATTGTAACGGTATTACTTTGATGCAAACAAAAAAAATAAAAAAAACTTAGATGACATAATCACTACACGATGAAAGTTCAAAAAATTTTAACAATAAGTAACATAATAAAGACCGAAAGAAAAATTATAAAAATAATAAATATGAGAGGATAAGAGGATTATTCTTTATGCATCTAAGGTTTATCAGGGTACTGTTGATAAATCCCGCCAACATTACAATTTAATAGAAGGTATAATGTCTAAATTTTTAATTTCTTATCAAGTTAAAAATAATTTATTTATCAACCAAAATTCTTAATATTTTTATTTCAAAATTAGTTTAAATAAATCCTAATTATTATATTATATATTAAATTATTATGACATGAAGATAAAACAAAGTGCATGCAGGGCTGGATGATAGAAAACAAATAGGTTAATGATCCATTCTATCAACCAGGGGCCAGAATGTAAAAATCGGCATTTCGGTGATCAAAACAGAAAGAACAAAAACCTACTATAGTATGGAAATGCAAAAAAGTTAAAAGCCACTGTAGCCAACACTCATCTTTTATATAGACTAGCGTTGTCTCCCGTGCGCGTGTTGCGCGCATGGCAAACGGGTTAAGCCGAGCGTCAGATAAACACACATTGTCTAATCATTGTGTACTTATCATCATACCCATTTTTAGTGTGACAATTCAAGTAGTATGTTCATAAAACCATCCAAGTAAGTACATCGATCACACTAAACTATTTCGTTTATTTCTCATAACAAACGTTTCATTAGACGATGTATGATCTTAAGCAAATCTCAAAGTTGTTACTTATATAATCTCGAAGGCCTGTATGCTACCTGAGGGAACAAAATAGCAGCAACCCCAAAATGGGTATGCTTTACTATCCAGAAACACAGTTTTATCACAAAAACACAACAATTTCATTAGTTACAATGTTGTATTTTTTGGAAACCTTTACACCATAATCATAAGAGTGTAAGCATAGCATATAATACCCCTAACTATAAATGACCTAATTAATTACATAAATTATCAACTAACATGGAAGACTGGAGATCATGAAAAAAGTTACAATAAGATAAACGTAACAACATGACTATATTTACTATACAATTAAAGTAAGCTTACCATATATCCACATTACATCTTCCACATGAGGTATCATAATCTTTTTTTATCGAATAGTCGAGATCGGTGAGAACTTGAAGAGAAACATGAAATTACCTTGAAACCAAACACCCCAGGATCCCCATGATTTATAAACAAAGATATTGAAAACGCTGTTTACTTTTAGGATCATGAAATGATAATTCACAAAGAAATGAAGCCAAGTGGAAAATTTATGCATAAAGAAAGTATGATGGAGCACACATGCATGTTACGTATAAATGGAACTCACCTGCTAACTTCATCAAGAGAAGATCGTAGCTTTACCATGTATAAGCCATTAGTTTCTATGCAATACCTACATTAACATTTTTTTAATAAAATTAAAAAATATGATCAATAATTCAAATACATGAGAAATATTGACAGTGGAACTAAATTAAATTTACACCCAAAATTCAAGTTATAATCTGCTTTACATCGAAAGTACAACTAAAAATTTAAATTCATACTACCAAAACATAAAACAACAAAGCATTTAGCAAAGCATTAACCAAAATATTAGGCATACCAATTCCTATTTTTGTACCCCCTATACAGATAGATATACATTTCCAAAACATAATGCAAGACACAAAAACTGTTATCAGGATGATATATTTAGATAAACTTACAAATATACACTTGTTTAAGTGTTTTAATTTTGTTATGAGTTTTAATATTACTCACCTGTAAATAAGTTACAAATACGCATGCATTTAGGTTACATATCAATATAACTAAATTAAACAAATTGAAAGCTGAAATCATCATGTTTCTTTCCAAACTGAGCATGCATGTAATTAGCTACAATTTTTTTATAAATCCAACATAAAAGTTCTAATTTATTTTGCCAACAAACCTGCATACCCATTTTTATACATCCAAAATAGCAGTTCTAATTTATTTTGGCAGCAAACCTGCATTGCATACCTGCCTATCAGTGAAGTAAAGAAGACTTCAAAAGAAGAGAAGCCTTCATTGTAGTTTGGTAAACCTAACAATTACAATATCCTTTTGCTTTGGCTTTAACATGCTTGAATAAATTTGCAATGAAATTCATAGGATCTGTACTTAACCGGCTGGATTTGGTTGATTCCCGATCATGCAAGTCCCGATTAGACTTTAACCCGCACATCCCTTAGCCTGTTGTTGCCGATAGGTTCAAGTGAAGGCATTGAACAACTTTGCCTTCATATAATCCATACTCATCTTTTTCTCATCACTCCATCTTCATCTACAGATTAAGCAGAAAAGCCTACAATCAAATACAACTACATAATGTAAATGCTATCAAAATAACTACTTAAACATACTACATAAGATTCAAACAATCCAAGCAGCTTTGAGTTTGTTTTTATCAATAAAACCATAACATTTGTAAGAATCTAATCTCCAATGGACCTGTCAGATTCCCTTGCTGATCTGAAAGCCCTAAATCACAAAGAACAACAAAAAAATGAGAATACAAATATCAAGCACTAATCTAAATTAATGAAACTAAGAACCCTGCTTCGTTCATATGTATCTGCCTCACCTCTTTCTCTACCGATGGTGGTGTCGCGGGAGAAAGCTGGCAACTCCGCAAACCCTCTCCGTAACAGCCCTTTGTAGAAGACAGGTTAAGGACGACATATATTCCGCCTAGCCAATGCCGATGACGACGATGCCCGGGACACAACCGAACCCCTAGGCATGCAGCAACCACCAAACGGAGTTAGCGGCGGTGGCCAAAACCAAAAACCCCAAATCAAATGCCGAAGCACCACGACGATGGGCACGAATAAAACCGGTTGTCAGCAGAGCATACCTGGAGGAACCTAGCAACCAACTGAAGCGTCGGTGACAGCAGCGGCGGGCAAGGGAAGGGCTTGTACCCCACGCCTAACCAACTTGGCTTTCAACTTTAATAACAATGGAGGCGTGGAAGATAAAGTCTTCAGTTGAACCAATGCGGACCTTTCATCGCTCCGATGGATAGAAAGAAGAATCACAGAGTAGAAAAGAAAGAGAATGTTGGGCGGTGGAAGATTCGCTGGCAAGAAACAAGAAAAGAAAAACAACACAGAGAGCCACCACATCAAGCCACGTAAACACCAATACCAAGCAAATTCCCAAAATAACCCTTATTACTGTTCATTACGTTGTATTATTAATATATAGGTTAATAGTGTGTTACAACTACGCTACGCATCAGGGACGAACTAATTTTTAATAATATATAAATGGAAACATGGATGTAATAAATTTAAAATATACTATTTTGACTGGTTCGATCTTACTAAAATTTGTATTAAAACATAGATAAATATAACATTTGTAATGTTGTATTCGAAATTATTTAGAAATAATATAAATAAATTTAAACACACTACAATGAGATATTTGAAACTTATAAAAATATAATATTTAAAAAGTTATAAGAATAACATAAAATATATTTTTAATACTAATTATAATAAAAAATGTGAGAGTAATAAATATATTTAGTGTTAACTATTTCTATCATCAAAGTTCAATTGTGTATAAGAGGGTTTTGAAGGAGTGAATGGTTAAAAAATTAAGTTATGTGGTCAAAATAAAAGTTTATAAAATTACATTGTACCTAACTACCATCTATTATATAGATATACTAGTTTTAGTAAACTCGTATATTACACGGGTTGAACAAATAAAATATTAAATATAATAAAAATTTATTAAGTATAAAATAATTTTTTAAGATAAAATATGATTGAAATTACGTAGGAGTAAGAACTATAAATAATAAAATAATTATATCAACTTTTTAAACTTTTGTTTTAAAACTTCTTTTTCCAAAAATAAATAAATAAATAAATAAACATTTTGTTTCAAAACAAATCGCATTAAAAAATTATTTTTAAAATTTTTCTTATTATAATTTTTAATTTTAATTATTTTTGGTTTATAAATAAATTACTTTTTGAAAACACGAATTTTAAAAATGTTTGAGTTTTGTAAAAATTTATTATTTTTAAAAAAATTATATTATAGAAATAATATTAATAAAAAGATTTTTTTATTAATTTACAAAAAACTATTTTTGTTCAGAAAAGTGTTAAATAAGATTATCGGTAATTAAGGTAATTATTTAATAAAATAGAGAAGCGGGAAAATTTTAGTCAGGATGAATGTGTTGCTGCCACGTGTCATCACAAGATACTTTTTTATTAAAGTAGAAAAATAATATTCTATTTCAATTTCATTTATTGTGTACTAGGTTAAAGCTCATGTAATATATGGGTGTAAAAATTAAAACATATCAAAACCATTAGTTTTATGAATATTTTATTTTTTAGATGTTATTAGCTATTGGTAAAATAAATATATAATAAATATCTAAAAATTATAACAAATAATAAGATTAGAAATTATTACCCTATATTTAAAGATAAATATATTTAGATGTTTGATAGTTTAATTTTCTTAGTTGAAATAATTATTATTTAATATGAGAGAGATAAAAATTATAAATTTTGTATTTATTATGAGAGAGAGTCGAGAAAATAATTTTTTTGATATGCTAAAATGATTACACGTGTAATTTGATATGCTAAAATTATTATGTTATAGATATGTTGACATATAAACTTTATTTAGACTTACTTGTGTATGTATCATAACATTCTAACATAAAGATTCTTTTTTGTAATATCTAAATTCCCTGGAATTAGGTGCGTGCGGGGGCACAACATGTCGTTTTTATTTTTTTATTTTTTTCAACCCTTATACTATATAATATACATTTTTGAACCAATTTAATTTTCTAATAATTTCATTTTTCTACAAATAACTTTCGCTCTTTAACATAAAAATATTTAAATCAATGGTTATCTTTAGTTTTTTGTCAGCGTTTCATTATAATATTTTTGAAAACAAGTTGTATTCAAAATCGATTCTTTTGTTGGTATCAAAGGTTCTACCAGAGGTTGTAGTGACTATTGTTACCGGTCTAGTACCATGATAAGCTGAACTGATTATAAGTAAGCAATATTAAGTGAGAGTAACTTTTATAGAATGAGGGATGCTTTAGGGTTTTACATAAAAGTGATAGTCATTGTGATATTTTTTTTATTATCTAAGAACTGATATTTAAAATCATGACAATCTCCTACGCGCAATGTGCATGAGTAAAACCTAGTTATAATGGAGAGATAAGCTAATGAATATATTGTTAATTATTTTACAGTAATTTTTGTTTTTTGAGGGAAACTAAATTTCCTTTAAGTTTAACTAGTAAATGTCACATCCCAACCAATGGTAAGATTATAGGCGTGGACGAAGGTGAATCGATTTTTTATAGCACATTATATTTACAGCATTGAATTAGTATGAAAATAAAAACAGGCATTCCAATAATTGTTTAACAAACATATACAATTCAAATAAAACATAAAACTAAGTTTTTTATTATCTAGGTCCAAATTCTAGATGTAAGCATGAATGATGTCCAATTAAGCTACATTTTTTAAAATCATATGAAAACTAACAAAGTCAGCTAAAGACTTAACCGGTGAGTAACCATAGGTTTTCATACATAGATATGATGATTAAAATGATTGAAAAAATTTAATTCTTATATTATGACAAGACTTATAATGCAAAAACTATAACATACAAGACAAACAGTGCACAATCAAATTTAGTGTCTGAATTGACTCGTTGGCCAACGAAGTCTTATGATTAAGGCACGCTTACGAATCCGGTTTCAATCACCCTCGAATATTTAAATGGTGCATGTTTTTCAAGCCAATAGATCTATCATTGTTACCGTGGTTTGAATAAATTAATGATCATGCTAGAATAATTATTTTGTCAAGCTATGAACACAAAATTACAAGTAATAACACAAACATGGATTGAATTGAATTGAACAAAATGAATAAATGGATAACAATTGATTGTATATATATCACATGATTTTCCCTAAATAATAAACACAAAAAAGTAGCTATGAATACTCACTTGTTAATTGTAAATGAAATGAAATACTAAAATAGACGCCAAAGGATTTCCTCATGAGTCAACTTAAGAATCGATGTCTTAAGTTAAAATAATAGAATTTCTAAAGTCTAAATATTGATTTGGGAAACTAGGGTTTTAATTTGAGATTTGGGTTTATAACAAATAGTTTTAAAATAATTTAATTGATTTTATTATATAACTTGGTTACATAAAATGAAATAAATTGATTAAATATTAGGATTTGAAAAATAATGATTAATAATAAATAAAATAAAATAAAATAGTTATATTCTATTAAAATGTTTAATCGATGATGATCTAATAGATAGAATCTAAATATTAAAGTTTGGAAAATAATTATGTTAGTAGTTAATTTTTTAAATAACTTGGTCAGATTAAATAATTTGATAATTTTTTATTTAATTGAATTGTATTTGTTAATTGAATTGTATTTGTAATAGATGTTGAATTACAATAATTGGAAAATATTTATTTTGTCTTTAGAATTATTTTTTATAAATTTTAAAAATTATCAATAAATATATAATAATTTTATAATATTTATAAAGTTTAATTAAAAGAAAGTGAAAACCAAAATTTTAGAATTTTTAGAAATTAATTATTAAATTCCGGATTAATATTAATTAACAAAATAGTTTTTTTATTTACTTAATAATATAATGATATTTTTCTGAATTTGAAAATAATTAGGAAAATGATTTTTGAAAATAATACGGGGTGCCGGGGTCGAACCCGAGTCTCCTTTGTATATTGAATGTTAACCGGTGGGCTAAAGCACCAAATATAGTTTAAATCCTTAAAATGAAATATAAATACATAAATTCCAGATGTCCCTAATTCCTCATAAAGCCTAGAATCAAATCGATGTAATTGAACCCCAAATCGATTCTGTTAATCAAATTGAACTTAAGGCTTTGATTCCTCACATGAAAATAAGTGTGTGTATCAGTGTATCTAATTACTTGATTTGATATAGAATGAATCATAATAAAAAGAAAATTATTGCTACTGATATTGAGGTTGAATACGAGAGATGATGATAATAATGATCCAATTGATATTCAGTAAAGCTTTCAAAGATAATCATGATTAGGAACCATCAATTAATTGTGGTATAGTATGCCCCGAGGTTGTCAAATGGTATAGTTTTAGGTTTGGTGAATACAGGATGATGAATGTCGAAGGAGAGGGTCTTTCGAGTGCAATTGTGATTACAAAGGGATTAAAGGAATGAAGTGAAGTGTTTTGCCCCACTTATAATCTTAATGAGTTCAATTTCAACATGTACGAGTTACGGATTTGAATTCCAGCGTTTTGAGTTTGGGTTGATGATAATTCTGCGGTTTTAAATTCAATTGATTTGATTGTTATTGCCCTAGTGATTAGATCGTGTTTCAAGTCAATGAATTTAATTGATTTGGTTAGTTATCGAGTTGAAACATATTCGAGATTTTAATGGAATTTTCATTTTGAGTTGATCAATGATAACAACGTTTGGTTTCAAATTGTAGATGGTCTTGGGTTTTAATCATGTTCGCAGATGGTTTGAATTGATTACATTAAAACAAGTTTTATGGTTTTTGGTCTCGCCGAAGGGTTGCTCGAGTCTCTCGCAGGAGTGGGTGTCGACGTGAAAAGGAGGGGGGCGGGGGGGGGGGGGGGGGGGGGGTTGGGATAAAAAATAGTCACACATTAGTCTCTGTAGTTTATATTATTGTTATTTTATGTAAAAACCTTCAAATTAAATTTTATAAAATTTCAGTTTAAACCTAATTTAATAATAAATCAATTTATTAGTTTATAAAAACTTTTTAAATCTTGTAAACTTTGCAATTTATTTAATTTTTATTAAACAAATAAATCTCTTAATGATGAAACCTTATAAATTTATAAAACTTTATTCTATAAATTATAAAATTACTCTAAAATAAATAAAGAACGCTATTAAATTGTTAAATATAATAATCAATCAACAATGATTAAATAACAATTTTTTATTACATGAATGACTCGAATAGGTTTAGGTTTACATTACAAAACAGGTCAAATGTTATAGTAAATATACAGCGCGTTACGCGAAATGATAAAGTATAGACTGTGATTGTCTTGACTCGTTTCCAAACTTAATTTACGCCGAAACATAGATTTACTCGAAACATAGAGTTACTCGAATTTATATTGTCAAACGAAAACATATTATAACTGAGCTCACTCGTTTCAAACAAAATCTAAATCGAAATGTATACTAACTCAAAGTGTATATAAAATTAGCATGAAACATTTTATATTTGACCCACTTTGTGTTCCCAAAAAATGCTACATTAAAACGTTGACAAATTTGAATTTACGCCGACGCATGCATAAACATAAAAGCATAAGAAATTAATTTTCTTTTAATAAAAATATACAATGAGTAAAACCCGAGTCTTTAGAGACTCAATGAGTCAAACTGATATTTTTTGAAGTTTTATATAAATGTAAGGATTAAAAATATCAAATCAAGAAAGTTGAAGGGGAATTTAGGCCGGTGGACCTTTGCTATCAAGAATATAGTTCTCCTATTACATAATATTAATTTTGCAAGTGAAATGAATAGTGAGTTTGTTGTGGTTTTATTTTGGCCAAAAAACTTTTGTATTTTTTGTTTTTCCCCTTGCTCAAGTTTATAAATAATAAGTCTCAGAAGAGACGGTTGTGAGGGTTTCACTAGGCGTAGGCGGTCGCCGCTTGATTATGCAAGTTGTGTTAGTAGTAACAGTTAGCATCACCGATCGTCATGAAATGACGATGAATAAAGATGTCATGTTTAATGGTGTGACAAGCAACCGTCACAGCCACTAATAGTTGTTTTGACGGGGTATACAAGTGTTCGTAGCCACGACGACTCTCCGTTTCAGAGCCCTCTAACATAGAAATATATCGTTACGAAACCCCGCCGCGAAGCGCGGGTAGAAACTACCTAGTATGTTTAAAAACCAATGTAAAGGAATAGTTGTGTTTGTGGTGTTTCTGTTTTTGGCCACAACAATTTGAGTGGTTTGCATTTTGCACCCTCCCCTACAAGTCTTTATAGAGAAACAAAGTGACAAATTCTTCCATTCACCCCTCCGGTTCATTCTAGAGAGAAAAGAAACTCTAGTCGTTAGCCGCCTGATCCGCCTCGTTGTCGGTGTCGGCGCATCCATTGCCACTGTGTCTACATGGTGGCGGTTAGGATTTGTCTCAAGAAGAGCAACCGTCGTCGTTCTACCAGCCGCACTGTCATTGCGATGGAAGTAACTGTCGGTATATCTATCGGCGGCTGTTGAAGACGTCGTCGCTATTGCCACTATGCTTGCATGGTGGTGGTTTGGGTTTGTTTGCCCAGATCGATTATGGTCAGATGCGTGGTAGCGGCTAGAATTGAACCGGCTTCCCTGTTGTTGTTCTTGGTGGATGAAGTCACCGTGGAAGTGACGGTTTGATGGCTACATATTCGTGTCGCCAATCATCACGGTTGTCTTGGAAGTGGATTTTGTTACCGCTCTCCCTCCCTTTTATGGTTGAAGTGGAACAGGCGGCGGTTCTCGCCTCTGGTCAGCCTTGATGGTTGTGGGGTGCGGCCACTGTTACTCATTCTTCTACTTATCTCCGTGATACCTTTTTAGGGTTTTGGAATGGTGGTGGAAAAATTCTTCTGTTATAATGTGGATGGCCTCACCTCTGAACCGAACCTATTACGCCTGTTTTGCTTGGCTTCTATTGGTTTGGTTGATGATGATTAGGAAGACTTTACCTCAGAACCGATTAGATGTGGTTAATTCATTATTTGAGGCTTTGTTTTGAAATTTTTAGATTTAAAACCTGTTTTGGTTCTGTGATGATGAGGATTCCTCATCTGAGTACTCATTTGTCTATCTGTGCTGTTATTTCTGTTAATTTGGGTTCTACTTTGAATGTTTGGAGCATTATTTTGTTCAATGATGATGTGAAGGCCCTCATCTGAGAACCCATTGGTTTTTCTTCAATTTCTATTTGGTGATTGTTTAGTTTGAATGTGTTCTAACTTTTGCGATAACGATGTAATAGGGTTTCTTCTCAAGCCTTAAACGTAGGCAATGACGATGTAATAGGGTTTATTCCCAAGCCTTAGACGTTGAATGGATACATTTGCATTTAAAGGAATTTATTCCCCCCCATGAAGCGCATGAAGAATAAACCTAGTAATTATTAAAATCGATACATGTTCGTTCCATAAACGATTGCTACAGTTTCAAGCAGAGTATCAAACATACTTGTGTAAATCAATAAGATCCATTTTAATTAGTTAGAAGATTTGATATTTTTTTCATTACTAAAATAACTTTTTTACTTTTTTGATCTATAAAAATCATGTAAAAACTAAAAGTTTGTAAAATAATAAATAAATTTGGTTTTATGTATTAACTAGTAATAAGACCCACACATTGGGGAGGTGACGTAAAACCGTGAAAAACTAATGTATAAACGTTACTACGAACCGGCATGTTAAATGTAAGAAAAATGAAATTGTACATTGTTTAAAACATTCAAAACTTTATATAAAAATTAAATGAAACCGTCATAAGCCTGTTTGTTGTGATGAGACCGTTGAAATATTTAAAACTTTATATAAAAAAGAAACGGTTAATAAAATTTTATGTCAAATCGTTGATAAAATAGGCATGTCACGGTGGAAAAATATAAAATAATTCTAATATTAATATTGATAAAAATAAGGGCGTATAAATTTGGATATAAAAGTCATTTTTTCGTATGTTGGAAGATGTGACAACCCTAAAACCAAGGTTAATATTTCCCATAAATTAACAGTATATGTTTATATCTTATAGGAATAATTAAGGTAATTTTCTTTGATTATATGAATCTTTGAATGATAGATTGAGCATGCTTGCAATTCTTATATGTGAAATTTTTTTGATTATTGTATTTTTATGTCTAATTACCAAATTGCAAGATTATGTGATTAGTTACTTGAATATTAGATGCTTTAAATCGCATGTGATGTAGTAAGACTTGAAACTTAATTACTAATCAAGTTAACATCTATAAACTTTATGTCAAAAACCAAAACTAAACCAATCTTAAACACTAACTAAAGCACCTACTTAACACTAGTATCGGCTCATTAGGACATTAACTAACCTAGATTAGTAACACATTAACTAACTAAACCTTAACTTAATACCCATATCGGTTCATTAGGGTACTAATCAAACCGATTAAACACCTAAGTCTTTGATTAATCACTAAACTTAATGACTAAGTAAGTCATTAATCCCATGACCACACCTAAACACCCTTAAAACTTGCCACCACACCCATCTAATGACTCACTAATACAAGCTACAACCCCACCTCATCACCCTATACCCTAGACCTAATAATGAAACGCCCATTTCTTTGCAATCTCTTGGCCACAATGGATCACCACAACCACACCACCACAACCGTGAATCACCACACCCGCAACCATCCTTCTCGGTTCTTACCCCCTCTCCCGCTCTCGAATCTCAAGCCACCTCCACCATCACCCTCATACACTCGGTTCTCACCTCATCACCACCTCCTAATCATTAACAACCTCAAGAACATGGATCAAGTTACTTCCCACTAGCTTATTACCAACCTTTAAGCTCAAGAACAATCACACCAAGCGGATCATCAAGAGTCTAGCCAAGCAATCTTCTTAAGTTCTTTCATCACCAACTAAGGTTTGATTCCTAAATTCATTAGATAAGAAGTATGTGTATGTGTGTTTAACTAACACATATAACCAACCCTTTAAAGTTAAACCATCAAGGTTATTCACAAAACCTCATGAACACATGATTTTTTTATCAAAAATCAGTAAGAAAAAAGGGTTCAAAAACAGAAAGTTTGAAGGTTTTATAAAAATCAAGGATTTAAACAAAAATACAAGAATTAAAGGGTTGAAACATGGATACTCATGATAAATTAGATTAAATATCTAAATGACTGTGATTATGGGAATAAAATTAGAAACTTGTTGAGAAATATTAGAACTAGTAATCTGTAAATTTTGATGTAATAATATCAGGTAAATAAATTTATATAATTAATTCAAGAAAATAAGAGAAAATTATTATACTGAAGCTCTGAACATGGTAAAATCTGGAAAAATTGTATAATAACCATTATATTTTATAGGAATGCCTGAATAAATTTCGTAACTTAATTCATATGTATGATTGAGTTTTATATTTTAGAACATTCTATAAATAGAAAATTAAACGAAATAGCAAAACAGTGAGATAAATTATAAACAATTTACATAAATTATGATATTTAGAATAGAAAAGTGTGCATGAATTTCGGAATTTTTAATGATGTTTTACTATTTCTGCCGATTTATATGAGATTTGTAAAAATTATAGAAATTAGCCTATTATGAGTTATTAATCTGAAATTTTATGAAATAATATAGATTTTAGAATGTTTAGACTGGTAAATTTTGGTGATTTTTGAATAATGGGAACCATCAAATTAGAATTTTGGCAATTTTTATGATTTAAATGCTGAAAATTTTAAAGAAATTAGATTTATTCTAACAAATAATTATTTTATAAGAATTATTTGACTTATTGGCTGGAACTAAGGTGAGTAACATAGCCCCTTTTTTATTTATAATTTTTGGAGAAAAAAGCATACTGTTTCGTGTTGAATTGGATGCATTTTTGAGAAATTTGATTTGTTACTGTCATATTGACACAACCATTAATTCGGATGAGGAATCGTCAAATAATATAGGTAGCGCTACTTAGGAAATGTCAACCTGCATATGCTGATATGAGGGCAACGGTGTTATATTATTTGATTGTGTGATTTGTATTTAACAGTTATGAATCACTTGACATGTGTGTAGGTTTGGTTGTGAGTTTGATTGTATTGCATCAATTCAAAATAATTTATATCGATTAAACCTATGTTCTCACCAACTATTTGTTGACTGTTTTGAGTATGCTTTTTCAGGTCAGCAAAATCTATTATAGTCTCGTGTATTCCTTCAACATGTATAGTGATCGGCACGACTACCTAGGAAAGCTGTGCATATGGTTGACTATTGACTTGTTTGACTTAAGCTTTTACGTGGACGTTCACGTTCACTACTAGCTGAAGATATGTGATGTGTTGAAGATGTACTTTTGATTAGGATTGCAAATGTATAAGTCTAGAATGTTAGACTAAATTTTGTATCATGTAATCCTATATATTATAAACTAATGAAATTAATATTTAGTTTATTGTTGTGATTTGTATGTTGTGATAATCAATACGTTTTGAGCTAACGAGTCACACCAAAGCATTTCACGTTTCCACCGGGATGTGACAGAGGACAAAAAGAAAATTAAATTATAAAAATATTAAAACCTTGATCGATCAACTTTAGCAGCTTTTATACTTATATATGTGTTGATAACTTATATGGTATGACATACAATTATGTTTTGAATGATATTTGTATAAAACACTGTTAAAGATAAACACGTTGCAACTGTATATTCGAAATTTTACAAAACATTTAAGTTTAAAATTTATAAGAAAAAAAAAACATAAAATTGTTAGAGTGTTATGAAAACAAACATACAAGTATAAACGTACAAGTATCTATCAATACTAATAAAATAATATTTTTTGGTGACACATGTCACAATTATAAAGCTTCTAAATCTTATTTTCTCGCTTATCTCTCCTAATTAATAATTACAATAACTTCTAATAATTTTATTTAATTTATTTAAGATTAAAAATATTTTTTATAAATTAAAAAAAAAGATCATTTTATAAATGTAATTTCTAAATAAATAATTTTTATAAAATAAGAAATTTTACTAAAATATTAAAAAAATTTAAGTATATGAAATATTTTAAAACTTGCGTCCCTAAAAAATAATTTTTTTATGAAACAAAAATGATTAAAATTCAAACTTTTTATAAGAAAAGTTTTGAAAATAGCATTTTCAAAAACATTTTGTTTTGAAACAAAAAAAATTTCAAAAAATTAAAAATAAAAGTTTAAAAAATGATATTTTTGTTTTATTATTTAAAATCATTACTCGTACGTAATTTTAATAATATCATATCTCAAGATATTTTTTTATAATTTATAAATGTTTATTACTAACTATTTAATATTTATTTATCCAACACGTATAATTCACGGGATACTAACCTAGTAACGTATAAAATGTAGAGGTACTTAAACAGGATGGAGTCAACATATAACTTTCAAGGGACATTAATTATAACTAATAATCTCTTTTGTGTGGCGTTTCATTTTGTCAAAGCAAGATGTTGACCTATGTGACAATGTGACATTGTTATGCCTAATGGATTACATGCTTCATGTTAGGTTTTCAAAATATAGTATAATTAATATAACGAAATGTTAAGGGTGAAGCCTAACTAAAAAGTGCATGAACAAAGTATAAACAAAGAATTCGTAATGTTTAAAAATTTAATGTAGACCAACATGATATGATACGACACACGTATAGTTAAAGTTTTAGTCATAAATCATAACACAACAATTAATCTAAGTTAAATGATCAAAAAGAAAATATCATGTTTGACGAAGAAATCAACTCTTATAACCAGAAAAAGCTTCTCTCATTTAGAGCTAAATGTTTATATATCGAGCTTAAGTCATGGATAATTTTACAAACCCGAGTTCTATTCTTGCCTGGCATGGCTGGTTTATTCTTGTATGACTGGTTTATTTAATGTCAAATTAGTTTTAGTCATAGGTCAAAACACAACAATTTTACAAACCCGAGTTCTATATCGAGCCTAAGATAATAAGTTTTTTGTTTATGTTATTAAGTATAGAGATTATATTGTGCTAAAACTGCGTGTGATGCATTTGATATAAAATATATATCGATTTAATAATGGGAGTAAAATTATTACATAATATTAATTTAACAAGGGGAATGAATAGGTTGGTTTGTGATGTTTATGTTTTGACCACAGGATTGTGTTGCTTTTGGAATTTGGTCCTTATGTCCTTTTATTTAATGACCGCATCTTTATCTTCATTGTGTATTTATTCCAGAGATGTGAGTGGTTTGGGCTTCCGATGATACTGTCGCTGCTTTAGGTTGTTTGCCATCGGTGCATGGTCTATTTTTGTTGCTTTTGGTGTAGATGGCGGTGGCCTTGGTGATGGGAGGCGGTGATGGTACGTGGTGCCCCTGTTGGATGTTAGGGGTTTAGGGTTCCAGTGGTACCGTCGCCGCCCTCATATGTTACCGCCAGTGCATGACCCCTCTTTTTATATCTCGAATTTGGTGGAGATGCGGTGGCCTTGGTGTTAGGAGGCGGTGATTGTGGCGCTTCGGCTGTCCTGCAGGTTGGCATGATAGCCAGTGCTTTTTGGTTCTCGAGTGGGGTAGGTGGGCACGAGGGCATGCTTGGTTGTTCTTTCAACCTGAATCGCTGCCGCCTAAACCGCCACGACGGCTGTCTGCATCGTCATGGCCACTGCTTGCACCTCAATCACCTGCTCCGCGACCGCCATATCCGCAAGCACCGGCCTGTCGTTGTGTGTTGCGTTTGGTGTCGGTGGTGGGTCCGGCGCCTGTATGTATGGCCACCGTTGGTCCATGATTGCATCTATTGTATTTTTTGGGTTTCTCTTTTTTCTCTTTTTGGGGTTTATGCTAAAATTGTTACCCAAAAAGACGGGGAACATGACTATAGCCGTTTCCGGCGTATTGCCTTGGCGGCGAGGCTCTTATGTTTTGTTTATGGCTTGGCCTCTGATGATGGTGAGTCAAGTCTCATTTGAGAGGCAAACCCTAGCTATATTTGCATTGAATGAAGGTGATGATTGTAAACCGTTAATTATTTTCAGTTTTAGTGGTGGATCGGGTTAGCCTACAGACTTGTTGGGGTTTGTGTTCTTTCTATTGTTTTATCAATGGTTAAGGCAGTGGGTAGCTTCAAGTTTTTGAGATTTTGATATGGTTCTATGGTTGTTACTGCGCTTGAATGTTTGTACTAAGTCAATGACAATATGCTGCTGCTCATCTGAGACATGCGGTTGGGTCGAGTCGTGATGTTGGCCGCATGGTCCTCTGAGACATACATGAGATGTTGTGGTTTATTGCTCATATGAGCCATGTTTCTGAGGTTATGTCTTCATGAGACATTGTTGGTTGTGTTGGATTTCTTTTGTTCAATTAATTAATACCGTATAGTATAGTCGTATGTTGATCTACATTATATCACGGCTGTGATGATTGAAAAAAGCTATTCGTTGTTTGGCGTCGCATCATTTTTCGGTTGCAGCCACAGCGGATGACCAACTCTGAGCCTACTTACACTGTTAAAAAAAATGTTGACAAGTCGCGCAACACGCGTCGCGAAATACACCTAGTTATTACCTATTATGAAAAAAGAAGTCTGATGAACAGTAACCCGAGGGCAGTTTGGGTATTTCGTTCCTCCTCGATAACCGTGCCTGGCCTTTAAACATCATCAGATGTTAGCCGGTGACGGTGTGGGTTTGTTGGTGGTCGCTTGGGTGGGTTTTCTGGTTGTGGTGGTGGTGGTGGTGGTGGTGGTGGTGGTGGTGGCCGTTCGTTTCAGCCAAGGCGGGCCTCCGCTTCCTCACCGGGCACCAGGTGGTGCTATCGCCAACGCCGCCAGTTTTAGATGGGTTTTCTGGCTCTGGTGGTGGTGCTGACCGTTCGCTTCCACCAAGGCGGGCCTTGGTCTCCGCGCCGGTAACCAGGTGGTGTTATTGCCAATGCCTCCCTGTAGTTCCTCTCTTTCTCCGTCGTCGATTCATCAGTGGTGTTCACCGGTTGAATCCCCTCGCCGTCTGCCTGCCACCAGAAGTCCATGTCGGCGACTGCTTGGTGGTTTTGTGCGTCGGTGGCGGCTCCGATGGACCCATGTATCGCCGCCTCCATGGACGGTGGTGCATGTTGGAATCGGCTTAGATCTGTCCATTTCGACGCCGCCGGTGGTCCGTTGACCGCCTTTGGTGGCGTCTACGTGACCGTGACATCGGTTCTTTTCATATTTTGCTTGATGACGATGGCACATGGCACATCCGAGAGCCGTAATCTGGTTTGTGATGATGTGCTTTTGTACAAAGAGAGCGGTTTCAGTGATCTTGCAAAGATGCGATCGCCGGCTGCTGTCCATGGACGGTGATGTATTCTGTTGATTGTAACTCCATTGGCTACCTTTGGTGGTGTGTGCGTGACGGTGAGCTCTTGTCCCCATCGGCCGCTGGTTGAATGCCTTTGGTGGTGTCTGCTTAAACCCCTAATATGGTGTTGATAATATGCTTTAATGATGGGTGTTGATGATGTTGCCTGTGTTTGCTGTTGTTCCTAGAGATGGATGTTTTCAAAACTTTTCAAACACCACTCTTTGTTACATTCAAATGGTTGTGCTACAGGGTTTTGTTTTTTGGAGTGGGTTAACAAAATCTATAAGGCTATGATTTCTGTATGAGCCTTTTGAGTTCTTCTTTTTGACAATTGATTTTGGGTTTTGTCATTTGGCTATGATTGCTGGTTTTGTCGCTCGGGTATGATGACTTCTGGATTTTTCCCATCAAATGATGAACATGGCGTGGCAAGGATGGTGGATGGTAGGTTTTTAACCTCCAACTCGCCTTGCAGCCATGATATTTGAGAGTTATGAGCCACCAAAAACTTTTATTCCGCCTGAGAGCGTGTTTTTTCTTTTATTTTGTTGTTATATTTTAAACTGGTTTCATAAATTTTAAAAATATAATCGCTGTGATGATGGAAACAGATGCATTAACACAGTTTACCAGGTTGTTAGGCCGGTCTACCTCGCTGCGAAGCGCGAGCGGGAAAACGACTAGTTATAATTAAACCAAAGCAATCTATATGAACTTCGAAAGTGTGACACCACAAAGAATACTATCATTTGCATCCTTAAATAGTTTTTTATTATTTAAATTTTATCTAAGTCGTTCATTTATTTCATTACTAGAAAAAAATCATTTCCTGCTTTAAAAAGAATTTACCGTTAAAAACGTTTGTCAGTGTGATCAACCTTAGTATCACATTTAACGCGATAAGTTTTTTTCTGAATTTTGTAGTTTTTTACTTAGGAATAGTTATATGCAAATACGAGGGAGTTGTTTGGAGAACCATTAAAAAAGGATTGGGTTAAATAAATATTATTTTAATTATTGAGAAGTCATGTTGTCTTTATCTCTATACATGTATCTATATGTATGTATATATATAAAGACATAGAGAGAATGAAAATAAACTCATGTACCAATAACAAACTCATTAAAAAATAGAAAACAAAGGAACCAGTCTTTAACATTCGTTAGTTTTGATTTTAGACCCTGATTAATTGAGTTTTGACACTAAAATAGTAATTACGTAAGTTTTAAGTGTACTCATTGGCATATATTGTAGAATATTTGAAATCAAACTTGGATAATCTGAGAGTCAGGAAGATCACTTTTATATCAAAATTATTCGGTGGTTCACGCGAATAAATCCATCGAATACAACTCAAACGAGATCAAGAATTAGTATGATTTGTGTGATATTCGTGAACAAGAAGAGAGAAGAAAAAACCAATTTCTATCGAAATCAGTATATGCAGAGAAGGGGAGAAAACTGCAAGTGGCAGTTTTTATATCAAAAATTACACTTTTTACCCTCAAGTTTCACATGTGAAATTTCGATAAAATCAAATTTCCGTGCGTTTTTTATAAGCAATTTTTACCAAAATAAAAAGTTTTCGCGCTGACCTGGCAGCTCGATCCCAGGGGCGCTGCCCCCAAACCCCCACCAAGGGGCGTTGCGCCCTTGGAACCCCCATCGCATAGGGACTTCGCCCCTAATAAGGTTTTTAATTTCAAAGATCACAATAAACTCAAACAAGTATGCACTCCTCCCACCTCCTGACTTGTGTGATGGATATTATGATCAAATTGGTCGTTAGTCAATCCAATTATACTAAAATATCTAACATATATTATTTAAAATCCAAATCAAGGTAATAGATACATGGAGTTTAATGATGCTTTTTATACGAAATCGGTTATATATACATCCATTTGTGTTATTATACACCTTCACTTTCTATCTTTTTTTATATGTATTTGTATATTTATAAAGAAAGATAGAGAGAAAAAATATATATATTAGTAATCATTTCATATATCTAGAACAAACCTTTTTTATATGGTGGATCGATCGATTCAGATGTCATGTTAACCCAAGAACAAATCATTTAGTGTTTTTGTGCCAGACATGACTTTTAGATTCGTGACAACCAACGAAAACCCATGTAAATGTTTGTGTTTACATGTTAGACACATTTTCAGGTCTGTGTCAAAATTTTAGAATCATGTCATGCTTGATCCGCTAACCTGTAAACATGACCCATTTAAAATTTCAAACTAATATGATATGTTATCTTTTTGGATGCGTATAGTTCTAAGGTAAAGTTTATTTGTTAACACTTATTTATTACGATAAGCTGTTAACTTTAATATAATAAACACTTATATCATAGTTATATAATGTAACACACTTTTACACAACATTAAATCACTAATGTAATGATTTCCTTCTATTTTCAAAATTTCTCTTACAATTTTTAAAAAAACTTCACCTTCTTTTTTTTTAAAAAAAACATTTTTAATATTTTTGTATGATGTTAATTTTATACAAATTATACAATTAAATAGATTATTTTAATATTTTTAATTCGAGTTTATTCTTGCTATATTTTTATTTAATTTTTAAAATTTTTATTGTGGATTAATAGTTTTACTATTGTAACTCTAATTACAATAACAATGTGATCCGCTGTGAACCACTAGTTAGGTTAATAAGTTATCGTAATAAATAACGATTAACATTTGATGTTTTGTCTTATAATTTTATTTAGAGTATATTACTATTTTGGCCCTTGTGGTTTAAGCCGTTTAACCCTTTTAGTCCAAAAAGGAATCTTTTGACATATCAGACCCTGAGATTGCATTTTACAACGGTTTTGGCCCGTCATACTAACTCTGTTAATTTATATCGTTAAATATAAGGGTATTTTGAACTTTTTACACCTCATGGGCTATTAATGTGAACTAGGGTTTTACCACAACGCGCGTTGCGCGTTATAATAATGGGGTAAGTCGACGCCTAGACGGGACGCATCGTAATCGACATAGCAGGGCTCAGAACTGGTGCCCGGTTACGGCTGCACACCAAAAATGGTTGCCAAGCCAAGGCAACCGACACCACTGTTAGTAGACCTGGCAAAATGGGCGGGTTGGGTCGGACAAGGTGACGGGTCAGAACGGGTTCGGGTCAGGATGGGTTCGGGTCACAACAAGTATAATTAAGAAAAGGGTCATTTTGGATTGGGTCAGGATGGGTTTTTACAAAAATAGAGATGGGTCAAGTTGGGCAGTTTAATAAAAAAAGGACTCCCAATTACAAGTGCAGCAACCAAAAATCAATCAAAATGCAGAGACCGAATCTTTCCTATGAAACCTAAAAATCGAAATCTGTTGACCAAATCCTTGCGGTAGAACCCAAAAATCAAACCAACACAAGTATCAAGATTGTAAATGTCTCCATTACATCATTCCATTATAACCCTAAAAATCAAAGACCAAAATCAAAGCCTGATTTAAAATCATGATGAATTCCATTGGATTTTGCTCAATCAATGTCAGCATGCCTTTTTCTTTTTGCATAGGATGTCCGCTCAATTATCTTCTTTATGCTAAAATGAATTTAAAAATCATAATCAATGAATGATGAATCAGAAACAAAAAGTCAAAACCCAGTACATGATTGAAATTATAAAAAAAACACATTGAGTTGATGAATTAAAAACAAAACTCAAAAGCAAGTTTTGATGAATTGGACCACATACATTGAATCTGAATTAATTAAATCAATAACCTTGAAATCGATGAGATCCATCCACGGTTCTTCGACCCTCTTTTGCATTTTTTGTTCAAGAATCAAAGGGGAAGGTTCAATCCAGATTAAGATTTGGGAGTGTCGTGATGAGAAATCCACATCTTCCCTCAAAACTCATCACTTCCCCACTGCTACAAATCAAAAACTCACCTCAATTTAAGCGTCATCTCAACAGAGGTTCCCATAACAGCAAAAACAAGAAGGAAGAAAGAGCACAGGGGGTCGAGAGTTTGCAATCGTGGAGAATACCGATGAGTTGCAGGTTTAGGGCAAATAAAGATAAAACCCAATCTGACCCCCCATCATTCTTTTTAGTGGCCCAACCTGACCCGTTAGTTTATTTTTATTAATTTTCAGTTTACCCATCTAGACCCATAAACAAAATAACACTTGACCCAAGAAACCCAAACACTTATATCTAGAGCCCAAATGAACCCAAAGATAGGTGTTTGGGTGGAGATTGCCGGTCTGTATCATCACAGCCACCTAACAATCAAAACGAAGGGCCTCAAATGAATAAATGTCCATCATCATCGACATCAGCAAACAATATTCTTACCCAACACAACCAGATCACTGACACTTAAGAGTATAACCTGTAATCCAACATATCTATCGTCTTAGATGAATAGATGATCATCATCAACAACATTAGTAACAAAATCAATTAAACCAACGTCTCAAAGGAGCTAAAGCTAAACATCATCGACGACAAGAAAGTCTTAGATAAGCATAAGCCTAGCATCATCGACAGCAACATCTAAGGCCAAAAAAGCAAATCAAACCGGATCTAAAAGGGCAAGGGCATTCAATAGCACCGTAAACGAATAGAGACAGCATACGGCACCACGTCGAACACAAAGAGGAACCGGCTTGACAACAGAGGAACTGGCACTACCAACAATAAAACCAAATTGGATCTGAGGTCGGGGCAACCTCAAACAAAGATCGCATGCCGACATGCAACCAACCGGACCAACATTACTATCGGCACCATCGTCATTGACAACAGAAACTGGGGGACCAAATCGGGCTAACCTCATCGACCACCTCCACAGCGGCGATCGAATTTGAGGCTAGAGCAACCTCAAACAAAGATCGCACACCGACATGCACCCGACCAAAACGACATCACCACTGGGACCACCGCCGTCGACAACAAAAACAGGGAGACCAAATCGGGGCAACCTCATCGACCACGTCCACAGCGGCGGGTAGATCCCTAAGACGGCAGCAGCGGCACACAGCAGCCATGGGAGGCGAACGGACCACCGCCACACGCCGGAGAAGGGTTTCTCATCTGCAAAGATAGAGACGAAGCCCACTCACCTTTTTAAAACACCGTCACCAATAATAAAAATAATAACTGTGACCCGAAAAAGAAGTTTGCATGTTTTATACTATGTTTGAACTATCAGTAAACAAAATTCAATATTTGACATAATATTTCCAAACAAACTGCTTAGGAAAGCTCCAGCCATGCATCAGCAGAATGCGATATTAATGACCAGCATTGCATAGATAAAAATTCAATTAGTTTTAGGGCAAGGTTCACAAATCTTAAACCCTTCTTCTGCAATTTATCAATCTGAAATTCAAAATTTTACAACTCAAATGCATATAACTCTGGTGCTAAACCAACATGTTAAATGCAGCAATACTTAACAACCCCTGCCCTTTTATTTATCTAATTAGACTTTGGTTTAGGGTTTACCCAAATGGCCATCATTTGTGATGAAGATTGAGTGTTCATCTCCCTCAATATAACCTTACCTGTCGGTAGCCTACCCAAATAAAATTCAGAAATCAACACAGAGATGAGCAAAATGAGAAAGCTGGTGATATTAATCATCAAAATCCATGATTGTTGGCAGCTTACATGATTCATACATTAAGGTTTAAGTACAAAATCGTTGGCAACTTAAGTGATCCATATAATCTGAGCTAGAAACCCTTCGTTTCCGTTGTCGAACACCGACGCCTGTGCGTCTCCTCTCCGGCCTTGCTAGATAAGATTATCGCTGCAATCGTCTTCATCTTATTCGTTAAATCGGTTCTCAAATCGCTTGATTAAAAACCACTGGCACATAGGGTTCAGAGGCGGTGGTGTTGTAGAACAAAATCGGGCTTCCTCTTTGTCGTCTTTGCCACCGGCACCTAGGGTTCAAAATCGACGCCACCACCGCCACCACTTAGGGCTTAGAAGCGATTGATTAGGGCAGATGATACCTAACAACCCACCTTAACCTGGTCGGCGACTCCATATCTCTTCTCGATTTTGATCACTGGGAAGCAAAATTGAAAGGATAAAGATCAAAAGGAAATGTCGATCCAAGTAGATCCAAAGATACGGTTCTACTAAGAAGGGGTCTGGCTTTGTTACTTGTACTCTGATGCAACACATAGTTGTAAATTACTGCTCATTCCATTGCAAAATTAACATTATATAATATAATTACAAAGTTCTTTAATAATTGGTGGGCTATTATGTAATTACTCAAATTACAAAAAACAACCCCCTAATTTTCCTTCTACTCTAAATTAGTTTTTTGGTTTGTATATTAGAAAAAAATATTTTTATTTTTAAGTTTTTAAATTGTTTATGGTATTTTGGTTTTAATTGTATTTTTTCTAAATACAATTTCAAACGCATTTTTTATAAATAAATACAATTTTTTAAAATTGTTTTTTATAAACATTTTTTTCCAAAATTATTTGTTTTTTAATTAATCTTTCAACCGTTTCAATATCTTTTGTTTCATTATACGATACAAGTTAGAAATATTTTGTTGTTATTTTTGTTTTCTTTTGTTTTTATTATTGTTGTTGTTGTTGTTATTATTATTATTACTTTTATTATTATTATTATTTTTATGTTGTTGTTGTTATTATTATTATTATTATTATTATTATTATATATACAATATCGTATAATTTACTTATAGTCATTAAAATATATAAGTTCAAAAAATGACGATTTTAAAAATCCAAGGGACTAAAAAGTCAAACAATTCCAAGCAAACGAAAGATGTTCAAAATGAATATTTAAAAAAAAAAATTAAAAGAAAGGTTTTAAAAAAAAGAGGTTAAGAAATGACGGTTCTAGAAAAGAACTATTTTAATAGATAAAAGGCTTTATAAGATGAATAAATTTTGACAAATAAACGAATTTAAAAAACAAATGATGAAAAAAATGAAATATTTTTTAAAACAAATGATTTAAAAAAAAGTTTGAAAAACAAATTAAAAAGGTGTTTATAAAATAAAAGCTTTAGAAAAGATGTATTTTCTATATTTAAAACGTTTTTTATTAAATAGTAATTATAAAAGTGAAAGAAAAAAATAAAATAACAATAAACAACTTTGAAAAATTACTATTATTATTACTACTCTATATTAAATAACAACTTGAATGAATAGTAAATTAAGAAATCAGCGCCATTAATTTTTAATCTATGGTGGTTTTGGCCTTTGGTTACTTAGGTTTACACATGGCCTAAGATACGCTTCGTGGCATCTTGCGTGAAGAGAGAGATAGAAGGTGTAGTCTATCAAAGGATATGGGAGAGAGAGAGAGGGGCAGATTGAAGCTGTAGAAGTATCTTGAAAGATCGATCTTCAAAAGGATACGTTTTCCATTCGGCGATGACAGTGGTGCAGTGGCAGTCATGCGATGGTTGAGCAATGGTTATTTCTAAGGCTGTTGTTTCCGTTTTCCACCCAGCGGTGACAGTGGTGCGGCGGTCAGGGTTTCGGTGCTAGCCTTGAAGGCAATTTTATCTTATGAGATTGATCATCTTTAAAGGTTCATGGTAGAACCCTAGATTGCTCTAATTACTCTATAATTATTTTACAGCAAATGAGCAGTGATGTACAAGTTGCTTTTTTAGCATCAAGATACAACCTTTATAGCACAAGCAAGCCTTTTTGTTTTGTGCCTGATATATCCAGAAAGAGAGAGAAAGGAATGAGATGAAGATCACGGTAGACAGAGAGAGGAAGGCGGTGGCCACCGCCTGGACCATCGTCGTCGCTTACCACGGTCTGAGCAAGCGAACCATCGCTGCTAGATTTCGATCGCATCTAATCCTCACTTTCTTTCTACATTTGCTTTAAGGGCTAACAAGACGAGGAAGGTGGTTGCGGTGACGACGACATTCAAGAGGGTTTAGCAAAACAAATTCTAACTTATTAATGGTGGCTGCACCGGAAAGATGAAATGGTAACATGAATTTCATTTTCTTATCGTCATTCATGTTTGAATATTAGCACAAATATGAATGTGACAATTGCATTTGCATTGATACAGATCTGAAGACATTGAATCCACAAACGCTAAGAGTATCAAAACACAATTTGGAATGAGTGATCAATAAGGAGAAATTACATCAGGGGACGTCGTGGGATTCAAAGTCTGAAGCAAAATCTTTAAACCGGTCAAAAGGTTAGATACTTAGATAGTAGGAATGCAGATCGAATTACCAGCGTAACAGTTGTGGCTCGGAACGAGTTACAACAGATTGGGGAGGCGTAACTGAAGAGGTTCATGGACCGGGCCCAAGGGTAACATCTTACTATATGAATATCATGGTTCTTTATTAGTTGTTTTACACTATGTGATATATATTCAATGACATTTTTTGTTTCTTTTCAAACTGTGTTAAATATTTTGAAGGGACAGAGATGCATGCAAGCAATAAAATACATCTCCCTTAAATATTTGGTTCACTGATTTTGCAGCAAATTGCACCAAATGTGGTTCACTGGGTATTCCTCTTCTAATCAGCAATCATTATTTTGATATATTTTGTGGATTTGATTTGTTGTATTGAACATAAACTCATTTGAAGTATTGGGTTTTAGTTCTCAGTGGATCTTTGTCAAATGTGAGTGCCATGGTTGGGGCCATAGGTAGTGGTTAGTTGAAGAGGAGTACACTTTACGAGTTAATTACTACAAATAATCTAAGTCTTGCGATTATTTATAAAAGTCCACCGCATCATTAGAAGTTTCAAATATGCAATTGTTTTGTTACTTTGTAAACTGTTTACGACTATTTATCATCTCAAATTCCTTTTTTGTCGCAACAAAGACGCAGGTCAACTATTATTTATGGTATTTTGTTCAAATAAAGTGCAGTGAAAACTATTTAATCGACTATATTTAACCTTTTTCATTCAATTTCTGAATTTTTGTAAACCAAATAATTGAAGTTCTTTGTTTTGTTGCTTTCCACTTATAACATATTTCACTAAGGTAAACCTATTGAATTGCTACTATTTAGAAGTTTATCTAATTTATAAATTATCCTTTGATTATGATTCTGATTTATGTTCATAGCTCCTAATTTTGCATCTCCATATTTACAACTCAATTTATTGAGATTACATGACATTAGGTTTTTTAGTCTTTTATTAATGGCTATGCAGGTGTTTCTTGCTGACAAGATGGTGATATTTTTACAAATAAGCCTGCTGCATTTGCAATACGAGATACTCAGCTTTTATAGCCAGATGTAAAAATTGGCACTTTAATATCAGTTGGTTGTTCTATTCAAACAAAGGTAAATAGAACCTAAGTTCGTTTAAGTTTATTGATGATTAGTTTATTTTTTACCTGGATGACCCGTTTCATTTTTATGAAACTTCTTAATTTTTTAAAAACCAATTTCTGTATTTTGAGGTGCTTGAGTTTATTGATGATTAATTTATTTTTTAGCAGTATGACCCGTTTCATTTTCATAAATTCTTTTGATTTTTTAAATAACTTATTAGTAGAAACATGTGCATGTGGTTTTGTACGACGGGTAAGGAAGGTGTTTAAGAATTTCATATTTATTGCAGCATAGCTGTTGCTTTGTTGGTCGATTTTAGAACAAACGTACAGGTTTGGAAAAATTAAAGGTACGTGATTCTTCAATAATATATATGTTTTTTGTCTTATTATGGTTTATTTTTATTAATTTGCTATTATTAAGGATTTGTAATAGAGTAATTCAAATGAAATTAAAAAAAAAGGGTTCAATATCATTAACTACAATAAAATTTATTACACATGTATGAGTTTCAATCATTTCTTCAAAAAGAACTTCATGGATAGTATAAATCAGACTCTATTTCGATAGGTGATGGGTTGATAAGTGTAATAAAAGTTGGAATTATATAAAAATCACGTCTTCTTATGAACTTTTTACCCAAATGCTATTACAATACTAAACTATTAAGTTACGTTATTATGTAGATTGAATTGAATGAAGCAATGGTTGCCAAGGAACCTGAGTCTACAAAGCATGTGATGGAGTTTTGTCAGTTGCTAAAGATTCACGAGACATCAAAAAGATGGATAGTTTAATCGCAAAGGTGGAAAACCTTAGGTACAAACAAATCGCCTATTCTTTTGAAACATTGTCCATACTCTATAAAATACTTTATGTTGGTACTGTTCGTATAGGAGTATAGAGGTGTAACACAAAATCCAGACGCATTTGATGCAAGGTGATGGTTTTGTTTTATTTGCAGGTTTTCACTAATGGTGTGCGCATCGTATGAGCGTGAACTATTTATTGAAGACCTTGATAAATTGCAAAATGATTGGAAGATCGCTATCGGAGAAAGCAAGGTATTGAATCCATAATCAAATTGTGTTTTGCATCTCTTGCTGTGCATCTTCTTTGCCTAAGTATTATTTCGGTTGTAACTATTTGTTGAAGAGCTTGACAAATTGCAAAACGATCTATGACTTTTTTAGATCGTAGGAACTTCAATACATGAATTGGAAATTCTAAATTGATTGTCTGTGCCCACATTTTGTTTACTTCTCTGAGTCTTAAGGTTTTAATATCTACTTCAGTTTCTTTGACTTATCCATGCTAATTGGTAGAATTATAACTACTTACTCAGGTTACTAATTACTCAGGTTTATATGTCAAAATTTCTTCTTTAACATTGTTCTTATGCACTTTGTGTGGCCTGATTCATTGTTAAGAACCTACTTATCTACGATGTGGTATTTGTGATATTTTAACATTTTTCCCTCTTTTCAACAGCCAAATACTATTTACCTTACTGTTTTAGTTATGTAGACTTTGTCATAACATCTAATGTATGTTATTATCAAACTTTAATTTACCTGTTACTTATGAGTTATTATCAAGTGATGGTTTTTGAGGGAAGGACATTTGGGCACGACACAAATTCCGCATTTGATTTGGCAGGGTATGGTAATCGACATTTTTTTTGAAAATGTCATTTGTGGTATGTTAACATTATTAGAGGTCTGTAAGATGTTCTTGATGGTTCTTGGTTTTTTTGATGAAAGATATTCTATGTTTATTAATTTTGAAAGGATGCAACTTTCAGGAGATAAAAATGAGTGTACAAGGCTTGTTGCAACTACCAAGCTTTGTATATTTTTTGGTTTCCTCATTGGGGCAACATTTGCAGCTTTTTTTTTTTCCACTAAGTAAGGTACTACAGTTATAGTTCTTAATTGTTGGATTTATCAATTGTTTAGTTGAATTGTGTTCTTGAAGTATGTTTGTATATAAAAATGTTTTTGTGTTTGATCATTTATTAATTTACATTCATATTAGATTGTACATTGGGTTTAGATGTTAGTACTCTTTTGTGCTAACAGGTGCCTCTGTTATAATCCAGGTGGCAAAAGATCTAGCTCAACAACAGGAGCCGATGAAACAATGTAAATAGATTGCCCACACTTTTTTTTGGTAGGGAAGATGGAGGAAAAGAGGGTTAAATCACACTTAACTACCATGAACTTTTCTTTATAATCTCATCTCCAATGTACCACCAGTTAGCTATGTTGATGGCATAATATGGAATTCTTGACAGCTTGTGCATAAAAGACATAAATGGTCAAGTATATGCGTCAAATCAAATCGTTAGTTACACACGATTGGCGTGCCATTTCATATGTTTTACACACTATAGAATTACGGTGGGGGTTTAGATTGTGTTTCTCATGTTCATTGAATTTTAGAACAAGACCCTCTTGATACAGGTGCTTCTAATGATGCGGACTATAAGCAAATGGTTTGTTGAATGTTAAATCAACATGTAGCACATTTATGTTGCTTTCTCATTAAGATATGCAGGTTTGGCTTAAAAAATCCGTTGCACCCGGCATATCAATAAGCAAATTGTAGGCTCTGTTTGGATCTGAATTTTTAATGCACTTCGTGTGGCGAAATTCCCCGCACAACGCGTGCGGGGTAAAACCTAGTTAAATATAAAAACATTTTTTAGATATTGAAACAAAAAAACTCATTTAGAAGAGAAGGAAACTTAGGGGGTTGTTATGGTAATTTGAGTAATTAAATAATAGCCCACTAATTATTAAAAAAACTTTGTAATTTACATAAATAGCCTCTAAAGTGTAAATGGTTCAAAATACATTATATTTAACGGAATAAATTAACAGAGTTAGTATTAAGGGCCAAAACCATTATAAAATACAATATCAAAGTCTGATATGTCAAAAGATTATTTTTTGAACTAAAAGGGTTAAACGGTTTAAACCACAGGGACCAAAATAGTAATTTACTCTTTTATTTATAGGGGTTTTAGGTAAATATGAAATTAATCTACTAATTACTACTTCATTAATTGCGTGTCGCATTTGAGTTCAATATAAATCTATATATGGTAATATTTGTCTAATGCGTGTCAAAGTTGTAGTTTTAGAAAAACGTCAATTAATTATTATCTATTATTAACAAAGGAAAATACTAGTTTATTAAGTATATATAACACATGTCAGTCACAAACCCCAATTGCTCAATTCTTACAAATATATAAGCTTTTATTTAATTCTTTACCTTCTTAATGTAATGGTTTTGTGACTTTATCATAAACTTTCATTCACTTAAGAGTTTTAAATTTTAAATATTTTTCATCATGGTTTTTATTACGATTTTACGTTCAATTGATTTAACCGGTCCACCTTTTCGATTTGACAGGCCGAATTTTTTTACACGTGTTATTAAATTATAACGTTTTAAATATGATTACATATAATAACTTAAACATAAGTGGGCTAGCTTATAGACTTTTCTCGTTTTAAATATGATTACATATAATAATTTAAATATTAAGTGGGCTTATAAAGTTCTCCCTCTTCGTCTACTGATTCGTTTTATTTATATTAATTTCTTTTTGAATTATTAGTTTGATGCTTTATTAATAAAATTCAGCATGAGGCTTATTTTATTAGGGAATGGTTATAAATAAAAAGGGTTTTAAATTTAAAGATTAAAAAAAATAATCTTAACCATTAAAAATTTTAATTAATGGTTGAGATCATGAAATTATAGGAAAAGAGTTTGTTAGAGAGTTACTTTAGACATATCCATTTCTATTAACCTTTTTAAAGTTCTTTAATTTTTTTAAATGTTCATAACTTTCATATACGACATTATTATTTTTATAGAAATTACAACACAATACGATCCACTCCCAAGCAGAATTTCATCTTATCGACTGGAAGTATTGGTGTTCTTGAAAATCACATTAACAAGTTGTTTCATGTTTTCTATTTGTACCACTTATAGCTTCTTGCTAGTTTATTAAGGATGGTGATGCAGACTTTCATGTGCCTTCACAGACCCTTGCAAGATGTTCCATTAGATCAAATCGAAATCGGAAATGTATACTTGAATCTTGCAACTCCGTAAGCACATTATCTTCAATAACTGGTTGTATGGGGATCTGTTATGTAGACTAGCGATATGGCATTTCCGTCATCTTTATTGATCATGTTGTGTAATATGATGCACTCGCAGACCTTGTTCCTAATCTTTGATACGCTCATAGCCAGGAGGGGGGTGCTTAAGTATACGCAATTTAACCTTTAGAATATCACTAGCTCGCTCAACATCTTTCCTAGTCGACTCTTGCACTATCTTGAACCTCTTTTCCTTTGGATCAACCGGATATGAAGTCGCTTTCACAAATGTCGACAAGTATGGTAAATCTCATCGGTTAGATAGTATGCACGTTTGTATTCTCGTCCATATACATGAAACAAACACTAAGGTGCGGTTCTATTTTGATCGGTAAGATATAAGGGAGATTGTTGGAGAGTATTTATGTCATTGTTTGACCCCCAGGGACCGCCATATGCACGCTAAAACCATGTATAATTTGAAGCCATAGCTTCGAGCATAATCGTTGGGTATTGGTGATCATCTCTCATATATTGCTCTTGCATCCTACCTGGACACGTTAGTCAAAGGAAATGTGTATAGTTGATGCTAACGAGCATCCTAGGAAGATGTTTATCTTCACGTGCTTGGTATAGAAGTGCAATGTTGTGGATTGTAGGTCGACGTAAGAACTCTTTGCTATATAATTTAATTATAAAATCACAAAATTATTCTAGGCATTCACGTGAAGTCCTAGCCGCCATACATAAATATTTATCGAATTCGTAGGTGGGATTACCTTTTACTAGTTGTTTCAGAGCGGATGTGTATTTTTGTAACGCCATGAAACTCTTTTACATTCTTATGTCTACGTTTTTTTGAAACCATTCATCTATCACTTCAACATCTCCAATAATTTTTAAAAATATGTTTTTGACATGCGATACCTGGCTCGAAACGTTTCGTCATCATATTTTGGCGAGTCCCCAAAATAATCCTCCATTAGAGTTTCAAGAGCTTTCCCGATCAAGTGGCACACATCTTTTTTTAGATGTTGTCATGTCTTCAACTTCGGCTTGGGTGTAATCTCTGTTAAAAAATGGAGACTACCATTACACTATAAAAGCTCATTCGACGAAACTGGTGGAAAGTATAACTTCCTATCCATTGGTTTGAATTTTAAAGAAATACAATAAAAGGGGAAATTTTATGTATCAAATAGGTCTGAGATAGTGGGTATTTAACATGTTATATAAATACGAGTTAATCAGTATTTAATAGGGTAAAAAAAGTTTTATTTTTAAATAGTTAATGTAATATTACCTTGGGGGGTATCCCAATGTTCAAAAATGGGACGAAGTTGAAATGGCTTTTGAAAGCCATGGCACATAGCTGAACAGGGAACCTACTATGGTGAAGGCAGCGTAGCCGTGCCTAACCGAGAAGCCATGGAGGGTAAACACTAAGCTTCCCCATCACCCTAACATGTTTAAAAGAAAAAAAAAGTTACCCTTCATAGTTTTGAGGGTATAAACTCTTCCATCAAGAAGAGCCATATCACTCCTGCTTTTAATGAAAATTATCATATCACTCATACATAACTTTTTTTTACCTTATAGATTTTTTTTTGTTGTGACTAGAAAATTCTCAAAATATCATTTTTTCCAACAAAAATCTCTCTAAATGTGCCTTTAAAAAAACTATCATAAAAATGTTTCTACCGGAGAAACGTAAACACCTATTTGACATTGTATCATAGTTGACTTCACCCCCAGTGTTATTTTTTTTTTAATTTTTACTTTTTACATGGTTGGGCGCCTTTATAATAGGGTCGGACGCCTATTTAAAAAACCATACTCCTCTATTGTATGTTGTGCGCTTTTATAGCAGGGTCGAACCCCACTACAGAAACGGTCGGGCACCTTTATGGTATGATCGAACGTCTTCATGGTATGGTTCTATGGTACCATATAGTGCATTTATAGTACAGTCAGACAACTCTATAGTATGGGCACTTTTATAGTAGTGTCAAACGTTTTTATAGTAGCTTCGCATATCTCTATAGTACTTCAAATGTGTTTATGGTAGATATGATCACCTTGTCCAGTTGAAAAACTTTAAGATTGATTTTTTGAAAAAAAAAACATTTTGAGAGAATTTAGTACAAAAAAAGCATTTAGGGAGTTTTCCAATTGTAATATAGTTATTGGGTTTAGATGATAAAATGTATAAATAATAATCACATAATTTTAATTAATAATATAGTTAATATGCATATAATATTTTGTTTGATATCTATTACATAACAATCCTTAAATTAATTGGATCAAAGCCAATTTCTCATAATTAAAATTTTACAAACACATTATAATTACTACCAAAAAGAGTTTCCGGTTAGAGAATGGGGAAGAAAAAAATTTGGAATGATTTGTGGGTATGAAATCATGAATCTATCTGTCGAAAACCCTATATCACCATCCACACATAAAACATCTATTTCTACCTCCACAGATCTCACCCTCCATAACCAGCCACCACTCCACCAACAACACCCTCGAACTTCTCATTATCAATTTGATTTCCACTTCCACTGAAGACACAGACGTCTCGTTTGGAGCACGATATCCCGATACGCGAACACAGATCTGTCCATGGATAAGATGATGAGTGTGACGGTGAGGTAGAGGGAGGCGGACACGTGTTGATGGTGATAGTGTCATACTCATACATGTCAAACTCCCCTTCACCTAATCACTGCTCAGAAATTACAACCATTGATCAAGAAATGAATGACTTAAAATCACAAAAATATTATTTCTTCCGTTTCTTTATAAATATACAGGGTAATAGTATAGTCTACAAGAGAATACCACGTGACGTTTTTTATTTTGTTCTATTGATTTATCACGTCATGTGTAAGTGTTAAATAGACATGGATGGATAATATAAGCAAAGAAGTGGGCCAACTAAATTGTAGAAGCAACCCCTCTCCTTGCAGGACATCTGGGTTCGAGTCCAGGCAAACCACCATTTCTTTTCCTTTTTTGTTATAATTTCTTTGCGCTTCTTCTTATTTCCTTGGTCTTTTTAGTATATATGTTTTAACTTTCTAGTTTTTTATACAACTTTTTTCTTTTGTTTTCTAAAATTGCTTTTTTATAAATTTTATTCTAGGCCGACCAACGATGAGTTATAGATAATTACCCCTTGGTTGTATATTAAAATGAACCATAACAATATTCTAAAAAAACCATAAAGACCGTGTTAAGTAAAAAATAAAGTATACTTAAGTAAACTTCATTTTTGTTCACTATGATTTGGTCAAAATCTCGGTTTTCCTTCAAACGTTTTAAAATCGTGATTTTACTACCTGTGGTTTGCAATTCATCTCAATTAACTTCAAACCACTAACGACGTTAAACTTTTATGTTATTACAGGGTTATTTTGGTCATTTTATATGTAAGCAATAATTTTGTAATTTATCTAATTAGAAGAACTTAAAGAAAATAAATATATTGTCATCATATAACCATCACCCGCATCTTCTTCATCCATCTTCATCAAATACCATCACTCATATCATCATCATCACTATGTGCATGTTTGGGATTGCTTATTTTCTCCTGATTTTTGACTTATTAACTTCTCAGAAGTTAATAGGTCAAAAAAAATGTTTGGCAAACCCAAAAGGATTTTTCAAACTGACTTTTCATATAGGGTAAAAAGAAGGTTTTGAGAAGTAAGAAGGGGTTACGTATTGACTTTTGAAAACTCCTTTTGATCCAATTTTTTATTATACCTCTTTATTATCTCCTACTAACTCCTATCATTTATAAAATCATGTCTTTTTTTGTCATTTTACAACATTTTAGTTTATAAGCTAATCCAAACACTTTTTTAAAAACTCCTTCTAAAAAGTCATAAGCTAATAAGTTTTTTTTGTCAAAAGTCCTATTCAATCAAAATAAGCAATCCCAAACATGGTCTATCTAAGAACCAGAATCGACCACCACCACCACCTACCATTGCCACCTACGACATCATAACAACCAACCACCACCTTGACCATAGGTCACCACCATCACCACAGGTTGTTCAAGTCGCCAATCTTGATTTGAATCGGGGAAGTTGAGATGGATGGCAGGTTCTTGAATCTCACCCACTGCTCTACCACTACTGTCACCACCGTAATCTTCGTCATCCGCACTACTATCCCAGCCCAAACCGATTTAGGGTTGTTACTATTGGGTTTTTTGTTAAATAAATCAACAAATAAGCAGATCGATGGTGGCGAGTGTGGAGATCTAAGGCAGATCGAAGGAAGTTTATGGTGGGTTTTTGTTGTTGTGTTCTTTCTAGAATAGATCGACTTCTATGGCGGATTTATGCTTTGATTAAGGTTTGATTTTGGCGACCGATGATGGCTGTGGTTGTTAATGATGGTTGGATTAGGGCTCAAATTTCAAATGTGATGGTGATAGTGGTGACCGATGGCGATAGTGGTGATTTTGGGTGGCGGTGGTTTTGTGGTGGTAATTTCTAACGATTTTTGGTTCGTGTTCTAGGGTCAGAAGGTGTGGGGGTGGCGGTGGTGTTGTGGTGGTGGTTATGTTAGGGGTGGTTGTTTGTGGTGGCTGGTGGTGCCGTCATTGTGGTGGTGGCGGTCAATGGATGTAAAAGTGTGTATTGGATTTCTAAGTAATATACAGAAATAGTCCTTTTAATTTAATAAAGAAGTTTGAATAATTTATATTTTTAGTTCTTATTATCAAAATAATCAAAATACCTTTATATTTAACTGAAAAAATTAACATCTTTAGTGGTTTGAAGTTAATTGAGATGAATTTCAAACCACAGGGAGTAAAATCATGATTTGAAACTTTTAGAGGAAAATCGTTATTTTGAACAAACCACAGGAGACAAAACAAAAGTTTATTCTAAAAAATATTATAACCTTTGACTGATTTTAAAATATCGTTAAACTTTTCAACAAATACATAAAAATCAAAAGGAATATATAGAAATGTCATTAATGCCATCATTTTCTAGTTTTTTCTTCCCCTAAAATCTTATCGTCTCATTATCTTATAAAATAATTAAAATTTTCCAAGGTCCCGTCATATGATATTCTTTTATCTTTTAGATTTTTGTAAGTGAAAAAAGTATGTGCAAGATTAACTTTAAAAAAACACGTGCCAAAACTCTAATAAGTTTATAAAAAGCTATATAAAGTTATTATGTTATGCGACTTTAGTTAAAACCTTGCTATATGCAGTTGCTTCTTTTTGGTTTATATCCTAACACTTTGAGATAATTAGGCTATTTGCTTCTTTTTGATTTATACGCATCAACCGTATCTTTCTCGTACACACAAACAAGAAAGAAAAACAAATCAAAGACCTAACTTAATAATATTTAACAAAGCAAAAGGTTAGAAAAACTTTTAAAATTCCTTTTATCACTTGTTACGTGTTAACACACATATGCTTATAAAATCAATTTTTAATTACTTCTAACACATGAAATTTAGAAAATAAAAGAATCTCACTACTTCACTAGCATACTCTTACACCAATAAATATTATTCATTTTCCTTTCGTCCACAACAAATGCGTTCAAAACGTGTTAATAACATTCGTTATGATCTCGATATGCAATTTTTCCATACGTTACATATATAAGATTTATTTAGTGTATTACGAAATAACAACTTTAATAAGATATCTCTAATATCTTTTTCTTTTCCCCAATAAGTCAAAATTAAGAAACACCTGCATGTTCCAATGTAGATCGTAATAAGTATTCTTCAAATAGGACCCTTAAAAAATAAAATAAACAAAGAATGTCATGTATGACTACTTGATTCAGACCAACACAACTTACTATACACATATTTGAGTATTTGACTTATGGTCCTATTCAATCTTCAAGAATTACAGCAGATTTGTCTCCAATTATTTTACCCCCATCATCCAATCAATCTCTACCTTCCTTCCCCCAATCAATTCTTAACCTCTGCAACAATGGCAACAAGAACCCCTGAATTCCTGCTCTTTCTGGCTGTCAATCTTGTTATCTTGCTAAGATGCGCTGAACCCCTTGTGCCACAAGAAGAAGGTGAAACAGTTTTTGTGTGTGTGTGTGTGTGTGTGGATGTGTTAAAAATATCATCTTTTTTGGTTTCAAGAAAATGGGTTGGGGATTCTTGATCTAGTTCATCTTCAAATTATATGATTGTTGCTGCAAGTATCTTGATTTGTATGTCCACTAGCAGTTAAGAAGCTGAATATTCAAATTACATCATTTATATGGATTATGTGTTATGATTTCATAGCAAAAGGTTATCTTGTTTAACATCTTTATCAATCTTTTTCAATAAGTTTTAAGAATTCATATGGATTTTGGAGTGAAACTTGAAATGAGCTGGTTTGACTTTAAAAGTAATATAATATGTCTTCTCAGTTTTCATGATTGGAAGTGTATTAATCTTTTATTCAGTGGGTTATTTAAAGATGAAGTGATTAACTGAATCTAATGATTTATTAAACCAAATGATTGAAATCCCAAATGAGTGGTTTGACTTCTAAGTTTGACTATTATTCTTTAGAAATGACCTATGCACTGAAAATACTTATCAAATTATCTTCTTCTACCTTTTGTTTAATCTGATTTAGTGGAAGCTGTTGAGAACTTTCTTGCTGCCATGAATGCAACAAGTTGGAGATTCGATGGCGATGATTGCGATCTTGATATGGTTTCAGAAGTGCCAAAGCTATCTCAAGAAGCTATTGCTAGCGTTGAATGTGATTGCAACATTGGCAATGATACCGATTGTCATGTCGTAACGATGTATAAAGTTCTGTCTTTAAGTCCTGTTTACTTGTGTTCAATTTCAATTTTCAAGTAAAGAGTTCTTATGTTCATAAAAAGAGGGCTCTTTTTGGAAGTCAAACTATGATTTCGTAATGCTATTCATATTGGTTTTCTTTACATCATTACATGACCATGCTTATTCAGTAACTTTTATGAAATTGTTTAGAATTGTTAACAACCTGACTGTGAGATTAGCATATCCTTGACCTTAAAGTCAACGTTCTTCGATTACAACCGACTCAACTTGTGGGAATTCATCTGTTTTTTATGGCAAATGCAGCATGCACAAGTTTTACAGTCTTAATGGAGTACTATCACCTGAATTAGTAAAGCTTCCTTACCTACGCTCGATGTAAGTCTTCTTTAAACATACGATTAACTTAAATGTAAACTTTTTAAATAGTCAAGATTTAATGAAACTGAAGTATATCTTGTTATATTTTCAGAGATCTTGCTTACAATTACTTAAGTGGCACAATACCACCTGAATGGGGTCTAACACAGTTACAAGAAATGTGAGATCTCTGTTTTTGCCTTTAGTTTCATACTTTCATAGTTTTTACTGTATGAATACTTAAAGTTGTAAACTTTGTACATATCCTTCCATATGCAGCTCTCTTCTTGGTAACCGTTTAACCGGAGAAATCCCACGGGAACTAGCCAATATCAGCACCCTCACAAAACTGTATGCATTTGTTTTTACATTCTTCTCTAGTGAATTTTGACCTCTTTTTACCATCAAGGCCAAAATCTTTAGATGATGTCAATTTTCATCATAGTCAGTTTTTGAGTTTATATGGTTTTACATGCTCGTCTAGCAACTGGTAAGGTTGTTGCTTTGTGACTTTGAGGTCATAGGCTCAAGCCATGAGAAACAGCCTCCTGCACGAAGTGTAGGGTAAGGCTGCATACATTAGATCGCGAAACGATCCGGCCCCTGCTCAAAGCAGGAGCTAAGTCAAGCACCGTTATGCCCGTATATACTCATCTTGCAAAATTCTTGATCAGGGACCTTGAAGCAAACCAGCTTTCAGGAACTATTCCATCTGACTTTGGGAGATTAACAAATTTGACTTCATTGTAAGTTTGATTAAGTTTTCTGTTACATATTTTCTTCCTTTAATTGAGTTATTTCATAAGAATTGGAAACTGATGAATTTATTTGCACCATAATATTATATTTCAGGATGTTGTCTTCAAACAGGTTGACCGGCAGGCTGCCATCGACCCTTGGTCAACTAGGAAATCTAACAGATTTGTAAAATCTTTACTTTATTCCTTAAGTCGCAGTTTTTCGGTTCCACCAGTTGCTAAGGCTAAACCTTTAAATCTTTTCTTGCATTATGCAGTAGGATAAACGAAAACAACTTCAGCGGGCCGATACCTGACTTTATACAAAACTGGAGACTACTTACTAGATTGTAAGATTAAGATGTTTCATGTTTTCTTCTTAATGTCAGTATATGCTACAATGCTGTCTTCTAATAGCATACTTAAAACACTTAAGTATTTACATAACACACTCAAGAACATTAATATTTTTTAATGTTTGGATGCTTTCAAAGGGAGATTGGGGCGAGTGGACTCACCGGACCTATTCCTTCAAACATATCACTTCTTGAGAATCTATCTGATCTGTAAGTTTGGAATATCTTCTTTAACTTGCTATAATATTAAGTTTAACTTGCTTATGGTTACTCTTGTTCTGCAGGAGAGTTAGTGATATAACTGGACCGGCTCAAGGTTTTCCTCGGCTCAACAATGCTAGTGCATTATTAAGATTGTATGTGGATATTTCTAGCATTGACTTTTGTCTTGACTCGATTGAATTCTGATGTATCATTTCATAAACTTAGGATCTTGAGAAACTGCAACATAACTGGAGAAATACCGGATTACATCTGGCTAGTGAGAGAACTTGAATTGTTGTAAGCATGCACATAATGTACTGTTGTAATACTAATCCTTCATGATTTATATGTCTAATGATATCATTTTCTTATGCATATAACAGGGATGTAAGTTTTAATCGGTTAGTAGGGAGAATATCTAACAATATCCTTGGAAGGAGCTTGAGATTAGTGTATGCTTATAGTACATTTGACTTTTCTTGAGGTTCATTGACTTTATAAAGCTACATGTTACTGATTAAGCATCTTAATGCGGTTTTGAACAGGTTTTTAACCAATAATATGCTAAGTGGAGACATACCAGATACACTTTTGGTAAATGGAGCTAGTATGTAAGTTTGTTTCCTGACGAATTATGTTTCAATTTCATGTTGCAGACTAAGTTTCTTAAGAAATTAACATTTTTAGCTGACTAATGTATTGTAGTGACCTTTCCTACAACAATCTTACATGGCAAGGACCTAATGAACCCACATGCCGAGAAAACACGTAAGCTTTTCTATTTAAAGATCGTGTGTCAATGGATTTTGTATAGAAACTTGTGTTGTTATGTGTGAAATGTAGCAAAGAATATGTTTTGAATGACTCTTTATGCTACTTGAGATTTTCTTTGTAGTTTGTAGTTGTATTAACTTGTTTTTTTCGATGATCTTCATGTTAGGAATTTCTATGTAAACTTGTACAGAAGCTCCACAACAGGAAACCCAATGTAAGATGGTATCCGTTGCTTTTAGTAGCATTTATATGTTTTTATGCATCTTATGTTCTCATACATATGTGATGTTTTGTTAACAGACGAGATGTGCTCCCGTGCACAGAGAATCCTACATGTCAAAGATGTGAGTACATTCTACCTCTAAACCTATAACAAAGGGCGAGCTCAGATGAGAACCGTTCAATAATCAAAAACCTTTTAAAACATAATATAAGTATGACTGTATGAGACTACACCATCTTAATATTGTTTTAATAATTTAATCCATTGATCATATGACAGACGTGTGCTCTTTACATGTTAACTGTGGCGGGGATGATTTAACAATCAGGGAAAGCAACGGGCGGTCTGTTCTTTATGAAGGAGACGCCCATGTGGATGGTGGTGCCGCTAGACTGTATAAAGCCGCTAGGAGCTGGGGATTTAGCAGCACTGGTGACTTCATGGATGACAACATATTTCAAAACACACATTACATAGAATCTTTACAAGAGAACACTAGCTTACCTGCACTTTATAAAACTGCTCGTCTCTCGCCACTTACACTCACTTACTTCAGCTATTGTTTGGAGAACGGTGAATATTCTGTTAAACTGCATTTTGCAGAGTTACAGTTCACTAACGATAGCACCTATAGAAGCTTGGGCAGGCGGGTGTTTGATATCTATATTCAGGTGATAGTCATATGATGTTTTTAAACAGCTGTTGGATTGACCCATCAGAATCTGATGGGTCAATCCAACGGCGGGTAAATGTGTTATCTGACATGCTAACTGAGTTCTATGTGATTTAGGGGAGGCGGGTTAGAAGGGATTTTAACATTGAAGATGAGGCTGGTGGTGTTCAAAGGCCTTTGGTTGTGCCATTTAACGCTAGTGTGACTGATAACATCTTGGAGATCCGGTTTTACTGGGCTGGTAAAGGGACGACCCGTTTTCCTAGAAGAGGAGTTTACGGGCCCCTTGTCTCGGCTATTGATGTTGACCCATATTTTAAAACATGTTCAACGGGTGGGAAAAGGTCGAATAAAGGCGTGTATATAGGTGTAGGGATTGGTGTTCCATTTCTTGTTTTGCTGATATTGGTAGTTTTGTGGTGGAAAAGATGTTATAAAGGCCCGAAAGCGAATGGTAAATGTGAAAACTTTACTTCTCTTTTAGCTTTCTTGATCCATTAGCTCTTTGCTTATGCTACGAATGATTTTCTTGAGCAGATTTTGAAGGAATGGAGCTGAAAACACTTTCGTTTTCTTTGAAACAACTAAAGATTGCTACAAACAACTTCAACGCTTCAAACAAAATCGGGGAAGGAGGTTTTGGGGCTGTTTACAAGGTTATAACCTTGCAAAAAGAAGTCATTTTAGGTGATTTTAGTTTTGTGTTTATAACACGTGTGTGATGGTTGCAGGGTACATTGAGTGATGGCACTGTGGTTGCAGTGAAGCAGCTTTCATCTCACTCAAAGCAGGGAAACCGCGAGTTCTTGAATGAGATCGGTGTGATTTCGTGTTTGCAACATCCTAATCTTGTTAAACTCCATGGATGTTGCATTGAAGGAGATCAGCTGTTGCTTGTTTATGAGTATTTGGAAAATAATAGCCTTGCAAATGCTTTGTTTGGTGAGTATTTAATAGTTTTCTTGCAGTTTGACTTTTAATGTCAACAAACACATTGTTGAAAGCCAAAATTAACCCGGGTTTTTGGTCAAATTCTTTCGCAATGGTAATACATGTATAATAAGTTTGAAAACTTTGAAACTTAAAATATAATTTTTAATTTACATTTACTTTGTCTGACCTTATAAGTCAACCTTTTACTTTTTATTTTAGCTTTCATGACATTTATCTGAACCTGAACCTGATGAAAAATTATTAGCTGAACGGTTAATTATGGTTTCAGCTAACCGTAAACAAAATCAGTTGAATTTGGTTAGTCGTCTAGACTAATCGATTTAACAGTTTGGGCGTTTGGTTTTAGCAGTTTGAAATGATTTTACTTGTTTTTTTTCCTCAAAATCTATTGTTTGCATTAAAGATTTTAAATGATCAAAATGACTTACGTATATACTACACATACATGTATATTCCAAAAGTTAAAAAAAGTAAATAACTAATAAAGATTAACCAAGTGATTGGTTTACATAACAACATAAAGACTTAAATCACATGTCAAATGAATAAACAGTCACAACAAAGCGATATAACATCTTAGTCTGCGTTTGGTTGGAAGGAATGGAATGGAATGAAATGGAATTGAGAAACTAGTATAATTTTCAAGTAAATTATGTTTGAGTGGGTAATAAAATGTAAAACCCAAGGGAATGCTTCACCTCAAATTCTCTTGGTTGTGGGATTTCAAATTCCCTCTCTAGATGGAAGGATTTTGAAATCCCACAACCAAAGGAATTTGAGGTGAAATATTCACTTGGGTTTACTTTTAATTGCTCACTCAAACACAATTTTACTTGAAAATTATACTAGTTTCTCATTTCCATTCCATTCCATTCCATTCCTTCCAACCAAACGCAGCCTTAAATTGGCCAAACAGACAACTTACTTTAGTTTTTGTAGTTTAATAAGTTTCTAACAATTTATAAACATCCCTACTTAACTTCTCTTAATTCTTATCCAGGTAAAGGTCCATTAACACTAGACTGGCCAACAAGGTTCAACATATGTATCGGGATTGCTCGAGGCCTCGCCTTTCTACACGACGAATCAAGGCTCAAAATCGTCCACCGCGACATCAAAGCCACAAACGTCCTCCTCGACAAAGATCTAAACCCGAAAATCTCAGACTTTGGATTGGCAAGGCTGCACGAAGAGGATAAGACTCACGTTAGCACACGCGTCGCAGGAACAATGTACATTCTCCATAATTCACACTCACATTCCTTCTTCATCTGTTCTATCTGTTAACACTTTTCAAGGATGAATAATGAATAATGAAATGATGAATTTGCAGTGGTTATATGGCACCTGAGTATGCACTTTGGGGTTACTTGAGCGACAAGGCAGATGTTTACAGCTATGGAGTCGTTCTATTGGAGATAGTTAGCGGCAAAAGCAACACCAGTTACATACCGACGAACGACTGCATTTGTCTTCTAGATTGGGTACGATTCGAGTTTTCATCGTCAGATCTGAAACCAAAACTGAAACCCTAGATATCAGATTCAGTTATTGGATGTTTAGATGTTGAATTATTCATCAATTGAATCGATCGATTATGCAGGCTTGCCGATTGGAAACAAGTAAGCAATACGCAGAGCTGTTCGACGAGCGATTGGAGTCGACGATCAACAACGAAGAAGCTGAAACCGTCGTGAAAGTAGCGCTTCTGTGCACCAACGGTTCGCCGTCGATGAGGCCGACGATGCCGGAGGTTGTGAACATGCTCGACGGAAAAACGTGTGTGCCGGAAGTTTTGCCGGAAGCAAGTGGTAGCTCCGATGATCTGAGATTCAAAGCGATGAGAGACTTCCGACGTGAGATGAAAGGTGAAGGAAGTCACAGAGATGATCAAACGACTCAAACGCAAAACTGGAACACGAATCGAACTGATATGAACAGTTCGTTGACGTCTTCCGATGATGCGTTTGAGATCCGATCAGTTGATACGAGATCGTACTGAAATTCAGGTTCGATTGTTCTTCATGGTTGAACATATGTCGATTTGTAGAGTTTAGGACGAACGCAATGAATTCAATTGGTGTGAATTTGTGTTCTGTGTTATTTTGTAAGAAGCACATGGCCGGAAAAAATGGCGTTTGATGACCCGTACGGAGTGGATTACGGCGGATCACGGCGGTGGCCGGCGGGAGGAGGTGCTTCTCTTTTTGGTTTCACAAATTTATTATTATTATTAATTAATTATTAATTATATGATTTGTATAAATTAAAATAAATGATGAGCTGTGTAATTTGCGTATTTTTATGCATAGTGTAAAGCTTTTCCGATTTCTTTAATTTTATTAACATTTATAATATAATTGTTGTTCTGAGTAAATCCTTATTATTTATATTTTGAACCACTCGTCAGTTGAACTATTTCAAGCATCACCACTCATTTTGAGCAACGTCGAAGAACATCCCAAGCAGATATAAGTTTAAAAGCTTGATTATGATCCTCAATGTATTTTTCAAGCTAGGTGTTCAAGACGTCAACAAAGCTTTCGGTTATTGTATTTGTTGTTGTAAAATACTGAAAAACTTTAACATCGTCCTCTTCGTATCGTGAAAATATGAAGTAATTTGGTTAACAGATCAATACGGTTCTCGTTTCTTTAAAGTGCAGAACCTCTCTTTTGGCCCCAATGCCACAAGGCGAGCCGAATTTGTGCGTTACCAACAAATGGGTCCAAGATTTATATGACATTTGTGGTTGGTAGCATTCTTAGTTCGGGTCGTATACCAACGATTGGGTCCAAGTTTCATACAACATTTGCGATTGGTAGTATTATTAGTTCTGGTCGCATTGCGATGACAGTGGAGATGTGAGGAAGAATGAGCTGTGGTTTTTCGGGTTGTAGGGACCATATTTGTTTTTCAAAAGTTAGAAGAGTAGTGATCACGTAATGATATTCTGACGATCAAAAACGTGGTTTTACATCGTTATTGCTATGGAGCGAATTTACTTTGCATATTTTTTGTTTCACAAGGTTTGAAAGCTAAAAGAAGCATAACTTGAAGCAAAAGAAGCAAAACAACAAAGTTGAAGGATTAAAAATGTAAATGTAAAAAGATGGAAAAAAGAAAGAGATATAGGGGGCCAATGCATGATATGCCGGACTTGAGCATACCATACGCTGGTGGCATATTGGCTGCGCATGATAGGCGTATTTGGAAAAAAATTCTACAAAGTTGGGCGTATGGATGCAGGAGGCGGCATACGGGCTTAGGCGTATCATATGCTGATAGTTACACAGACTTTGGATTTAAAGGATTTTCAAGTTTATTTAAACATTTTCAATTGGTTTTCAAATAACTTCTTTCACATGAAAAAAGAAAATTTCAAGATGATTTTTTTTGTGATTCAAGGCCTTACAATTCATCATCGATCATTATTCGAAAAATTAAAGACATGATGAATACCATGAGTGGTTAGTTCCTTCATGATTGTTTTTGGGTGGATGATTCTTGATAAGTGAAACAATTGGTATATTTGGAATACGGTTTTGTGATGAACAATTGATCCATGAATATAATCTAAGTTTTGGTTGATTTAAAAGTTTTGTTTATAAATAAAGTTTCTTGTTTGATTATAAATAAAGGTTGCTAAGATCTAATGATTACATTTTTTTTTTTTTGAGTCTCGACAAAAAAAAAATAAAGTAGATTATATTTTCGAGAGAGAGGTTGTTTTTTGTGAAATGATGAACATGTATTTTCAAACCTTACATATACTAGGGCCACGTATTACCACATGCATTTTCTAGTTAGGTTTCACACTTGGTGTGTGTGAACAAAGGTTTATTTATAGAGCTAAGAATGAACTTATATCAATGACGTGTAGTTTGCTGAACACAAATGAAGCCTGAACCAATCCACACAAGGTTGCAACATATAAAGACTAGAATTTTAAGACCACCTTTGTCGATTTTATTTTCAAGACCACGAATTCCAACTTTAAAAAACATCAACTTTCACCAGTGGCGAAACTTGAATATTTTTATAGGGCGGCGGGGTGAAATTAATTTATTTTAGTGGGGGCGAACTCGTATATAAAAAAATTTACACTACCGAAACAAAAATTAACATTACCGGACCAGAAATTAAAACTACTGACGAAAAAAAGAAGCTGGGGGGGGGGGGGGGGGGGGCTCCCGTCCCCTTTAATGCTTCACCCATGACTTTCACATACACTGCCACCACTACCATGGAGGCTCATTGGTGTTGACACGAACACATATCTATACTCATTTCGAGCACACTAAATTACAAAAACACCAATTCCAAACATAATAGTCCCCTCCAAATTAACAAGGAGGCTATAAGCCCTTTTTGCTGTCATTTATATATGAGTTTGAAAGATGTCATTTGCTGTAAGTTCTCGTTGTTATATATAGTATATATAAAATATGTCTGATTAGCAATGATAACCCATTCTAAACTGGTCTCTCTGGCAAACAACTCAAAAGCTTGATGAGAAACTTATGTGTAAGCTTATCTTAAGTACCACTTATGAATTACTCGATCATAGCTAGTTCGTCGGAAAGCTATTCTCGCAAACATGAACAAATATGGATTTGCCATTGTTAGTGATTCATTAGTAATCCATCGTTGATAATCTAAACTTCTTGGATTATGGTGTGTGTCACCGATCTTCCGTTGATTATCGACATTATTATTTTTTATTTTCAGGTTTTTAGAAGGATCAGTTGCTACCATCCGTTGGTGATGCTTATTTTTAAAACCGTAAACACAAACGTAACATTTAAGTATAAAATATCTTCATCTGAACTATATTCTAAAAATCTAAGTGAATATTTGATGTGAATTTAAAAAGACTCATATTTTCCTACTCTATATATTAACGCGGTTTCTAGGTAGGATTTTTAAAATAAAATCTGAAAGGTAAAATTATATCGTTTATAGTTAAATTTATATTCAATTCTACAATATTCCGTCTATTGTGTCGGTGCCATCTTTTTTATAGGGAGCGTGACGATAGTTGATATATACCAACTAACTAACTGATAATAATGAAACATTGAAACCACAACAGATAAATATATAAATTTAATATGCCATACTTTTTATATTTTTCAAAATGAGTTCTTCATTTAATATTATTTTGGTTACCGTCAAAATAATTTATTTTGATGTTTAAGATATTCATTTTCAAACACCCGATGTCAATATCACCTTTTGTTTCAAATTTTCAAATAAATATTATCATGAGGGTGGTAGGGTGCTCAGCCCATGCAACAATCAAATAATACCACATCACAACACATCATATCACACTGCATCAATTTAAAGGGGGAGGGGACACTCACACCACACCACACTACAAAAATTAAAGCAAAATTACTTTATTAAATTAAAAACTACATTAAAATAAAAAATATTATAAACTAAAATAAAAAAAAACACGAGATATTTTTTTTTAGAGTTTCTCTATGGTGTGGCCAGGAGGTATTGCCAATGGCATTCTCCCTTGGCGACTGCCACCATGTTGTTGGTCTCTATTTGAATTTGACACGTGTTGGGTTCTAGGGTTCGGATGGTGGGTTATTGGTGGGTCAGTGGTGTTGTTAGGATTTGATGATGGTTCTGTGGTGTTGTTGAGATTCGGTCTTTGGTTTAGAAAGAGAGAGATTGTAGGAGGTGAGAGAGAGAGAGAGAGAGAGAGTTGGAGGGAGGCTTTAGGGTTTAGTGTTGTGGATGAAAATCATGGTTGCCGGCTTGGCTAGGTGGTAGAGGTATTGGCCTTGGCTTGTCTTCTACAATGAGCCCTTAAGGAAAGGGGTTGAGTTGTAGTCGAGAGATGTCGTCTCTGGATTTTCCCACGGTGGCAATCCAATTGATGCTACCCCCTCTTCCTTATGCTTTGTGTATCTCTCTCTCTTCGTTGATGATGGTGGGCTGAGGTTCACCTCAAATGTCAATGTTGAGGGATGTTGTCTAGGCATTGACTTCGTTGCTCACAGTACACTGGTTTTCTCATATAGCAGCGAAGGGCCTAATTTGCCCTTTTTTTTACATGTTATTCTTTTGTGCTTTTTGGGTTTTGTTATTTTAGGTGTCTATGGTTGTTCAATACGTAGATATATATCTTGATTTTCATGTTTGTGACATACTTTGAATCATATGTTTCTTAGTTATCATATTTTTGGCTCAGGTTGTTAGTAATGTTGGTAATGGTGGCTATTAAAACTAGAAAAAATGATGTTAAAATTATCTAATTCTTGGTGATGCAGAGTGTCATGATCTCTAGCACATCAATGATGATGAAATGTTATTCATTAGAGTCATGTATCGGGTTAAAGATGTTGGGCGTATGCTTACCTTAGACTTAATGTCTTGAGGTCATGATCTTTTGTAACTAGTTGTTGATATATATTTTAGTTATTTTGAGGTAAGGTTTCAGGTCAATGATGCAGAGCGTAAGCTTAATTAAGACGTAGCTCACACTATTTTTTGATGCAACTTTGTGTTGTTGAGATTGTTAGGTACTTCTAATTTGTTAATATGGTTGATTGTTCATTCGATGGGTTGTGTCGGGTCTGTACCGTCATTTAAGACAATGAGGCTATATTTGTGAAGCTTATAGCTGTACGTTGCTGTTGTTTTTGTTTGATTATTAACATGTGGTATATTTTATGTGTTAAGGCTATGATGATACCGGAAAAGGTGCCCATGACGTGGTTTGGCGTGGTACCATTTCTGGTTTACAACCACAATGGGCTATCTATTCATTGCCTTTTCATTGCTATAAAACGAATGTGTTTTCATCAGTTGGGGTTGTTGGTGTTGCGCTAAGCATTGACAATTCGTGTAACAAGTGAAATTGAATACATCTAGTTAAATTAAATTAAAGTGAAGTCTTTAATTTCAAGTTAAGTCATAGTGCATATGGAGTGGAAATCGGGGGAGGGTGGGGGATCCTAGTCCTGGGTGGCAACAACACCCCGAACCCGATAGTGTATTTTTATCCCCAACCCGGTAAATATTCATGGGCTTCACCAGTGTACACCCCTTCCCATTTGACCGTTAGCAGAACGTTAGGAAAGGGTCATTAGATCGTTACACTTCAAGTAAAAAAAGTTAAACACTATAAAATGTCACTCAACCTACATTTTTTTTACATATTACTTCTACTCTCTAAGCTATTTACTCTTTAAACAATATGGAATCATCATCCCGATAGGCCAAAAAACAACCCAATTCTAAAAGCCTCATCAAAAAACTCAAACCTCACAACAACCTACTCAAAAATTGAGCTAATTCGACGCCCTGACATATTATCCGCAATTTCAACTGCACCTTATTACAACCAATATGCACACTTTCCAATGTCATAACCAGACTCAAATAATTTTCAAGACTATCATCGTGAGGATTCCTATCCTAGTGATGAAACATTACCTCTGTTAGTGGAGGATGTAAAGGTGCCGAATGGAGGAGGAGGAGGAATTGGCAGGGGATGAAAAGGAGGTATTGAGTTAAATGTGAAGGAACAGTAGAGCATAAAGAAAAGCAAAAGCTAGAAGATGAATTGATCAAGAAGATTTGGCATTAGCAGGAGCTTGAGTTTATTGTTTGGAAGACCCGTTTATCGGCAATGAACAAAATGAAAGGGAGGTTTAATATTTATTTGTTTTGATAGCTCATATATATTTTAAGTTTTAAATATGTAAATTTTTAATAGTTTTATTTCTTTTGATAATTTTGTAGATTATTAGTCATTTTCACGTATAAATGAAAAGTGAGGATCGAAGCCTTGATCAACTATATCTAAAATACAAGGATCAAAAGTGAGGATTGAAGCCTTGATCAACTATATCTAAAATACAGGGATCTTAACCATGTTATGAAAAAGTGAAACTCTTTTCACCAAAAAAGAGCAGGCGTTTTATGGTCTAGAGATGATAGCGAGGAAGATGGGATTTGGAAAATCAATTCGAACTATAAAGAGGTATGCAAGAAAAAGGTTTTTCACACATGGTGACATGGAGGCGTGGAAGATTGTTTGGTCTCACCTAGGATGGACCAATATTCTTGCAATGGGTAGTGAGTCACAAGTGAGAAAAAGATTAAAAAGCAACAAAATCTAGTCATAACACCACGTAATCAGAAGCTTAATTTTTTGATGTTAACCTCAACAAAGATGATATGTAGAACTTAAGAGACCGACTAGGAAAGAAAGAGATTGGCTGTATCATCAACATCACAAGGAGAACTTCTAGTGAAGATCAAGAGCTTTAACGTCTTAAGTCAAATAGAAGCGGAGCATAGATCTTGACTTCGAGAGGAGAAGTTCCATCTTATACAACAGGAACAACAAGTTCGGGTTGGATTGATGCGATAACAACAAAAAAACGTTGGTAGAACAACAACAACAAGTCGACTTGAAGTTCATATTAAAGATCTCGGTGTATTCCGAGTCAGTGTTGGAACATGTTCTGTAACAAAACGGGAAAAGCGAAACATTGGGGATAACAATTTACGTACTAGATTTTTTTTTATTTTATTAAATTATTTTATCATGTATTTTTTAAATTAATAAGTGTTTAATTGTTTAAATTTGAATTTTATTTAATTTGTAAAATATGAAATATAAATACTAATTCAATAAATAGATTAATTTGATAAAAAAATAGGGAATCAAGAGAAGCATATGACACCCTTTAAAAGGAAAAAATTTAGGGAAAACCGGAGAAAATATGAAAAAGTAACATGACATTGATGTATTGCTTGGAGATAACTGAGGAAAAGAGATGACTCCCTCTCTCCTTATCGTAGCTTCTTGCGTGCCTTTTGTCCTCCCACCAATCTCGTGAAGTATCATGAACCCAGTCGAGTTAATAAAAAATACCTTTATAAGCCATAATGTATTTCAGTTTAAGTTGTAATTTTTATAGCGCATTTTGCAATGCAAGTATTAAATATTCATTTTTTGTAATGTAAATATTAGATACTAGTTATAGTAACCCATGTAATTTTATAGCGCATTTTGCAATGCAAGTATTAAATAATATTATTAGTAATTATAGTAACTATTAAATAATAGAAAGAAGTGAGAATAATTAATGAGAATAAATGTACGTAAAACTGTAACGTGTCACTCTCATTTACCCTTTTATTACAATAGAGATTTAACTTTTTTTTTTTTTTTAAAACAAAGTCACACACACGATCTAAACTTATTTCTAAATATACATCATTTGTTCATGATGATATTTGGACCCTCAATCTCTGTGAATGAGATAGCATACAACACACTTGGTACCATTAGACAAAATTGCTTTGATAAATATTTAACTACATATGGTTTATGGTTGATTAAAAAAGTAACCAAACTTTTAACACCTATATATGGTTCATGAGGTAGTTTATATATTTTGAGTCACTCTCCATATGGTTGCTTTCATGCAATGACAGTTATAAAACAGCCATTCGAATCTAGAACATCAAGATTAAACCAACCTCAAGTGTTTATCACCACTCCAATGTGAAGAACCCAAAATAATAAGAAATCAAATTAAAATAATAATCAAACAATTAGCGGTATCTTCTTTGTAAATATCCTCTGAATTTTGTTGTCTCCTTGTTTGGAGTCTCTCAGTTGTTGTCTACAAGTCGGCAAAACTTACTATCATCTTTCAATATTTAATTATCTGATTGAATAATGATTAATTAAAAAGGAGAGATCAGACGGCAAAAAATAATATTTATGTACGAACAGCAAGTAAGATACTTATCATGCTAATCATTTGTTAGCTGCTTAGAGTTAATTATGACCAAGTGTATTCATTTAAAAGTTGTTCTAGAACACATCAAATAGGAATATACTAGTGTAAGTGCTAATGGATCTAATCTTGATGTCACAATTGAATGTATTTTAGACGAAGTAAAAGAGGTTAGGAGTGAAACTAAAAGTTGGTTTAATCTATTAGTAATGATCGTTTGTTAGTTAATAATTATTAGTTTTTGTTTTATGGGTCAAAAATATGTTTATTTAAGTAATTTTATTCGGTTTCCTTGTTAGAGTAGGTTACTTGTTCTTCAAGGATAGTTTAGTATCAATAGGGGTTAAAAGTCTTGTAATTTGTGTGATTTCATTTTTGTGGTTCATATATTAATAGAAAGTTGAATAGATGGTTCAATTTGTGTGTCGTCAAATCTAGTTAGTGCAATTTGTGAATATTATTTTACTAGCTTTCGTAACCCGTATGTTATACGGATTAAATAAATAAAATTTAAATATAATAGAATTTTACTAATTATAAAACAATATTTTAAGATAAAATATAATTAAAATTACGTATTAGTAAGGATATAAGTAATAAAATAATTATATTGACTTTTTAAACTTTTTGTTTAAAAAACTTAAACATTTTGTTTCAAAACAAACCGTGTTAAAAATTTTGCATTTTATAACTTTCAATTTTAATTTTTTTTATTTATAAATACTTTAGTTTTTAAAAACACCATGTTTTAATTTTTTACTAATAAAAATTTATTTCTTTATAAATAACATTAATATAAGAACTTTTTTTAAGTTTATTAAAAAGTATTTTCAGGCAATAAAAAATTTAATAATATTATGAGTAATTATAGTAATTATTAAATAGAAGAGAGATGCGGTAAAAATTTAATGAGAATGAATATGATGGTGACAAATGTCCCCATTATTTACCATTTTATTAGAGTAGAGAGATTTTTAAAATTGCTCTTAATGGTTACAAATAAAAAGTATTGAATTCTTTGAAAATCGTTGATATGATCGACTGATCGACGCGATACGAGGGAAAAAAGTATGTTTCAATGGCTTTCTCGACGTGAGTTTCTCTAGTTATACCAAAAATCAAGTATAGAACATGAGTAAAGTAGTCTTGATACTAATTTGCCTGATCGAAGAAAATGATATATGAATTATGAATTAATGCATGATGCAAGTAAATATGAAACGTGTGTATACCTACAAAGTTGTAATTGTAATGCTATATAATCCACAAACTTACAAAAGTGAATCTTATAATAATGGGCATATCTAAGTTAAGCATCTTTGGTCAAAACTCAAAATACTATAGTAACCTCAAATAACCGACATCATACACTTTAAATAGCACATTATTGACGAAAATCATTGGTTTTAAGAAGGATAAAATTGATAAAAAAATAACTGATATGGTAGTAACTGGATAATAAAACCTAGCTAACACCGAAAACTAGAGAATGGCGATCAAAATTAAGCGAACGCAATTAATTCGATCACCTGTAAAATTTGTGATTAATAAATTTCTATTGCAAATTAGTTATAAAATTTGCAGCTCTTAAAATTCGGTTGTAAATCAGTGACAAAATATTATAGAAAAATAAAATTAAAATTCGACTGCAAACCAACTTAAAATTGTGACGATCTCGATTATTTCGCAAATCAAGTTTTCTAGTGGTGTCGTAAACTTTTCTCAATCAATGATTTTATCCCACAAACATGTACAATGATTTTATCCCACAAACATGTACAATGATTAAAGGGTGAGATCGATCTTGACAATATGAATTATTATCGACAAATAATTCATGGTTTAAATTATTTAAATCTAGTTATTTTGCCTTTATTTTTAATATCCAAATTATTTAACATCATATAAATAAAAAATATAACTAAACATAAGTTCTTATAAAAATGTGAAATTTGTTTTTTTTTTATAAAATTTTAATTGGGGTTTTAGAAGTTTATTAAGTTTAGAAAGTTATATAAATATTTATATATTTTTAAGTTTATGTCTATACAAATATGTATATTTTCTTTTAATAAATTTATTTTTATAAATACATTACAAACTTTTATAAAATTAATGAAAAATAAATAAAAGTAAAGTAAACCCAATCAACCCCTCGCACCCCATCCGTATGTAAACGTCTGTTGTCAAGACTATATGATACTTGAAAACCTTTTATAGATGATGCCTCACAAGGGCTGTCCATAGAAACAGTTTGCCAATTAATGTCCACGTCCTTGTTGTTGGGAGCCAAGGACGTCGGATGTTCGTAGGTGTCCGTTGTCATTTAAAGGCTTCACCATTAAAAACCTTTCCTAGATGACGCTTCACAAAGGACCGTCCATAGAAAATTGTTCGTCAACGTCCATGTCCTTGTCGCTTGCATGTGAGCCTAGGATCCGACACATTGCGGATGTTCTAAGGATTTTACATATGTTGAAAATTTCTCAAAGTTCTAACTTGAGTTTTATTAAAACATATAAATAAACACATTTTCTATAATTACCATCATCATTTTCTATTTAAAATCTTTAAAACAAACAGACACAACATACAATGTTATGATTTATGTCCAATGAACTAAAGTTCAACCATTACAATCGCCGGTCATATATATATACCTTCAATTTATTTATTTAGTCATTACCTATGCAACTAATTCTTGATAATTGAATATTTCAACATCATCAAATAAATTACTTGATTAGTTTACTTTTATGCCCTTATCACTTAGGTTCTCGTACAAGTAGCACGACATAGGTTTTCTATATATATGGTTGAAACTTGTGCTTCCACCATTGTTATAATTTCTAGTTCTATCTTGTAGTATTCTCGATCAAAAAACCTTATTATCATGGACTTCACTGTAATTCTTACATATATTCTTATAACCTTTTATTATTTTTTGTCCAAGCTTTCGATTTATATATATAATTTTCATGATTTACCTCTAATTATTATCAGGAAAAAGATGTGTTCATAAAAGGTAAGGTGGACTGGAAAGGAAGAGCTGCAACAAAGAATAAGCACGGAGGCATACATGCTGCGATTTTGATAGTCGGTAGGATTTTCGGTTTAGTAAACTTTTATGTGAATAATATACACGTATCTTAAGATTTTAAGACTTTATGTTCCCAGAACTTGCTACGAAGGAGATTTTACTTGATACGTTTGTTTGTTTTCTTTTTCAGTAACGTTTGCATTTGAAAATATGGCGAACATGGCATTGGCGGTGAACTTTGTGACGTATTTTACTCAAGTCATGCATTATGACGTAGCCGAAGCAGCGAACCATGTCACAAACTTTATGGGCGCCGGTTACATCATTTCCATCGTGATGGCTTGTCTTGCTGATGCCTACATTGGCCGATTTAGAGCTGTTATTATCGCGGTGTTTGTAGAATGTTTGGTAAGTAATGATTTATTTTGCTTCGACTAAAAACCACTTCATGTTTCTTTTCCTTTAAGGCATCAACACACACCCTCTCTAGTTTCAAAATTCATCTATTGTTCGCTTTGTAGTATTTGAACACTAATAACAATGGTGATAAATACCATATGTCACTAGATTAGGAGACCACCCGCTCATGTTTCTATCTAGCGAATCATTTTTCTTACTTTGAATTATAGGGGTTTTCATTGCTCACGATACAAGCTCATTACTCAAAGCTCAAACCACCTGTTTGTAACATCTTTTTGCCAACATCAAATTGTGAGAAAGCGAGTGGCGGAATTGCTGTGATCCTGTTCTTCGCGATCTACCTGCTCGCTGTTGGCAATGCTGGTGTAAAAGCAGCATTGCCATCACATGGAGCAGATCAATTTGATGAAAAAGACCCAAAAGAGGCTACACAGATGTCAAGTTTCTTTAACTGGTTGCTACTAGGCGTTGCAGCGGGGGGCTCGATTAGCTTAACTATCTTTGTGTGGGTACAAGACAATAAGGGTTTCGATAAGGGATTTGGGCTTTCGTTTATCGCGATGTTTGTGGGTGCAAGCGTTGCTATTTTTGGATTGCCATGGTATCGCATATATGTCGTGGTAGGAAGCAGCGCTATTACGGAAATTATACAGGTTGGTAGAACATAGGAATTTGAATGTTATACATACAAGAGCTCAATACTTGTGGAATGTATCAATTAAGTGTCATCTCTATGTGGTAAGAACTCATGTTTTGCTTTCAGGTCTACGTTGGAGCGATTAGAAACCGAAAGCTTCAACTTCCCGAGGATCCTTCCGAACTACATGAGATCCCAATGGACAAAGAAGCTGCAATTCATCAAGAATTCTTACCACATAGAGATGTTTACAGGTTTACTTTTGTGTCTATATTCTATTCATTTGATCTTTTGAATCAATGGTAGAACCAGAGCTTCGATTGTCATTATAAGATTCTCTACTCTACCATCCCTGTTCTGAATACATAATAAAGTAATTAATGGTTCTTATTATTAGGTGGCTAGATAAAGCAGCAATCAAAACTGATAACAATGATCAATCTCCAAGTCCCTGGAAACTTTGTACAGTTACACAAGTCGAAAATGCGAAAATCTTACTAGCAATGGTTCCAGTTTTCTTATGTAGCATTATTATGACACTTTGCTTAGCCCAACTACAAACATTTTCAGTTCAACAAGGAGTCACCATGGATATTAAGCTCACAAACTCTTTTAGTATACCACCTGCATCCCTCCCAATCATTCCTGTAGCATTCCTCCTTATTCTAGTCCCGATTTATGACCAAATCGTTGTACCTTTGATTCGTAAGTTTACTGGCATCCCTACCGGCATAACTTACTTGCAAAGAGTAGGAGTTGGGCTTATTCTCTCAGCACTATCTATGGCAATTGCTGCTATTATTGAAGTAAAGCGAAAGAATGTCGCAAAGCACCATAACATGCTAGACGCGGTCCCTGTGCTTCAACCATTGCCCATTAGTGTCTTCTGGTTATCAGTCCAGTATTTTGTTTTCGGTATAGCTGATTTGTTCACTTACGTGGGACTTCTCGAGTTCTTTTACTCGCAAGCACCAAAATCAATAAAATCCATTTCTTCTTGCTTTCTATGGAGCTCAATGGCAATTGGATATTTCATGAGTAGTATCATGGTGAAGATAGTGAATCGAGCGACAGAAGGGGTTACGAAGAACGAAGGATGGTTGGCTGGAAACAACATAAACCGAAATCATTTGGAAAATTTTTACTGGCTACTTGCTATACTGAGTTTGATCAATTTCATAGTTTATATGTTTGTTGCATCAAGGTACAAGTATAGGCCAGAGATTCTTGATGGTAAGGATGAGTATGATGCACATGATCAAAAAAGTACTATGAATCCAAAGGAGTACTTCTAATATGTGAAGATCTTTACATATAAAGGTTCTTAAGTTTGAGTTACTTCATTTTATTTTATTTTCTTTTTCTATTTAGTTGTATAACTTCCTTTTCACATGTAAGTTTAAGTTATTTTGATGGTGTGAATGTGTTGTAATTTATTTATTAGTTGTTTAGTTGGTTAATGAACTAGCAAACAACTTCTAAGCTTTGTCATAATAAATATTAATTGTGGATTTGTTACCTGTTACATTTGATAATCGCATTTTTTTTTAAATCTATAACTGCATCAATAACTTATATTTCCTAGTCCATGTCTCAAACGCGCCCTAGGTGAAATGCGGGTCAAAATACACGAAGTGTTAGTCTAAAGTTTAAAAATTCATCCTCCAATGTGTCGAGTTCATACCCCTCACAAAGACCAACAAGTGAACAAATGGAAGAAATTAGACTGCTAATGGAGCAACAAATTAATGCTAACATGTCAATTAAAAAAATGCAACAATAAATGATAGTTATGCAAAAAACACATAGACGAACTCCATGACGCGTAAAATAGAAATGAAAGTGAAGATGATAATTAATTTATCTTATATATGTATAAACAGTGTAAAATTTTAAACACTAGATTTACTCTCACTTGCGCGCTGCGACGGGGATTCGTTAGGTTGCTAGAGTAGCAACTCGTGAGTCATTATGAGGTCTGATTCTAATCTAATTTTACGATTGTATTTTCAAAGATACGTTTATATAGTTCCTAGTCTTACCCTTTAATGATTTCAAGCATGACCATTTATGTTAACTGATAATATTTCTGGAACTAAAGATGAAAACCTATCTACTTGATTTAGTTTTGATAAAAAGTAATATTAATCTTACACGTACAAGTTTAGAAGATATATGTTATATCTTTGATATATACGTTATATCTTTGATATATATGTTATAATTTATATAAGTTTGCAAATGAACCGAACGCTCAATGAACGATTTGTGAACCGTTTGGGGGAGAAGTTCGTTTATGATCGTTATTTTCCTTGATGAACAAACACGAACAGTAAATTTATGTTCATTTAGTTAAACGAACGAAAATGAACAGATACCACATTCGTTCATTTATGCTCATAAACGTTCGATAATGTGTTTGTGTACATCGTTTGTGTTCGTTCATTTGAAGGTTTGTTTGTGATAATTATGTGAAGTACTTATTTATCTTTGGTGGATTCTCGTAATATTTGTGACTTTATTCAAAATGAATATATGATCATTTATTTATCTTTGTGTTTAGAAGCTTTTGTTTGTTTTCAGAAATTTTTGTTTGTGTTCGTTTATGTACGTTCATGTACATTTATTTATGTTCGCTTACATTCAGTAAGTGTTCATGAATAGTTTATGAACATATTCATTTACTTAATGAATGAACAAGAACAAGAAATCTTGTTCCATAAGTATTCGCGAACAATTTATGAACTAGTTATTTCCTTAATGAATAAACACAAACTATCTTGTTCGTGTTCATTTAGTTTGTTTACAGCACTAAGTTTATATACATAGAAGATTTTCTTTGCTAATTGAGTGCTCCATCCTGCTTAACATGCGCAGTATAAAATTCATGTAGTTCTTATGTTATCAGAAAACCAACTTAGTAGATGTAGAAAAATAGACGGGCCACATGGTTTGGGTAACACGAAACAGGTCAAACATGAATTCTTGCATTATTAAGACACTGTGGCCACTTTTGACCGAAGCATCTTTTTTGATGATTTTCTTTTCTATTTTAGATCCTGTTTTCGTATAATCATAACCCGAATTCATTCATTCATTATTATATGGGTCATAAGGGAAGAAACTTACTATGAACTTGTTTCAAGAACAGGGTGCATGCATTATCAAGGCATATAAGTATGCCTTACAAAACTCAGGCATTATTAATAACTAAGACAGACCCTATGTAACATCAGAGTCGTATTAGAAAACTTCAATCGTAGATGGATCAAGCGCTCATGTATAGTTGTTATAGTGTTACACTTTCTTTAACCGCATCCTACATCCATATAGCATTAGCATTGACGAGCGCGCGCTGGTCTAAGCTTGCTTTCCAAATTAAGGCTGACTAACTCGATCATTAGCACCCCGAATAAGCTTCTTTTCCTATGAACACAGCAGGCACACTAGGGCTGCATCCTAACTCCTTCAACTCACTCTCTATTCTGTTCCCATTAGGAAGCTCATAAATCATAGGGTTAGCGCCAAATTTTCTTATGAGGTCGATGATCAAGTGCCTTATACAGCATGTCGTTTTGCTGAAGATCACAACTGGATTCTCGGCAGGGGCGGACCTAGAGAGGACGGAAGGGGGTCAGCCGACACACAAGAACTTTTTCTTGCATGTACAGTATGTATGATAAAAACTCAAGCGACCCCCAAGATTTTTAGATACTAACACCCACAAGGATATTAGATCATTAAAAGGAAGCAAAAAGACACCTAAAATTTATAGGAGAGGTGGATTTTAGAATGTTACAAGTGAAATGAGTGATCCAAGATTTAGAAAAGATACTTATGCATATTGCATATGAAAATAGAAGAAAATGTCAAGATGGGATGTGAAGTGAATGTTAAAAAGCATATAATCAAATTAATAGTTGAAGTCTTTATGTGGTGTGCATTGGAAGTTATAACGTACTAATGCATAGGAATTATGAAAATTAATTCATATTTATTGCAGGTTTGCACCAACGGCTTTAGTAATGTTTAATTTGTTTTTTTTTTATTTATCATATTTGACCTTTGTGATAAGATTGATATTTTGTTATACTTTTGAAGTTTTATATTATTCCTTATTTCTAATAATTCAAAATTTTAAACCAGTCATACAATTTGCAATCTTTTATATGAAATATAGAATCTATGATTTTTTCTTAAAATATATAATAGATGGAGAGTTTTATATAAGTGACATTATTAAGAATCACATATTATAGTTTGTTTTTAATTTTGATGTAGAGAGAGAAGAGAATGGATAAAAAATACTTAAAACATGTTCGTTAGAATTTGGTATTATAAACCCGCTTTGAGAGATATATAAGCGAGTGCTAAACACCGAGACATCAAATATTAACGACACCCAAGGAATAAATTCTTGGGTCTGCCACTGATTCTCAGATAAGAGACTTGTAACCATCGTCATTATTATACATACGATAAGGGTTTAGGAGTTTTACTATGAATGAACTAAGGTTGGGTTGTCCGTAAGTTTGTTGAGACTCCTTATGGTTTTATATATGCATTTTCATTAGTTGGTAATGGTGGATTCTATATAATCCTTTAGAATTTTGGGAAATTGGTGATGGTATGCAAGGTTAGTCTCTAGCTATTATAACCTTGTCTCATGTAATATCAAATCACAAGACTGAATATAGAATTGTGTTATACACAATGCCACTATGCTACATGTTGACTAAAGCAAATAACCACAATATAACCATAGAATACATTATCAAAATTTGGAAACTTTTAGCTTTTTCTAAGTAGCATATGATTCTGAGTTCCTTTGGTGAGAAATCAACACCTTCATGAGCGTCACACATGTCCATATCACTATTATTAAAGATGCTTTCATGATAAGGAGGAAAATTTTCTCCGATGATGAACTTGAAGAGGTGACAATATGCAATTTGGTCAATGGCCGGGTTGAAATAGGCGAAGTTGAAATGAGTCTATATTTATTTCTTTAAGCTTTTAGTTTCCTACCGTTCTTCTATTCATAGTCACTACGCGCAACACGTGTTGATGGTGTTTGAAGTAGAAATTTTTTATAAACTCAGCATCTTTGATCATATTGTCCACGGTTAATGTAGGATTTGCTTTGGGTACTACGCTTATATTTCATTTTGTTAAAAAAATTTTGTGTTTTAAATGTTATAAGTACAAATATATGGTGATTTTTAGAGTATGTACCAAAATGCGGCTAATTCTTGTTATACACTTGGTTAAATATATTCATGTATTTATGTTGATGGGGCATGATGGTGCTTTCAAATGTGTGCTATATCCACAACTATTGTGACCTTCCTACAACGTTATCCACCTAAATTCACTAGTAAAACTACTAAAGAATTTTGGTTTGAAGAGCTATCTTTGGGTACATGATGGTTGACCAAGAACCTTTCTTTGACATTATTTATGCCTTTTTCCATTATATACTAAATATTTCTATAAATAGAATATAAAGTAGAATCGTAATCTACACATGATACTTATCTTGTTTTAAAAATGCATTTCTCTAGATTCGAATGGAATAGAAGTTCATGACTCATAAAAAAACGAGTTGCTATATTCAAACCTTGAAATAGGAAATGTCAATGATTGGAGGTGTCTTAATTTGGCTTCAAGGGTTGAACGAAGTTTATTTGGCTAGATGCGAGTTTAGGTGGAGCGGCTACACTCACACCACCGGCCGAATCTAATCCCATACCTTCTACAAACAGCCATTGACCTTTCACCAAATGATCATTTGCAGGTCAAATGACCGTTTAAGAATTTTCTTTCAAATGATTGTATTCAAATATATATTTTAAACGATCGTTTGAGTTGGCATTCGAACGGTTGTTATGGTGTAGGTATAGCAAGACCCTTGTGGATACACGCATCAAGTATATGTGTAGCAACAAGGATCCGCCTAGAGAAGACCTAGATCATTGCATCACTCGCTATTTGTCTTCTCCATCTTGTAATGAAGCTGTAGGCATTATAAAAATCATGTTACGCTATGATGCTCAAGCCAGCCCAAATCTAAAGAATCAACATGTATATCAATATGTAAATGCACATGCATCAAGTAACAATGAGAATGAGAGATAACGAGTATATATGTAACAGGAAATTAATCTCGTGACGGAGAATGGGCAGAGAAGAGAGAGTCCTACGCGGGAATTAAACCTCTTTAAATAGAAGTAGGTGGGTTATAATCGGGTCGAAGTGTATTAAGTCTAGACCTATTGAGCCAAGCTAGTTAGGGGTGTTCTATACAATATGAATTAGTACCATCAAAGGCAAAGTATACATGTTCGGCTAAATGTCAAAATAAGGACAACATTTCTAATGGCAAGAGGGGTCCTTCTGCATCTCATAACTTGTTGCCTATTACAAATTCTAAGATAACATAAAGTGCAAATTTGAACAGATTTCATCACCCCCTCATAGAGCACTTCTCGTTCAAAGGTCTCTATCTAATCTCTATATATAAACACACCTTCTTCTGTTTAAACTAGTTAGGGGTTGTTTGATATATCTTACCCGGTCAGAACATGGTGACCGGGTAAGAGCTTGTTCCAAAACTGACCAGGTAAGTGGAAAAGTATGCATGGGTCAGTGGTGTCGGACCGGGTCAGACGCGAAAGAGTACAAATCAAACACGCTGACCGGTCAAAATGTCTGACCGGGTCAGTGGGTCAGACATTTTGACCGGGTCAGAAGTAAATCAAACAGCCCCTTAGTATCCTGTTTTAACTTGTCATATCAGTTGTATTCGATGATCATTATCGCACTAAACAACGAAAAAACCCTTGTTTTATGTTTTTAAAATATAGTTAATACAATCTAGCTACTATAGTACAATTAGTAAACCAAATCTATGAACAAAATATTAGGTATATATATAGATCAAGAAGTGTTTTAAAAAGTTTGTTAATATCATGAACAAAGGTTCATTGTCCACTTCATAAAAACTCATCATCTACCCACCTCTCCATTCCATTTTCTGCATCCATACTGCTTAGGTTTGCTCAAAAAGCAAGAAAGAGAGAAAGTTTGAAACTTGATTAGTTTCTCTCCTCAATTATACATAAAGATTCATCTCTCAACCCCACTCATCATTTCTTTTGAGCACAAGTAATCAGAAAACATATAAAAAATAAGTTTAGTTTCTCCCTTTCTTGATCGAGTTGAAGTCCATGTAATTTACTTCAAGATTCAATTCATGGAAAATTTTGAGGCTATTGAGCTTGATTTCAGCTGCATCGATCGATCCATGTCGTTCCAGAACGACTCCGGGGATATGTCTCCACAGAGAAGATTGGGAAAGGGAAAGATCGAGATCAAACGTATCGAGAACACCACGAATCGACAGGTGACATTTTGCAAGCGGCGCAATGGGTTGCTCAAGAAGGCCTATGAGTTGTCTGTGCTTTGTGATGCTGAGGTTGCTCTTATCGTCTTTTCGAGCCGCGGCCGTCTTTATGAGTATGCTAACAACAGGTATAACTTCTGGTATATTTTTCTCTCTAATTCTTAGATCAATTAAAATTTGATAAAAGTTTAGCAGTTCTTTTAGGGTTTGAGTAAATATAAATGAATGTGACTTCTAGAGAAGATTTGAGAACAAAGAAAACTATTATCTTTAAGTTATTTTGGAGACGAGTGAATCTTTTTTTAAAACAAAGATTCATTCGTCTCTTTTATATTAATTTTGTGTTTGTTTCTACTCCTAAAGATTATTTTTTTCATTTTACAACTTTTACTGTTTATCTTTTTGTGATCCAATCTTTCTTTCATATTTTGATACCTACAAGATCTGTGGTTAAAGATGTCAACATAGAGTCACTAGTGGATTTGTTGCAAGCCAATAATTAAACAAAGATTTAAGAAGTTTGCTTGCAGAGCTCTTAGATCTGCTTGCCTCTTACCTTCATTGCTGTTCTCTCTCTCTCTCACTCTCTCTCTCACACACATAAAAACACCCACAAACTGTTGTCAAGTTTCTATTTGCTTAACACTTATGTCTTTTGACAGTTCCTTAAAAAGCATATGTCAGTTAAACATCATCAAAGCAAAGTGGAAGGACACTGCTAAAATATATGTTTTTTAATTATAGTTAATATGTTAGGGTTCCAAATTATGCATGCCAAATTAACTGCTGGTAAAATCTCTCAAGGGTATATATCACTTTTATGTCAAGATTAACCAAACTAGGGTTCATACAAGAACTAATTTATCGGGTTTTTGCTGCATATTAATATGGAGAAGATGAAGGTGAAAATGTATCTCAAAATTCATGGAATATATTGTTGAAAATTTAATCAAACGAAATGAGTTTAGTTTCGTGATAGTAAAAAATGAGGGCTTTAATAAATGATTTTAGTTACTGTAAAAAGTTTTCAATCCAAAACTAAGGCATTCTCTTGAAAAAGAAAACACTTAAATATATTTTAGGTTGGATTTCTAGAAATTAGGGTTTTCAGTGTAAATTGTACAAAGTTTTACCCGTAATGAAAGATAATTATTGTTAATGATTTTATCTCATTCCCAAACTACAATAGGGTCTTTTTTATAAAGAAATTTATAGATTTGGTTTTCTGTGAGGGGTTATATTGTCTATTGAATTGTAATGCTTTTTTTCAATCAGAGTCTCTCATGTGTTAGACAGAATCTGTATTTTTTTTTATATTTCTACTAGGTTACAATCCCGTGTAATACACGGACTAAATAAATTTACTGTTATATGGTTAATACTATAAAAAATTATGTCTTAAATATTATTTATTATATGATTGAATAACCCCATGTATCACTCATTTGAAAATTTAAAGTTAACATATTTAAAATTTTAATTATGAATAGTTATTAATTAATAAATAGCTATTATAGCATTCATAATTAAAATGAGAGAGAAGCGGAAAAACTAATTATTAGATGGCCTAGAATGGTAACAAGTATCCAGTTTTATTTTTATTTGTTAGTATAGAGATTGTTTTAGCTTTAGTTTAACTAAATAGAATTTAAAGGATGCCGGCTCAATAACAAGGATTTGCGCCCTCACGACCTCACCTCAATGGTTGATGAGCACAGTCTTAAGTTAGGGAACTCGGGTTCGAGTCCCATCACACCCCATCTATTTTTTTGATTTTGTGGTTTTCCTTTTCTATTTTTATTTTCCAATTATCTATTTTAGTTATTATTTGTTTTCTTTTATTTGCTTGGTTTTTATTTCAACATATTCTCTTTATTAATTATATAATATTAATAAAGCAATAGAATGAATAGTGGTTTTGTGTTTTTTTTATTTTGGCCACAAGAGTTTGAAATTTGTGGTGTATAACTATGAAGTTCATCAACTTAATTAATGTTGCATTGTTATGTGTACTATGTGCATATGAAAGTTGTAGGTGGTTTATATATAAAATGTGGGTTGGTTTTGTGGATTGACATCCGACAAATAGGACGTGTATAAACTTTTGTATGTCAACGGTTCAACATTACGTTTTCTCTTTTGATAAAAATAAAAAAATTTGACCATGTCTTTCATTTTGGTATAAATGCGTAAAAATACTAGCGGGGCAACGCCCGCGGGATAAAATACTAGTGTGTTTTTTATATTTTACTCTAAGTGTTCGCCCCATCTCAAAAGCACAAGTTTAAACCGCTACTTGATTTTATTTTAGATCTGCATTTCTAGAAATAATTAAGACACTCACTATAGGTTTTTTTTGGAAAAAGTTACTTATAATTTTTATTTCATATAATTTAGGGTTTATAACAAACTATCTTTATCGAACTCGTGATTTATTATTATACCAAGTATTATTGCAATATACATTGTTATTATAAATCTCAAATTTAATTATCTTTTGTTTATAAACATTTTAATTATTTACAACATCAATTTTAAAATATTTTGTATTTTTAAAAAAGTTTGATGTTTTAGAAAAAAATATTATAAAAATTATATCTTTAGAAATAACATTAATAAATAAATATAATATTGCCATGTGTCCCTCTTAGTTACAATTTTATTAAAGTAGGAAAATTAAAAGTTGATGAATGTTTATGTCTTCAATTTCTTAAAAACTGATATTGTTTATTAGTTCTTATTTTATAAACTAATACATCAGTACGTAGATTATTAAACACAAATAGATATTCAATAACATCACAAATCAGATTTTGCTTAGCTTTTTGAGTTACGACACTATAAATGGGGTCTTTATCTCAGTTCCAGAGTTCTTTGATGGTCTAACAAAACACACACTAGTCCTTCCCTTTGGATTGTCCATTAAAGACCTTTCCAAGCTTACCATTCTGTTGAAACTAAAACAGCAACCTAAGGGTAAAGAGAGTTAGAGAGAGATGGACATGTTATATTCAGAATTAATATTAACAGAACTTGTGAAAACCGTAAAAGTATACATGCTACTTTAATTAAAAAGGTAAATTCGAAAAACAATATTTTTTGCATCTATATTCATTATTTCTTTAATTTTATCACATCATGATTTTTTTTTAAATATACAAATATGACATATACATAGAGTGAGGTTTATTAGACTAATTATTACGAGGAACAAACAGTGGATCTAAATTGTTTATTTTCTTTTATCAATAGTTTACATCTTTTAGATTTTGTATTTACTACATACAAATTCTCGTGTTATGTATACTAATAAGGATCAAAATAATTTCTTCATATGCTTTTTAAGTTTTAATTATTTAGCTATACAAATAAGTTATATGCAGCTAATATAATATATGTACACATGACTTACAAATATATTTCAAGTAGTTTAATTTTTTTTGAAAAATTTAAGATTAGAAAATGCGTGATTTACTATTATACCAAGTATTATTGCAATATGCATTGTTGTGCATCAATCTCTCCCTGACATATACCGTGTATGAATACGTCCATTTTGATAAAAGAGTATCAATACTATAATCATTTAAATAAATTTAAACATATTAAAATTGATATTCATTTTAGTTAATTCATTTTGATAAAATACAACAAGAGTTAAAGGCTGTTAGGCAACTTCTGAATGGTTAAGTGTTGAATCATTAAGAGCTCTGAACCAATAAGTGCTGAACCAGTAAAAGGTTTGAATCATTAAGAGCTAGTATATTAATTAACTATTAAGAGACAAATGTCTGATTAATTCATATAAAAGCTTTTAACTATTCAGACTAAGTATAATGATTAACCATTCAGAGGCAAAAATGCTTAACTATTCAGAAGCAAAAATGTTTAACCATTCAGAAACCTGCTCACGAAACACATACTTTGAACCATGAAGTGCTGAACCATTCAGATTTCAGACATATTAATAATTAAGAGGCAAACAAACAACCATTTACTTCAATTTTGAGGGATATTTTGTCATAGGTAAAGTTAAAAAGATATTTAAAATAAATTATGTAAAATGATATTATTAGAATTTATGTATATGTGTCAAAAATATAGGGCATTAATCATAGATTTTTTTTTAGCGTTAAAACATTTATTTAAAAAAAAAATACATGTTATATTAATCAAATTTATCTATTAATTTCACGGCCTTAACCCTACCATCCCCTCAAAAAGTAAACTATAGATCTTTGTTTTTAACTTTTTAAGTGAGAGATAGTGTGTGTACGAACAAAGGAGCCAATGAGAGAGTATCAGTGCATGGGGACAGAGGAAATGCTTCAATAACATCTGATGCAATGAAATGGACGCCTCTGATTCACTCAGAGTTTACAGTAAGGAAAAAAGCACAGTGATTTTGAATTTACTAGGAGGGTAAAACGGTGAGTGACATTGAATTACCCATTGTGTAATGGGTTCTCAACACGTGGCAAATATCTGGCCTTAGAAACATACAACCAATCATAACGATGGATGTGTTGACACTTGACAGCATGGCATCAGCAGCTTCGACTAAATTGAGGAATTATACAGTGTGTTTTTATATGGTATCCTTAAGTTCTCCGAGAAAAGTTAGATTTTATTCATTTGGTACACTTTATGTTTCCTTAAAATTTATACACAAATTCTACTGGTTATGCTTTAAAGATCAGAGTCAACTTCATTGTGTCTGAACATCATTTAATCCTATGGGCAAAACCAAGAAACATATATGTCAAACATAAGGGATATGATCTTATTTCATCTATAATACTCAAATGTTAAATAATGAGTGTTTGTTTAATTTTCATGTTGTTAGTAATATGTTTTAAGATAGGTAGTTAGATGCTAAGGCATACTTAAACTCAAGATGCAAAAGGGTGAGTGTGCCTATTTGCAAGACGACAAAAAAATAAAAATAAAAAATAAAAAAAATAAAAAATCCTATACTAGCACGTCCGGTCCTGAACAAATTTTAGCTCTTTTAGTCTTGTTTTTGCCTATCTTAGACTAGATTTTGTTGTGTTTAGATTGGTTTTTGGCTTGTTCATATCCTTTGAAACTACGTTTAGTTGGTTCAAACGGTTTTCAATGGATTGATTCACATATATATAGATCCAGGTCTAATGCCAATTTTTTTGTTGTTTTACAAGTTGACTATCAACACAAAGAATGGTTCAACATTAAGATGTAAAGATAAAGATTAACGATAAGTTGTTAATGTTATCACACAATGTGCATATGAGTTATTTAACCATTTCTGCTTGAAGTTTCTCTAAAGAATGTTGAAGGTCTTTGTCTTCTTGTTATTGTAGTGTTAGAGGGACGATCGATAGGTACAAAAAATCATGCTTCGATCCACCTAACAATGGTTCGGCTACTGAAGCCAATGCTCAGGTACTCTTTCACATCTATGCTACTAAATTATTGTAATAATTGTAGCCTAACCCACTACAAGAAACAAGTTACACGTACGTATTTTTTCGAGCATTTCTACACTTAAAAGTGTAGTATGATGAAGTTCATGCTTCTAGTTTTACCTATGTACACGTTAATCTCTACATATATCTTGAATATGCTAACAAAAATATAATTCAAGTACTCTAATGTTACACTATCACCTAAAACCTACAGTTTTACCAGCAAGAAGCTACAAAACTACGTCAGCAAATCGCAAACCTCCAGAACCAAAATAGGTACCTTTCTTAGATGTTCAAAGATATGCACTTCACGTATGTCCTTATGAGCGCGCTTAATGCTATAAACATTTGTGAAAAGGCAATTTTACAGGAACATCATGGGTGAATCTTTGACAGACATGCCCGGAAAGGACCTCAAGAACCTCGAAGGTAAGTTAGAGAAAGCGATCAGCAGAATTCGGGCGAAAAAGGTAGTTTCTTTTTCTCATTTCTAACCTATGAGAAAATCTCTAAAATAATAGTTTACTTGGATTTGGCTACTAATTGTTTTCTCTTTGATAAAAAAAAAAACTGCAGAATGAACTCTTATTTGCTGAAATTGAGTACATGCAAAAAAGGGTAAGTAATTATGTGCCTTTACTTCACATAATTTAAACCTAAGGGCGGAACAAGTAAAGGTCAAGAGGGCATCAAAATTTGTCAGTTTTATATGTACAAAATCTTAATATCTTTAAGAAAAACATGAGTTGTCATTTTGGCTATAGTCAAAATCTCTAATTCCGTCACTGCTTAAACCATAAATTGTCAAAGATTTGATCTCTTTTTTTCATGTGTGTGCTAATTCACATTTATAGATTGTAATGAGCATATAATCATATTTGTAATGAGCATATATACGAAATTCATGTTTGTAATTTCATTTATTTCTTAACATTTTTGTAATGCAGGAACTTGAGCTGCAAAGCAGCAATCAATTCCTTAGAGCAAAGGTATATCTATTTATTGATTTATCTATCATTCTATCTCTCTAAACCGAAATAAAGCCTTTCATTCATTTGTTCGTTTAACGATTATTTAGATAGCTGAAAACGAAAGAGCTCAGCATCCACACATGGATTTGATGCCTGGAGGTTCTGGTTATGACCTTGGACCACACCAATCCTTTAGTGATCGAAACTACTTACAAATGAATGAGATGCAACCGAGTAACGACTACTCGTGCCAAGACCAAACCCCTCTCCAGTTGGTGTAAGTACACTTAATTGTAGAAAAACTTTGAACTCAATGAATTGTTTCTTGAAAAAAGGTTCATAAATGGTCCTTATAGCTTGACTAAATTACACGTTTAGTCCTAAATTTTAAAAATTGTAAACAAATGTGTGCGCGTTGTACGTTTAGTCCCTGACACTAAATCCCACTAGTTTTTATGCATTTCGCACAAACTAATGATTTAACTTTGGGTGACCAAACATGCAACACGCAGATAAAAATTTGGACTAACTTTGTAATTTTTTAAATATGAGAATCAAACGTGCAACATGCACACAAAGTGTAGAATAACTTTATTTTATAATCTTGGGAGCAAAGAGTAGTCTGGTCAAACTACATGGACGATTTATGCAATTTTTTTTTGTTTCTTGATGATGAAAGACATTTTTGTTTTTGATCTTGGGTCCATTAATTTGATTTCATGTTGATGATGTTCGATTTTATGTAGGTAATAACGATGACGGACGTGTGGTTCTTGATCACTCGTTGATCAGCTGTAGCTGTAATAACTTGCAAATGATTAACTAACAAGCTAGTGTTAGACTTATATTTGCTTGCTTTAGTGATGATTAATTACCTGGTTATCGAAGTCAAGATGATTATAAGTATGTGCTTGTATGATCATGGTGGTACGTATGCAATCTAATATTCTAAAGCAGCTTATGTGTAACGTGTTTTTCTATGTGTTCAATGTAACAGTAGACTACAATATTCCCTACATCTAGTTGGAATTCTTCTACACGACAACATTTAATTTAATAATAGTCGACATCATTAGCCTTCTCTAATCTTCCAAACACAATGTATTGTGCTTCGCAATTAATCGCAATTGATGTACCTACTAGTCACCGGTATTTTGTTTGTTTCTTATACATAAAAGCTGAATTTTTAATATAATGACCACACTAGAAGCTCTAGTGCCATCAACGTGAACAGCTTATGAACAAATATCATGTTATAAAAGAAAAAGAGAGGGCGATGTTGTTGGCCTTAATTGATTACTTAAAGTTTGATATAAAGTTTAGAGTTAATTATCTAATTATTAGAAAGTTAGATGTTAGGTTTACAATCTTTTATGTATTTGTTGTTATTTTTAGGGTTTTTGTGTAAGCTTTGTAAACCATAAACGGACTAAAACGTAGGGTTGTTTCGATTTGGTGAATCGACACATCACACTAAAACATCAATATATAATTGGTCATTGCATGTAAACGTTAAAAGAGTGGACGGAAACCTATTCAGAAATCATGTGGAAGATGAAATCTTTTGTTCTATAGATGTGTTCATAGTTTTCCTTTTTTTTTTTAACGACAAACTAGGGGTGTCATTTTCACCCGAACTCGAATACCTTAACCGAGTAAACTCTACCTGAACCCGATTAAGGCATAACCCGAAAAAAACGAACCCGACTAAAATCAAACCCGAACCCAAAATTCTTATTTAAGTCGGTCTTTGGGTTGTGTTTTGGCAATTCGGGTTGACCTGAATAACCCGAATACCATATCGTCATAATTGATAATCCATATTTCATATTATAAGATATAAATCAACGCCATATATTTTTGACCTTTTATGAACTTGATCAATCATTTCTTCACTCTATTTTCAATCGATAACATAAGTCTTGAACTCAATCATTCAATCAATTCATTTTCCATATTAAACCATTTTAACCAAGTACAAACAAGGTATAATAATTCCATACTCGAGCATTCTCATACATTTTTAAAATATATGTTTGTTACTCTTTGTATATCCGAGAATAGTAATATAAATATGACATGTTTTATAGGCCTAGTAATATGTTATTGTTTTACTTTTATTCGAACAATAACAATTATAATGTTTGTTTGTATTAAACATATGTACGAGTAACATGTGGACTTAAAGTTTAATTTTGATATTTTTAACTATGACTACAAAACCTGCTTGTAAATATAAGTCAAATCCGATTACTAAAATCGAAACACTTTCAAGTATGTTGCCTTTGTTTTTTAAATTTTCAATTGGATCAACCTGATCACCGATTAACCCGACCCGAATTTATTTGGTTCAGTCTTCGGGTTGCTTTGCTACATTTAAAAACTCGATGAACTCGACCCGAGGAACACGAAACCCAATTAAAAAACCCAAATTACTCTCCTACGACAAACTATCCTACTTCTACTCTTATATTAATCCAAACTAATTACATAATAATTGGGTTTGAATTCAAGACTAGACCTCTAAGAACCAAAATCAAGTGAGCTAGCATCACATTGACGCATGTGTTCACAGTTAGGGGTGAAAACTAAAAAAAACTACTAACAATGCAAGTACTAAGGAACCACTAGACCATGAGGGTTTGGGGTGGTGCCTTGAATTGGTAGTCGTATCTAGGAGGTGGGTACTAGCCCATGGTATGGTCTAAAGACAAAGCCATGGCTAGGGTTGAGTTACCTAAAACTGATGTTCGATTGTAAGTTACTACAAAAGGTGGTGTTTATTGAAGTTGAACTCTGTCGTAGGCAGTTGTAACCATTTAACACCAACTAAACGGTTATAACTATTTAGTTACTCAATGTGATATTTCAATCATATAAAAAGGAATCATTTGATTTTTAATAACAATTTTCTCACATCATGCTCTTGATTTCTCTCTCAAATTTTGGAAAAATAATTTAATCAGAAAGTTTTACCATAATTTCAAAAAAATCCAAGATTCATGAATTACAACATCTTTCCCTTTATTGTCTCTCAATCAAAGACGGTCACCATCATTTTCGTTATAGACGGTCACCATCATTTTCGTTATAACCTGTCACCACATAAATACGTCAAAATTCATATCCATTTCACTTGAATATGGGAATAGGAAAGATCGACAGCGTTGTTGGGTTATTCGCTATCCACTCGACAACGTTGTTGGTTTATTATTATTATTTTTTGAACAGAAGGTTAGTTGTTAGAAATTAGTAACAATTCGTTAATGTCAAAGTTTGAACCTTCGACCTTTAAAGAGGTAAAACCTCTCATCACCTTCATAAACCACTAGGCCAAAAGATCATTAGCGTGTTGGTTCATTTAAGTGACACAAACTTAACATCAAATATTTTTTTACACACTTATTGTGAAAATATAAAGCCTCACACGTTTCTCATTAAACTTACTAGCGGGCCCAGGAAACCTTATTTTTATGTGGAACGGAAAATTTAAGTCTCTTAACTATAAAGATGCCGTTTGCCAGCCAGATAAAAAAATTGTGAGCATTCCCGGGTAAAAAAAAATTCCAGCAAGCGGTCACCGCTATTTGTCACTATCTGGTTTTTTAATACTTATTTTAATATTCTCATCATTCTCGGTTTTCATAAACTCTACGTATACTAGGGCTGTTCAAATAGCTCGACGCTCGAAACTCGTTTGAAAAAAGCTCGAAAAGTTGCTCGTTCGATTTTAGCTCGGTTGTAAACGAGCCGAGCCGCTCGGTTCGGTTTGTAAATGAACCGAGCACGAGCAAAGGTAAGCTCGCTCGTTGCTCGCTCGGTTTCGCTCGAATTATTTTTAAATATAACTTTTATATATTGTATAGTATGTAATATGTTAGTTTATTTATTTAAAGTTTAGAACATTACCATTTTAATTATTTATTGCTTTACCTTTGCTCCCTTTTAACTTTTTTAAACATCATTTTTTGAATTTTTGTATACTCGTTTAAACATTGCATCAAAACGGGTACAGTGGATGTGAAAATGTCCACAATGGAGGTTGTGGACGTGAGTTTTACCCTCATTTATTAAAGCTCAAGTTAAAACTTATACTTATTTTGTATGTTTTCTTTTGTTATATTGTTGAGTTTGAGTTGAAACTTGAAACTTTTGAATGCATTATTAGTTTTGTACTAGATTGCAATATGAAACCGAGCCAAATCGAGCAAAACCGAGCGCTCGGTTATAAACCGAACCGAGTTCAAGCGAGCATTTTTCGCTCAATTTCTTAAATTCGAACCGAACCAAGCGGCTCGGTTTGTAAACGAACCGAGTTCGAGCGAGCCTTCGTTCGGTTCGGTTCGGTTCGTGAACAGCCCTAACATATACATACAAAAATACATGAAGTTTCTTAGAAACATAGAAACACAATAATAAAACTTAAAAGTATATAAACATCCGATGTGCATAAACGTTAAGTAGTTCAAATATCTAGTTGAACTCGAACATAAAACTAGCAAAAGGAAATAAAAACTAGCAATCCGATAACCTATTCTTCCCTATCATTTGAATCATCTTCGTCAACTTGATTTGAAGACTTCTTTGAATCCTTATATTGTGAAAGTTGTGTTAAAAAAATCGGGTCTTGAAACAAATTTGCAATTAAAGCTTACAAAACAAAGTATATATTATAAGTTATTGCATTTTGACAAGTTTAAACATAAAGTAAGATGTTTTTTAGTATATGAATTGTGTTTGACTCATATTGATCTATTTAAACTAAAACCTAGATCACTTAACTCTATTTTAGTTTCAACGAGTTAAAATGACCCGGGCACATTTGATAATTTTAAAAAGATCCTAAGTTAACTTTAAATGTGTCAAAATGTAGTGGCGGAGCGTGGAAATTTTTATATGGGGCAGGGGCGAAATTAATTTATTTTAGGAGGGGGGGGGGGGGTCGAGAACTCATGATATATAAAAAAAATTTCACTACCAGACCAAAAATTTGCGCTAACGAATCAAAAATTAACATTAATGACGAAAAAAAGAGGGGACGAGGGCCCCTCCCAGGCCCTGGAATGCTTCACCCATGTCAAAATGCACACGACAAGTCAAAATGACCCGAACACATTTGAGATTGCTTCTCATACTTTTTAAATTTAACATTTTTTTTCCAAGTAATGATTAATAGTTCAGGTTATTTTAGTTGGCCAATTGGACTTGTATGCTAAATAAATTATAAAACATTTTTATTTAGTTAAGTTTAACATAGTTTTTTTTGGTAAAAAAAAAAAGCATATTTTCGTAAAATTAATGGAAAACAAGGTCATAATTCTTTTTGACAAACAAATAATGTCAATTATATATTAAAAAAATTAAGTTCTCTAAAAATTCTCATGTTATACATTTTAAATGAAAATTTTAAAAAATGGCATTGCATGACCCTAACACCTCCTTGCTACCTTCGCGTCGTCCTCATATTAACAATGTTACTTGCATGTTCTCTTAAAACACACTTGTACGAGTCAGTGTAAACCATTATTCACCATTGTTTCTCCTTGCCGACAACTTTATCGTGAAGGTAGGATTCTTTTGGAGGATCTATTCCTATATCATATCATTGTTTGGGTTTTACAGTATTGAATTCTCACTATAAGCGAGATGGTATATGTTGCCACTAAAGTTTCGTAGTTCTTACAAAGCCGTACCAACAGACAATGAATTGTGGTTAAGTGTATTTTTCAAAACGTTCATGATACGTTCCCTAATGGTTAACTCTCTATTGCCTGGTTGTTATGTCTTCCTTTGACATAATCTTATCATCTCGAGTTCCAAAAAGTGGCACTGTTGCTCGTTCAAGTACCGAGGTTGAGTGTCGTGCCCCAACTCATACAAATGTCAATTTCTGGTTTTGCCCATGTTAAGTGAGCTATGCATCTCTCTCCTTGGTCTATGACAAGACGTTACATACTTTGCGGTTAACATGGGTTTATTAGTGTATGAAACATCTTATGTTGGGTTTACACTTTATCTATGACATGATGCCCTTTCATACTTTTTTAAGTTTATTTTGTTTCTACGACCAGTGGCGTAGTTTGAAACACACTATAGGGGGTGGGGATGAAAGTAAACTATTTTATGGGGGCAAACTCTATATATATCAAAAATTTACAATACTGTATCGAAAATTAACACTAACGAATCTAATATTAACACTACTGACAAAAAAGAGGGGGCTGGGAGCAGGGGAGAGGCCCCTGGCCCTCACAAAACTTCACCCCTCTTTACGACTTCTCAAATTGATGACATCTTGACCAAAAGATTGATCTCAACTAGATTTCCTTCCCCTCGATCCAAGCATCACATTTGTTTGGTTGTTTAGCACTTTTAGCTTCCAAGGGATGTTAAGCATTTGAATCATTTAAAACTATCAAATTTATATAGCTTATCTTATTAAGTTTATACTTAAATACTAGATTAGAGCCCATGAATTACATGGGTGGAAAAAATAAAGCATGTGAAAACCATTAGTTTTATAAATATTTTATTTTTAAGATGTTATTAGCTATTGATGAAATAAAAATATAATAAATATCTAAAAATTATAACAAATAATGAAATTATTACACTATATTTAAAGATAAAATATGCTTGAAATCATATAATTTAATATGTATTAATAAGTTATTAAAATAAAAGTATTTATATTTTAGATGTTTGATAGGTTAATTTACTTATTTAAAATAATTATCATTTAATATGAGAGAGACAAGAAAACACAAATATAGATATATTTGTTAAAACATATTTTAGTAAGAAATGAAAGTCAAATTGATTGTTGTTATAATTTTTGTATTTATTATGAGAGAGAGCCGGGAAATAATTTTTTTAATATGCTAGAATGATGACACGTGTCATTTGATATGATATAATGATGACAAGTGTTTTAAAAAAAAACTTTTTTTATTATTATATGTTATAGATTAGTGCTTGGTCAGTTGCAAATCTTTGTGTTTACATTTCATATTTTGGCTTCCAAAAATCAATAAAAAAGTTCCTATTGTGTGCTAGTTCTTTTTGGTAGTCTTAAATGGATCCTATGGAGAATGTGGTTGAAGTGCAAAAACAGGTTGACGGAGACTTTATAAAGGAACAATATTTGAAGAAACCTGTCTTATAAATCAAGTGGAAGAAATAAAATGTTAGAAAATAAAACTACGACATAATCTATGCAAATGTGATAATATTTTACGAACTTTTAACTTATGTTTAAAGCGTAGATATATTATATCAATCGTACGAACGTACTTACACTTCATATATCTAGAACTAGAATATAAAATTCCATTGGGCAATATTTTGGAAAAAGATTTTAAAAGATTTTTCACACGAGATTGAACTTTATTAGGTTGTTTGATTTATGATTTGATATTTTGATATTTGGAAGGTAAATAATTTATTTTCAGGCTGGTTAATGATATTATTATTTCTAAAGATATAACTTATTAAAAAGAGTTAAATGCGTTTTACATTCCTTGAGTTTCATAAAAATTTTCATTTGAATTCAAAAGTTTAAATATTGTTGTTTGCATCCAAAGATCTCACTAAATTGTCATTTGAATTTATTTAACTACACCTAATTAACACGATTAACTTTTTTCATTAACTTTCTTACATGAAAGTTTTTAGTCAAAACGATTACAAACAAAAGAACAAACTCACATGAGAGTTTTTATGCGTTCAAACTTTTTTGTTAATTACAGTTATGATTTGATTTTATGATAATTATTTATTGATTTGTATTGTCAATGTACTTTGATTTAGTAATCATGTTATTTTGCCCGTTTTGCTAAACATAGATTTCTTTAATTTAAAGTTTAATTATTACAATGTAACTGTTTTGACTAAAATAATCTAATGTCAGAAATTTAACGGTGTTAATTAGAAGTAATTAAGTGGATTCAAATGGTAATTTTAGTGAAACATTTGGATGCAATAGCAAAATTTAAGCTTTTGGATTCAAATGTTAATTTATATGAAATCTTAGGGATATAAAATGTATTTAACTTTATTAAAAAAATTCCCTAAGTGTCCTTAGTTAAATGGAAATAACCGTTATCACAATCGGATCGGACCGAGTAGTCAAACCAAAAATCGAGTATCTAGTGAGATTGGTTATGTCTATTTAAAAAACTTTTTCATTTAAATCAACTGGTTACTAACCAGACAAGTGAATACGATGGTTGGTCGAATTGGATTTCAATTTCTTCTCTTAAATTCTTACTTTTTAATAAATGTATATATTTAAGCCTTCATATTTACGATGGTTGGTCGAATTGGATTTCAATTTCTTCTCTTAAATTCTTACTTTTTAATAAATGTATATATTTAAGCCTTCATATTTAACTAAAATAGAAAACTCACAAAAAAACATAAAGTATTTTCATATAAACCGGTTAAACGACCAGTCCAACCTATAATCTGATTTGACCTATAAACCGATCCAACCTACAACAAATTTGACAAGTTCACTATCTAGTCCAAATCTGATGAACCAGCCTGACCTACAACAATTTAATATTATTATTTATGATATCACCCGTTTTTCTTTTTCAAATCAGATCTAATCTATAAATCAACAAGACAATTCATTCATTATCCGGTATAGTTCTAAAAACATTATCTGGCGAACCAAAACGTGGATTTGCAAGTAGTATAGGGGCCATTTCTGCAACATCTCATATTATTAATATTCAACGGATCACCCGACCCGACTTATATAACCATCATCCCCTGATTTTCTTTCGTCACTGCTTCCCCCCTCGGTCACTGAACAAAGATCTCGCCGGCTGCCTCAGGTGATGATTACAATTGCCTTAAAACTCTCAATTATCTCTCTAATTTGATAAACTCATGTGGGTTTTAATGGTAAATCGAGAATTAGCGGTTTTTATTGTTCGATTATATCAATATTCTGCACATTCGAGGTTTCAGCGTATAGAATCGATGTATTCGGGGTCTTTTCCTTCAGGGATTAATGGGTTTTGTTTTATCAGAGTATATGAATTTAATTTTTGATCGAACGTTTATGGGTTTTGCAATTAGGGTTTAACGATGGAATCGGAAAGGGTAATTGCTTATATATTTTTCTTTTCTGTTATTCAAATTTGATTCCTGAATTGAAGTAGTTGTTGTTATTGTATTCGATTTAAGTAATCGAATTTGAATTGTTTATAATTTTGGGTTTTGTGATTAGGGCTTAATGACTCAGATTTAACTGTTAGGGTTTTAATGATCTTGATTTGGGGAAAAACAATGTTAAAGGTTTTAACGGGGTTTAAATTATGGATTTAGGAAGATTATTATGCTTTATCTACTTCAGATTATCAATTCTTAGCTTTTGAATCAGTTGATAGTCAATCTTCATGTATTTTGTTGTTAGATTTTGACAAATATAAGGTTATATTCATTGAAGGTTTAATGTTCTTGATTGCAAATCGTGATGATATTTACGTTATCTTTTCCTTCTTATATCAGCTTGGTGTTTTCAATTGCTTGCTTAGCACAAGAACTAGGGATTCATCTGTGTTAAAAGTTGCAGACATGGTGAAGATCATCTTACCGGGGTCTAAAAAGAGGCAAGATCCGCCTGAAGTATTGGAGGGTCCGAACCAGAAAAAGCAGAAGATGGATGCACGTGTTAAGATTGAATGTGAAAGGATTCTGAAAACATTAATGATCCATAAATTTGGACCCGTTTTCAACCAACCTGTGGATCCTGTCGAGCTTCGCATACCTGATTATTTCACGATCATATCTCATCCTATGGATTTAGGAACAATAAGTAAGAAATTGGAGGATGGTATCTATTCGTTTGCAGAAGCATTTGCTGCTGATATCAGACTTACATTTTCCAACGCGATGAGATATAATCCTCCTGAGAATATTGTCCATTTGATGGCGAAGGAATTGAATGATCTTTTTGGCAGAAGTTGGAGATCTTTAGAGGCGAAGGTGATAAAACAGAACAGAACAGTTGCAGAACAGAGCAAATCAAAGAAGAATCTTCCGAACACAAACAAGAATCGTAATAGTTTACCAACAAAGACTTCAGAAAGCAAAACCGTTAAAGAACAGGGTGTTGGTGTAGGTTCAAAAGCAAAGAAAACCGAAGATACAAGCAATGTTACAACTTGCTCTGATGTGAAACCTTCAATATCTTGTGAGGAAAAGGCGAGGCTTAAGAAGGAGCTTATGGTAGCATCAAGAGGTGACTTGAGTGGACCATTGCGCGGTTTCTTAAGGAAATATGGCTTGATTTCCTCAAAGACAGAGAAGATTGAGAGTGTTTTTGGTTCGTTTGGTGATCATACTTTATTGGAGTTGAAAAGAGTTATGAAAGCTTGTTCGGGCACAAGTATGGAAAAGGCAAGTTACATGACCTCATGCTCGTATGTGGATTGTGCTTTTGCGTGATTATATGGTTTGATGCGCGTGTTAAATGTCATGCAGGTCAAGGATGATTATGTAAAAACACCACCAACAAAGGAAATATCATTAAGACAGAAAATTGAAGGTGAATTTATAACAAATTCATTTTAGTTAATGGTTCTTAACTTCTTTATATTATGATGGTTAAGTGTTACCTCGTCATATTCTTGATCAAGAATTCTATAATCTATATACTTTCTTATTAACAGAAAAATCAAATATTGAATCCCGAATAAGAGCTGCTCGTGCTGCCAAAGAAGCCATACTCGAGAGCGCAAAGTCTGATCTGCAGATGAAACGCGATAGAGAAAGAGAGAGAGTAGAGAAGGTATCTTTTTTTACTTCACCTACCGATCTCTAAAAACCTGAGTTGGATGCTATTCTGTTTATTGATTATTAGTTTACGCTCTTTATCTTCGTTCAGATGAAAAGAACAGTAACCATGGACGACAACCTAACAGTTCTGATGGAGCTTGAGAAGCTGTGCCAGTATTCAGGTATTAAAAACCCGTTGGAGACAATCGGGTTGCGATTGAAGGAAGAATATTATTATGGGTATGAGTACATCGATGATGACGACGATGGTGTTATCTTTGATGAGCTAGAAGATGGGGAGATCTTTTGACATAGACTTTTGCAAGTTACTGATGTTTATTGTGGTGTTTCTTGTACTCTAACCCAGTAAATATATATATATATATATGATGGGAGTTATATTGCAAACCACAAACTGTGATGATATCAACACTTACTTAAAATAGGCAGAAAAAAACCGGTTTTTGAACCGGACCAGGGCTTCAACCTGAACTCAAACTGATGTACGAATCGGGTTGGTCAAAATCAGTTTCAGTTAGTAGGGTTGAAACCGGTTTTGGTCAACCAAAACCAGTTTCAACTCGAACTGGATTCCACCCAAACCAGGACAGACAAAGTTTGACCCAATTCAAATCGGTTTCAAACCGAACTTGTTTGGGCCATAAACCCGATTCGTGCATTAGATTGGGCCTGTCCTGAGCCTTTTAGGTTTCTGTTTAGTTTACTTCTTTTTCCCAACTATAATTGGGCTTTGCTCATTACATTGTTGCAGATAGAGGTGGGCAAAACGGGTTTTGGGCCATATCCGAAACCGGGTACAAACCGGGTTTGGTCCAACTGGGTTTTTTTGTACACGGGTTGAGGCGAAACGTGTATGAACCCGGGTCGGGTTCACCTGCTTGAAAACCCTACCTGCTATACCCGGGTAGGGTAGGGTCAGGTTTGAAACCGGGTCCAATACCGGGTTAAGTTTTTTTTTTTTTTTTTTTTTCCTTTTCTTTTCTTGTGTGAGTCCCCAATGCCGGGTTCAAATTGGGTTCAATCGAGCCGGGTCGGGTTCTCTAAAAAAACTTAAAATCTAAAACCGGTTCCAACCCTACGGGTTTAAACAAGTTCAACCTGTGTATACGCCTCGCATCAGATACTACGCGTACCCGGGTCTGGGTCGGGTCCACTGGGTCGGAGAACCCGGTTTTTGTGCCCACCTCTAGTTGCGTATGATCTAATTTGGAATATAAATTAATTGTATTCGGATTTTGATGGGGATGTGCAAATTTTGGTTTCGATAAAGAAAGCCTAGTAACTGAATTGTTTCTTAATCTAATTAAAAACTCATATAAAGGTTGAGTAGATCCTGTTTTATAAAAGTAATAAAGATTATATATTTTTAAGCATAGTTTGTTTAAACTATATGTATTAATCTTATGTATGCGCAATCATATTTTTTTAAGAGTTAAATGCATTTTACGTCCCTGAGATTTCATAAAAATTGTCATTTGAATTCAAAAGTTTAAAACGTTGTCATTTGCAGCCAAAGGTTTCATTAAAATTGTCATTTGAATCCATTTGGCTATACCTAACTAACACGGTTAACTTTTTCTGTTAAGTTTTCAACATGAGAGTTATTTTAATTAAAAAAATTTACAAAATAAAAAAACCAACTCATATGAGGGTTTTTGTATGTTTAGCTTCTTTTGATAATTGTAATTATGATTTGACTCTATAATAGTCTTTTATTGTTTTGTCTTGTTAATGTATTTTGGTTTAGTAATCATATTACTTTTGCCCATTTTATAAAACATAGATTTCTTTGGTTTAAAGGTTAATTATGATTACAATAATTGATGTTTTATGATTATTATTCATGAGTAGTTAATGTCATATTATTAATTGTTCTTATACATTTATAATAAAAGTTTGTTTTTTATGGTTATGATTCAAATAATTTATGTTATATGAGTTGTTTGTTTATTTATATATATTTTGTTTTGTATGTTTTATAAAGTTAGAAATGAATCATTTTTGGTTAATTATACTTACATTTTATTTTATCTACTTGTACGTCCAGAGATGCAATTCTTAATAAAATAAAAAAAATGCTGACCTATCATTTCTTATAAATTAAAATCGTAATGGTGATTAACAAAAGAGACTGAACGTCTAAGACTTATCACGCAGAGCTGATTTTTTATTTTGTAATTGTTTTGACTAAAATACCTATAATTAAGAAAACTTAACGGAAAACCTTAACGGCGTTAATTAGGAGTAGTTAAGTGGATTCAAATGGCAATTTTTGTGAAACTTTTGGATGCAAATGGCAAAATTTAAACTTTTGGATCCAAATGGCAATTTATATGAAATCTCAAGCATGCAAAACGCATTTAACTCTTTTTTTAATCACACTTTTTTATGGGTAGCGTAGACATGTAGACACTTTTAGTGATAAATTGTTCTGTCACTTTGAGCGTCATTTAGATGATTTTCTCATCTGTTAACGAGACAGAGATTATCAGTGACATCATTAACATTTAGTAACCAAGGATATATGCACCACTGAAACAACTGATGATCACCATTTAGTTTGAATCGCTAGGTTTGTACAAGTGATTTAACATTTGTGCTCATTAGATAATTGTAGTGACGACAGTTCTAGTTTGTGGCTACTATTGGTTACTAATGAGAATTTTCTATTGTAATGTCAATAATAAGCCTTGTTTCCATGCAGAATATTAATAAGACTTGGGTCAAAGTATTTGAAAATTGCCTATCATCATTAAAACATAACAAAAACAGATAAGAGAACGTAATTACTGATGGATTAGTCCATTGGTGATCCTTGGATATATCCCGTTGGGCAATTGGTCAGTGACATCATTTGGTCAGTGACATCATTGCCCACGCAATGTTTCCCAATGGACTACCTATGACGACTTATAGTTTCGCCCAAGGATCTCACAGGACTACATCCTTCGAATGACGTAAGTCCTTTGTTTTGTTGTTTAATCTGTTTCCTTACGGATTATCATCGACGGCTTTCACTTTCACATTCATTTTCACTAAAGGATCTCCCATGAGTACTTACGTTTTTGATAGTACTCTGTTTTCTTTTTCCTTAGTATCAATGCGTCGAACACCCTAGCAAATATAGATTCTAATCAAATTGACCAAATGGTATAACTATTATTCTCCCAAATGAACAAAAATATCTTAACCTTCGAATGCATACAGTTAAACACGGTTATAATAAAGAGTTAACATTTGATACTTACCCTATGATATTATATATATATATACACATAATCGTTCAAAGAGTTGAGATTACTTAAGTTTCATAAACATCTTTGTTTATAATCTTCATTTTCTCAAGAAAAGTCTTTCCATTGAGCTTACGCGAGAAGAATTCTTTGAGATATTGTTCCATTACGAGTGTTTTATACAATGGTGGGTTTCCTGTGTTTATTGCAAGGCTCTTCGATGGTCCAACATCAGCTTCAAGCTTCGGGTTGAAGAACATGGCTAAGGATATCCTCTCTTCAGTCGCATTCACAACCGCTCTATGCTCAATGCTGTTGCAAACACCATTGCTGAATATCTACAAAACAATTACTACTAGTTTCAAACCAGAAATAAGTTTCCACACCAAAATTTGAATCAATCCTATATTAATACTTGTGTTAAAGAGTTGGAATTTTCAATAACTAATACCAGACCGATCTAAAAGTTAGCAGACTTATAATTAAACAACTAGATAGAGACAAATGGCTACAAGTAGTTTAACTTATAAATGATACAACTTATACGAAGTTAGAAGCATGTCATTGACATAAATGTTTCAATGGGATCATGTGATAAACGTCATAGGCAGTTTGCTCCAACCCCTGGGCGTGAATCCCCTATCATCTAGAACCTTGATTTTGAACTCAAACGTTTCTTTTCCTTTTTTTTTTTTTTTTTTTTTTTTTGTAATTTAGTAGTTTTAATTTATTTTCTTTTGAGTGTAAAAAACATAAATATTTTATTTATGTAATTTACACGTTTGTTTAGAAAATAAATTTCAAATTCGTATAGTCAACTGTATAAAAGTGTGGCTAAACTTGCAAGAACCGAAATATTACTTTTTCAATAGAGGAGGGTTCTATCAAATGTTGGAGCCAGAGATATTATTGTTTACTTCTATTTACGTCTATATTATAATCAAATACGACAAGTAGTCACTAGATGTTATTAAGGATTTCTACATATGACCACAAAGCGACAACCACCCTCGAGATAGATTCTCCAATAATTGGTGATATTTAACTATTTAACATGGTTGAGATATAAACGTGTTTGTCATTTTCATTCATGTAATATATATACCCACATTTATAATTTGCTATTAAAAAAGAATGCAAGCTTCAATTATCTTTATAAATTTACGCTATCCCATTCATTTCATATATATGTATCTAGCTTTTTTTACATGTTTTTTCGGCACAGCATCAGAAAAGTTTTTCTATAGTGTTAATATTTCCCATTTCCTAGATTCTAACAAGTAACGACCCATACGTCGTAAGCTTTGGGCGGGTCAAAAGTCGAGTTGGGTCAAGTCATGGTATAAAAGTATTGTTATTGAAAAAAAACACAATAAAAATACAGTGTTATTTAACTATATAGAAATAGCTTATATTGTTGTGTTTTGAAATCAATTCATCTCCTCTTTAATGAAAACTAATAACTTTCTTTTAATATAATAAATAGGAATTGTTCATATACTTATGACTAACCTAATTATGCAAATCCATTTCAGATGTTTTATTGAAAAAAAATAAAAAATCTTTTAACACTTATGGTTGCAACCGCTAGATCTAATTGGCTTATAATTCTTTTAGTTATTTAAATTTTTATTTAACTTTTTTTAAACTTATGTATAATTTTGTTATTTACTAAAAATCTGGTATTAAATTTTCATATAACTTATGGATAACAGGGTCATAATCTTTTTCACAAAACAATGATGTCAGTCGTAAAAAAAAAGCATGGGGTCATTTGAAATTTTCGCATCATGTATATATATTCTAAATGCGATGCAAAAAGGAATGGTGTCGGGTGACTTCCCCCTCGTTAACCTATCTCAGTCACTGCATACCAGTAAACTCAAAAGACTTTTCAATACTCTACTAACAAATCTAGTAAATCACAGCTTACTATAAGCAGATGATCTTCAAGATTCAAACTTGAAACCTCATCTACTTTCGGAGAATAGTCTGGTGATTTTTGTTTACATGATATGAAAATGTATAGAAATGAGGGAGTGGGCTAACCTCAAGAATATCACCAACATTCACAACAAATGCATCTGGAAGGAAACTAACAGGGATCCACAAGCCATCCTTCTTAACCTGCAAACCTTCAACGTTGTTTACTTGAAGAAGAATCGTAATTCCGGCTGCATCGGAGTGAGGTGTAAGACCGACCACCAAATCTGGTTCGGGGCAAGGCGGATAATAAGTCATCCTCACTGATTGCATTCCATCTTCAAAGATGTCAAACATTTCGCCCTTGTCGATATCTAGTGCTTGCGCGATTAGACCGAACAAAGTCATACTTAGTTTTTGCAGTTCTTGTAGATATTGTTCAAGTGTGTCTCTGTTGAAAAAAGGTATTGAAATGGTCATAACTTCTATCAATAAATAGGGGAAGATATCTAGCCATTATTATGAAATAAATCTAGTTTTTGATACAAATATACAATATAGTTTATAAAAAAGTGTTATGTGAGAGCACTATAAGCTTATGGAAAGCAACCTAACCTAGAACAACATAATATATTACCATACCAAGTTACAACAAAAGAAAATTAAGGCCACACATTAGACTATATGCGACGCTAATAACGTTGATATGTGAAAGAAATCGATGGCTGATTTGAAAGAGAGATGAGGGTAGACGAGGAGAGAGATGGTGAGAAAACTGTCTGGATAGACAGAGATTGTAGGGAGGGGAAGAAAGAGAAAGAGAAGAGAGAGAGGACACGCACCTATAGAATTTCTTCCAGACAAACTGGCACACAATGGGTAGTGCCGCCCACAAATATGGTAGCGATGGAGATAGATTTACATAAAACAATAAATGATAATCTTGGTATAACTATAACCGGAGAAAAATCTTTCATTACAACAAATTATATCAAATCTACTAATGGTTTTTTGCATATCTTATAAAATTGGTTGAGACTTCAAACCAGAAAACTATGAAAAATAATTATTTGTTGATAATACTCATTTTTCTTGTACTGAAAGAGAGGAGGGAGACCTTAGTAGTGGAGGGAACTGCGGAAGTAAGTTGGGTTTTCGCCTATGAAGAGGATTGGTGATCATGAAAAACCGATCAGCCCAATCGATTTTCTGGCCTTGAGCATGGAGTATGGTTTGGCCATACCCTTCATACTCACCTCCCTTCAACTTGTACCTAAGCTTCTCTTCTATCGGCAGTTCAAAGAACTCTACAACCGCGTTTTTCATCTTTTCCAGCAACGATTTGTCGACACCATGATTAACCAACTACAAGATATGTAAAACTCTAGTCACGTTCAATACAAATAATTAAGCATAAGTTTAAAATATATCGCGATTCTTAACCTGAAAGATGCCCCAATTATTGCATACTGAGTGTAGGTGTTTAAGTTGAACATCCATATTGGATCCTCCCATAATCAAATCATTCATGTCTATGACTGGTATGGATGGCAAAGGCGAAGAATCATTCACGACAAAGGTTGGTTCTCGATGATCTTGAACATAGTGATGGGGAACGGTGATCAGATTCTCTTGTTTCGCGAGCTCTTGAACGCTTTCATGGTTCAGTGATGGTTGCGAGAAAGCCATTTCACATGCGCGGTTCAACAAATTTGGTTGTGCGTTTACAAAAGTATAGCAAGCAGGGTGTCACGTCAAATGACAAAGACGAGATAGAAATTTGTTTCAAAGGATAAGAATATTGTAACAAGTTCGAATACATATGTTTTTAATAGATAAAAGGTTTGATTGACAATGACAAGAATCTAACGCTACACAAGACAAAACAATAGTTGCATAAAATTGTAATGGTTTCTTCCTTTAAAACTGCATGTTATTCTATAATACTTGTAACTGCTATTTGTCTGTAATCATATCAAAAGTATTTCAACTTTTCATAAATTATATTATATGCATTTGATTAGTAATCATGTTTTCTTATAATGTGTGGGCGATTCTTCTAGATAACAAATGGGAGTTTTTTTTAAGGGTGTAAGTGGCACTCTTGATTTTCTATAAACTGTATTTTCATCTTATTTTTACTCTTAAATAGTCTAATTAGTGGTGCCTTCAATTACCCTAAATCATGTATTTTATTTTTGAGTAAATTACATGGATGGTCTCTGTGGTTATATTGAACTTTTGTATTTGGTCTTTAACGTTTAAAATCTTTAAATATAGTCCCTAACATTTCTTTCTATTTCATATATGGTCCCTAGCTCTGTTAGTTAACAGCTAATAATGTTAAATGTCGTAAAAATTAGCATTTTACTCGCATTAACCATCTATTTAATTTACCTTTTAAACTATATCATTATTTTTATTAAAAAAAAATTTATATTTTTGTTTTTCAAAATTTTTTATTTTATATATTATTTTTATAATTTCTTTATTAATAAAACTATTATTTAATAAAATACGTTTTAAATACACAAATAAAAAACTTTTTAAAGCATGTTTTCTAAATGTTTGGTTTTTAAACCGTTCATTTTCTATAAGTAATTTTAAAACTATCTGATTATTTAGTCTTTTTTTAACTGGTTGGTTTTCTAAAATTCTTTTTTTAGAACCATTCATTTTTTAAAACATCTTTTCTTAAACTAATTCTTAGTTTTTTTTTTAAAACAATTCAGTTTTAAATATTTTTATAAAGAAGACATTTTTATAAAGGTTTAAAAAACACCGCATATTCGTTTTAAAAAATTTATAAACCAAACATTTAAAAGAATACATTTTTTAAAATATTTTTTATTTATGTATTAAATAATAAACATATTTATAATAAAATAAAATGTAAATTACATTGAAAATCTCTACAAGTAAAATAGTTATTTTGATAAATTTAACATTACTAACTGAACTAACAGAGTATGGACCATTGATGAAAGATAAGTATAACATTAGAGACTATATTCATAATTTTAAAACTTTAAGAACCAAATCCAAAATTTTAACCAAACCACAGGGACCATCCGTGTAATTTACTCTTATTTTTTTTAGTTAAACGTCAAAGAAAGATGAAAATGTTAATTCTAAGGGCACTTAAATCCGATTTACCTAGAGGTGTTGCCGAGAGACCTGTTGTAAGTAATTTTTTCAAGTAGAGATCAAGTTCGAATTCTAGTTTTACTAGTTGTAATTAAGATATTGAAATATTGAATTGATTATTACTAAGCATGTTACCTTGCTTACAATATACAGGATTTTCAAAAAACTCGTGTCTCGTAGCTTGCTTAAAAATAACTCATTTGGAATAGGCTTGGTTTATAAACGAACCAAGCGGCTGAGCTCGATTTGTAAACGAGTCAGGCCCAAGCCAAAGTCAACTCGTCTTGTGGGCCGCTCGTTAGTTGGCTCGTTGACTCACTAGTATGCTCGTTCGTTGGCTCGTTTAAATTAAAGACTAAGTTATAATTATATAAATTAGAAACCAAATCTAAGTCATATTATTCAAATAGATCATAAACATATAGTTAATTTTATATTTTCTATTAAAAAAACTTAAGTATAAAAGAAAAATGGATGATAGTAGTCTATAAAATACTAATCTTGTATCATTTCTTTAAAAATTTAAGAAAGAAAATATAAAAATATTGTTATATTTTATTTTTATATGTATGAATATTTGTAAAAAATAGCAAAATTATATCTTCTCTTTTTAAAAAACAAGTTGACTCACGAGCTAGCTCAGCTCGGCTCGTATATAAATGAGTCGAGCCCGAACTTGTATTTTGGGTTAGTTAAGATAAACGAGCAGCTTAATTTTTAAACGATCAGAATTCTAGCTCGGTTCGCTCACTAAAAGCCCTAACAATTTATAGACATTACAATGAAAATCTAATCAACTTAATGTGCTTGTGGGCTCGATACTAGAAACTCTAATCTGATATACATTTCAATACTCTTCCGTATTCAAAACAGAATAAAACCAAAAGCTCAAAGTACTTAAAAGAAAAACATAATAACAATAATATTAAGAGAAATTGGCTTCAATCTTGGTTTGGGAATATTAGAATGTAAAGCATTCACAGTAGGTTTTGTATATTTATGTGAGTGTGTTTATTATAATTTAATAAATGGTTGTAAATGGTTGTGAGTGGAGGAGAGAGAAAAATTACTGTTAATTTTGTATATTTGGGGAATCACTGTTCAACCCTTATAAATTTTTTAATATTTTTGAAAGTGGTTGTGAGTAGAAGAGAGAGAAAAAGTAATGATAAAAGTATAAAAAAATATTATTTAATTGAGAAGAAGAGAGAAATAGTAGTGTTTTTAGTGTAATTATAAGAATAAAGATATGAAACCTGATGTGAATGCTCTAAATCAACTTAAATGTTGTATATGTATGTGTGGCCAAGGTGGTTTTGATATAATATAAGATATTAAAAGACTGAATTAAGTATTATTGAGTATATTATCTTACAATATGTAAATATTGTAAGAAAACCCTAATTAATCTAAATGGCTCATGGGCTCAATACTAGAAACTCCAATTTGATATACATTACAATACTAGTTTTTTACTATAACATGATCCCGTTGTTAGTAGGTTATTGATGTGTCTGACCGTGAGTTCGTTGGTAACGATGTTTGTGTTATAAACAGCAACCTTACTGGTTGTTTTAAAAAACTGTCCTTACATATAATATGTGTCATAGATATCAAAATGGGTGGGCTGAAAGTACTACGGTTGCTAACCGCAAGCAAAGTCCGATGGCCGTGCGTTGTGAAAAGTGACCTTCGATTTTGCTTTGCAAAAGGTCAATGCCATTGTGCGGAAAAGCATTCGATATCTCCTCTACAAATGACCCACAAAGTGTCACTTTTAGATACAAGACAATCAATTTAATCAATGAAATGTAACTTAATATGAAGTATATATGTCGTCACGTGTGCTAGATAGAAATGAGTGTCTTCTAGATTTCTTGCGTGGCATAATATATCCAGAATTCATACATCTTTATGCTTAGATTTGGTGGGATATATATGATTTTTTTTGTGATTTAATTATATAAATTGATAGTTACTATTTATCTGGCAAAGGGAATTTAGCTCGATGGTATAAAGACGTTGTAATGTTTTCTTAAGTGATAAGTGTTGAAAGTTTCATTGTAGACAATTAGTGTAGATGTAGGACTAGATTTAGTAGGTGTATAAATTTGTTGTACTGAGGTAATATTTATCTCTAAAGTTGATTAAACAATAAATATTCACATTTTATTAGGGATAACCAGCTTTTGTTATTTAAGTAAGTAATCGGTTTCCTTTCTTAAGCTAGTCGTAAGTCGGTTATAAAATTAACGATTGTTGTTGCAAAATCTACAACAGTGAAAGTGGACGTCTAATACGTCATAAAATAACCATTGGTGATGGTCGATAAATTGGATTAGCAATGGAGGTTTTTATAACCGTGTTTTCAGTTGCAAAAGGCTATCTACAACCTATTTGGGATGAGAAATACTAACTATTCTAGTAGTGTAGAGTATTCAACTTTTGCTATTAAAGTATACAGATGGAAACGATTATAGTAGCCTAGAATATTCATTATCTTCGACTTATATCCAAATGTATCCAATTATAATATTACGTACACTTGTATTTAAAAAATAAGTTTTAATGATAAACTTTAATACTATCATTTTTTGTCCTACGATGATAACATTCACTTTATTTATTTTTTATTTATGTATACAAGTATATATGTTATTGCTCAACTATCAAATTATCTTGTTCAACATGATGTTATCAATATCAAAAGTAAATTTTTAAAGGACTATGGCATATCATGATTATTATATAACTAGGGTTCGCGTGATTTGTTTGTGCAGGCAGCCAATGTACAATAATTTAAAAAAAAAAATACTTTATTGAGTTTATTGTATTTGATGTGGAGGTATGATTCAACTTATCGAATTGTCATCCTTAAATTTTTTTGTATTTTTAATTATAGGGATGCATGGAAACATTTTAAAAGGATGATTTTCTAAGTTTGAGCATGAGTAGGTATGGTTCAATTTATCGAATTGTTATATTATTTTTTAATATATATCTTATAAAATATATCTTTTATATATCTTAAATTTTTTTATTTTGAATTACATGGCACTATAATACAGGAAAAGGTTCTGAAAAGATTGTTTTTTAAGTTTGAGAAGCTTTTAAGTGAATCTGGTTAGAGATTTGTATACAAAAAAGCTTTAGAAATTTGTATACAAAGAAGTTTTAGAGATTTGTAAACATTAATATTGTTTTTCTATGTATTTAATTTTTTTATGTAATTTACATGTATATATATTTATTTAGCTTTCACATGCTTGTATATTAATAGTAACTAATAATTTCTAGTTGTATTTATTTTTAATTTGTTTTTTTCAACTCGTGTAACACACAGGACGTTAGGCTAGTGACTTTTAATATATAAATATATTTAACAAGTCAAAAGACTTGAACAAATGCAATACTCTTTAAAATAAGTAATAAGTAATAGATGTCATATGTTTTTTTAACAATTATTAATCTGCTCCACTGTCTCTATTTATAGGATTCAAACTTCAAACCATTAGATACTATTTGGTTCATATAATTCTTTAAAATTAAAACTAAAATTAAAATTAAAAAAATGTTTGATTGATTGTTAAATGGAATTGAAATTAAAAAATTTTCTTACATTCATTGTAATTCATTTTTATTTTTACTTACCCATAAAATGTTCAACAATCTAATAAAATGTTTAAACTCAACATTTTAACTTCACTTATTAATTTACCAATCAAACATGTTATCAATTTTAATAAAATTTTATTCCAATACCAATTCTAATTTTCTTCACAAAACATTATACGAACCAATTTCAATATCCTTCACAATATATTATACGAAGCAAACAGCCCCTATTGAGTCAAGACAACTTAGGGGGTGTTTGTTTTTTCAGAAAAACTATTCATGATCTATTTTGTCTACGCTGCACAGACGTTGAGATCTACAGAATGTTTGTTTTTTGAAAGATTTTTTATTAAAAAAGATCTGCGCGAGGCATGCATGGTGCAAACTTGTCACAACCATTTCTAAAGTGTTCTAAGGTTTGAAGAGGATTAAACACCATCAGCCACCACCACCCATGTCCACCACCACCGTCCGCCTCCACCCACTGTTCGCCTCCACCACCACCCACCGTCCACCACCACCCACCATCTACCACCACCCACCATCTACCATCACCACCACCGTCCTGCACCGTCATATACCACCAGTTGATTTTAGAAGTTTGTAGACGTTAAAAAACAGACGCCCTTATTATTGCAGACTGCAGAGGTTTGGTCCAACTATTATTCTTTAGATATCTGGAGATGTTATTCGCAGACTGCAGACATTTTGCTTTAGAAAAAAAACATTTTGCTCCAGAAAAAAAACATTTTACTCCGGAAAAAATAAACAGAACTTTAAAATTTTACCGCTCCTTTTAGAACAAATGTGTTATGTTTATGATATCAACTTGATTTTATTATAACTTATAAAGATTTTGCATAAAAAGAAAGAAAAATAAAAGTAAAAAGATTGGCGGTACCAAACACTACCCTTTGTGCATCACTATTTTGAACTTTGATTCTTGAATTCTTGATTACACGAGATTCACCGGGTGGTAGGTACTCCACTAAAGGTCCTACAATCGATATACAGCTAACCCCCATCCTCTGTTCATCTTAATCATGCCATCAGGTGCTAAGAAGCGAAAAGCTGCTAAAAAGAAGAACTCATCTACAGCTAACCCTCATCAAAGTACCCTCTAATTCTTTATCTTCTTGCTTTTACACAATCGATTATCAATTCTTTATGCATTTTCAGTTCATGGGTATGCCCCAAATTCTCTTAAAAATGGTTAATTTATTGCAAAAAGTTTAACTTTTAGTGTTCGCACTTCTGTTTCTTAATCATACATCTACATGACTTCAGACTTCTACCGGTTGTCTACTTCAAATGGTTTGTGGGGTCTTGATTATCTGTATTGGGTCTCCGATTTGAGTTCAATTTGTATAGAAAAGCGTTAATTTTGGTGGGTTTCTGTTGGTGGCATAATTGCACTTATTGTATTCGAAGTATTTAGGGCTTTTTATATGTTCATTATGCTGTTTGTTTGATGGTTTCTGATAGATCTTGCGATGGCAGGGGGGAATAATGGTGGGGAAGTTAGTTCTCCAACTTTACAGGATCCGTCGGTAGAGGTAGAGAAGAGAGATGATAGTTCATCTGAAAACAAGTCTAAGGATGCTAATGAGGTTGAAGTAGGGTTCAAATTGAAGAGTTCTAATCGCGGTAGTTCGAGTTCTAGTGATAGTTCAGAAGATGAGTCTCGTGTTGTAGAGAAGAATGTAGTGGTTGTTGAGTCTGCGCGAAATGGGTCAGTTCCTGTTGTTGAATCTGTGCCTGAAAAGATTTCTTCAGTTGTTGATCTATATAAGCCTGTGGATTCGTTGTTAGAAGAAGTATCACAAGTGCTTGATGAAATGAAGAATGAGAGGAAGAAAGATTTAGTCGTGGAGGAAACGCCTGTAGTTGTAGGAGAACAGACGGTGGTTGTTAGTGAGACTGCTGTGAAGGATGATTGCACGACTTCTAGTGTAGTTGCTGAATCTGTTTCGAAAGAAAACGAGGTGGAAAAGTTGATTTCATTTGATGAGAAGGTTTCTTCAGTGTCAGAGGATTATGTATCATCTCCTACGCCTCCAAAAAACTCGATTTCTGAAGTTAATGATGCAGACCGTGCAAATGAAACTGATACAACTGGACACTGTAATAGACAGGTATGCTCTCTATTGTTTGCAAGTGTTCTCTTCTTGTATTTATGATCTTTAAATGTATTTTGGGTATTAACTTTGCAATATTATATGTGGCAGTTTGATCCGTAACTTACGAATGAGTCGATTTGAGTTTTAGATTTATCCCTAACTAGTAATTTATAAACTTTAGCTAAAAAATTTTGGGTCAAATAGAAAGCCGCCCAAAGTGTATTTGTTATCCTTACAGTCTACTAATCATTCTTATGTAAGTAGATTGTTATTCTTAAAAGTAAGAACATAGCTTTTCTTGTCATATTTAAGTCGTAAACTACTTATAGATATGGACAAAGTGGACAACACTGAACCCGTTTCAGCCTGACCTATTACAAAATGTGATCTTTTAGAGTATGAGAACACATATATGTGACCAATTTGGATTTCGGCATGGTATTATGCAAGATTGTTTTTAAATTGAGCAGGGTAATTCACTTGTGAAAGTTGGTATTTTTATTCCTTTGACCTCAGCATCTTCATCATCTTTATGGTTTCATTATTCTAATTATTCTATCCGTTTGTACGTTTAGAACTTTTAGTTGCCTGAATATGCTTGCTTCGTAAACTCCCTAAAATATATGCAGGCTCCAGCAGCTTTGCCCGCAGTAGCAGTGCAAAGTACGACGACTTGGAAGAGTTGCTGTGGAATATTCGAGTTGTTTTCAAGATCTGAGAGGTAATATCAGGTGGGTTGTCATCTAAAGATCTTAAAAATCAATTCTTTTTTAAATGTTTATCTGCTTTTCACTTGTTAGAAGATTGATATTAAGCATATCTGAGTGTATGGTTACTATGTATTAATGTGAAACTATAAGTGTCAAATGAGCAGGCCCGGGTGTTGGGCAACAAATGAAAATAATGTGTAGAAACAGGTAAAATTTTAGTACGGGTCAAAACGGGCTGGGTTGGAATGAATGAATAATGGATTAACCCTGTCAACACTTTTTAGTTGGTTTCTCTAAATTATAAAATAACTATATAGTAAATACAATACATGATGACAAAAGTTATCATTAGAATATTGATCTAACTTCTTTGAGTAAATTGAGCTTGCTAACAATTTGGTGCTCTTTTTGTGACTTCTAAAATTTTCAACCCATCTGGCTCGTTTCCTTTTAGCTACATCTTTATCTTGCGCTTGTGGGTCGTTAGCAATATAACCCAGTTTTACATATATGGGATGAAATTGCCCCCTTAACATGAAACAACATGTTAACTTGCGATTAAACCTGTAGGGTCCCAACGAGGGACCAAACTGACCAATCATCTTTAAGTAGTCCGGTCAAGGTTATATATGTTGAATGCTAGTATCAAAATAAACCATAATACATTAAAGTTTCTTGTGTGCTTATCAAAAGAGGCACAAAAGGTGTAATACTTTACAGATTCCTTTGGTATAGTATTATCATGTAAGTTTGCATTTTATGGTTGGATCTTGGATCATGAAAACTGACCCATTGCCCGTGACCCGATTAAGTTTGATCTTCTCATGATCCATTGCCCTCATGTAGTCATGTTATCATCTCCTCTGATCAAAATGTGACATATAACATGCCCAAGTCAAACATTGTATGACATTGTTATATCTTTTTGTTAAAAGATTTAGTAATTTTGTTAATTACTATGATGCATGGGGAATTTTACTGTGACTTTGTGTTTGACCTTCTTGTTCATTTGTTTGAATGCAGAAACTGATCATATCGAGCCATGGAGTTGCTAGTCTGTCCATGAATCTTGTCAAAGACAACTTGACGGTGAACTTGGTTTACTTTTTTTTTTGTACTTGTTTTCTCATGATAACGGATTATATTTTCACATTTACAATTTCGTGGGTGTGTTTCGGAGCCAATTTTCGTGTGAAATATGGTGGTGCATCGAGTCCATGGCTATATGTTCTTAGTTATACGAGTCGAGGGTTGGTTAATACATCAGGTTACATTTTCAATCTCATTTTCTCATCAATATTTATCTTCTGAGTGAGAACCACATATGTTGTGAAATGTGAAATACTAGGACACAGGGTGTTTAGAAAATACTGAAACCAATTAAACCGTCCAAATCAAAGCGAATCGTAAGTTGATTTATACGGTTTGGTAAAACCGTGTTTAATGGTTCAGTTTATTTTCTCATTTTCAGAATATGAAGTTACGCCTATGCATGATATTCATGAATTATTTTATTACTTTTAAGAATCTTATACAAGCAAATGACATTTATAGGAAAAAAAAATGTTCGAATGGTCCCTCGAGTCGATAAACATGAACACTCTTCAACACTCGATATGACATAGGATGGGGGTGCTGTGATGATCCCTCAAGTACGCTGAAGTCGCTGATCACCCATAAAGGGCGGCTACGTATATGAGCTGAGTTGCTGAAAGGATGATTGTGAAAGCCTCCATGGTTCTCTGAATTACAAAGTAACCGACACATTAACTATTGAAGTGCAATTCATGAAAATTTTACGGTATTAACGAACTCACCAAACGCGCGTTTCTTCCTTCGAGCTCAATTTCCTTCCATGCAAACCTGCATTGAATCATATTCACACACTTTAGAGTTTAAACTAAACATCATGTTGTACATATGTGCAAAAAAACATAATATTTAGAGGTAATCATGTTATATACCCCATGGCAAGAACAGTAAGAGCCCATGCAATTAGAGCAGATGACACTGCTGCAGGCCTGCTAGTAGAATCCCAAGAGCGATAATGGTCGAATCCAGCTAAAATCGATGCAACACCAACTACACCCGCGATCAACGTGAAAGTTACAAAGAATCCAGTGGCTGCATTCCCCATCGGGAAGTAAATTGGCGAAAAATGAGTTGGTAAATGAAATCCTGCACCTGTTTATAACGTAAATAAAAAATTAGTAATCTAATTATGTATGCATATGAGGTAAGAAGAAGCTAGATAATGTGTACCAATGATGAAACCATGGTCAATGGCTCGGTTCATTGCCCAACCGCCGATGCCTAAGAGTATGGCATACATACAAAAGTTCAAGACCATAAGGAGTGACACCGCGGATTTCATTTGCCCGTTAGCCATTTTTAGGGTTTTTGTGTTTTTCGATGATTAGAGGTGTTTGTATCGTCGAATGTTGGTGTGATTAAGGGTGAGGGGTGCTTGTTCTTATAGATGATTTAAGTTCATGTAAGAATGTTTTTGTTTTGTTTTAGGGTTCTTTGCTTGTTAAGGATGTTTGTGACAAAGGGTTTTGTGGGGTTGTAAAGTGGTGGTGTTAGTGTTCCATGCAAGGTAAGCAAGTCAAAAGATAGCATATTCTTTGGTAAGCTTTTGCTCAAACATTCTTTATATTACTTCTCCATATAATGATTGAAAAAAGTTAAAGAAATTAAATGAAAAAGATGGAAAGTTCTAGGGTTTATATTGCTAATATCATCCACTTTTGCTTTTTTGTAAAATATTATGAAAAGAAGATAATTAATATTAAAAAACAATTCACACTAATACTTGAACTTGTAACACATTATTAAGTGTTAGATTTAGATTTTAATTGAAATGACACATCAATTTATGATTTCTCGACTCACATATTCATAAGTCGATCAATTATATACATTTATGTGTTAAAATTTACTAGAAAAGTATATCAGATGATTAATTATATTATAAGTAGATGAAACGTCGTTAACATGTGATAACGCTCATGTTGATGAAAGTCGGTTTCCATAGCATATGATGCCGCATCATTTATTAAAAAACAAAATACATGTTATGTCTCTTAAGTCCAAAATAAAATATTAGGCGCCTATATCATTTCTCAGTGTAAAGTTTTGCATTAATAGAACTCCAAAGTTCGTAGGGACTTAAAGTTATTATGAAACATTGACAATGTTTACGTACATAGTTGGTGTGATTTATTGGTTATCACATTAGTAAGACCCATTAAATGTCTCCAGTTAAATGTTATGTTTTTATATATTTTTAAGATGGTATTTTCACAATATGTGACAATAATAATTAATGTTGGTTTAAACTAAACACTGTAAATTTGTGTATTTTATAAGGAAACACATACGAGTGTCAAGATCTACAGAAAATGTGTTCTTTCATTTAATAATCAAAGCATTTTTTCTCTTCTGCAAATTGCATACGTGCATTTGTGTGTTTTAGAAGGGGCCTGAACCAACACCGAACAATAGGCTTCATGACGCCTACGAAATGCCAGTTCAAGATGTAACTATGTGGATTCAATGATTAACGGCTGTTTTGATAGTCGGAATTTAAGATGTTTGATGAAATGCCTGTGGTTTCTTGAACAACAATAATAAGTGGGTTGATAATATATAGGAACACTGAAGCTGCCAAAAAGATGTTAATGGAGATGTCTTTGAAGGACTATCAGTTGCATGCTCAATGATTATGGATATTTAATCAATGGAAGAGTGGAAGATGTTGTGACATTATTTCATGAGCTTTAACTTTATATCATACTAGTATAAATCCCGTGTTGAACATGGGTTGTATAAATTTAAAGATATATTCTTAGTAATAGAGATTTTCATATTACATATTTATGAAATATTATATAGTTTTAAACATATATTTATTTTAAAATAATAAAATAGTTTATAAAAATAATTACAGAAATCACTTAATAGGAGAGAGACAAAAAAATTATAAAAACAATTAAAGACAATTTCTATAATTAATAGAAGAGAGAGGCGGGAAAAAAATATTGAGGATGCATGAGAGAGTGACACGTGTTGCTTAAGATTTTTATTTATTAGTGTGTGTGTGTGTGTATATATTGTTTTAGAGAAAATTGCATAAATGGTCCCTATGGTTTGATCACATTGCATGATTGGTTTCCAGACTTTAAAAATTGCAAAGTCAGTCTAAAATTTTATGTAATCATTATAAATTTGGTCCCCAAATTTTATAAAACTGCAAAGTTAGTCCAAATTTTTATGTGGGCTTGCACTTTTGGTCTCTAAAATCAAATTTAAAAGTTAATTTAAATTTTATAAAATGCATAAAAAATGAATGAATTTAATGCAAGGGACCAAAAGTGTAATGATTACACAAATGTTTGGACTATCTTTGTAATTTTTAAAGTTTGAGGACAAAAAATGCAATTTGGTTAAACCACATGGACCATTTATGTAGTTTTCTTTATTTTTTGTATTTCTGATAGGTTTATATTATCACGTACGCAAAATTTGCATATATAAATAACCTAATGCATAAAATCTAATGGTATAAAAGAAGCGCTCCCAATTGTGCACCTCTTGCACTTTTGACCTTCACAATTGACATATGAAACAATGTTTCAAGTGGATCTCGCTATCCTAGGGTCCGTGTAAGAACTAACTCTTCAAACCCCACAAAAGGTGCTCATACGCCAACCGTCCAATTTGTGATCTTTGTTGAAAAATATCAGTTTGGGACAGATTAGAACATGATTTTACATTCCTCAGTGTAATTGAATGCGAATTTGATACGGTTCTTGGTTGGGAGCTTGAATGCCATAAAGAAACTATTAGGACGAGATGAGGATGACTGAGGTGGATGTTAATGGTTTGCACCATGATCACATAATCACTCAAAGTGTGACTTTGAACATATTCTAGTTGGCCCCATGGTTGTCTTCTGATCTTATAATGCATGCTTCCATACTATTAGCTTTTTGATGTCAACAATCAAACAATCATATTGATATGGCTATCATTACCATTCTTTGGTAACCTTGATCGAGAACTTAATGAGGTGATGTTTAACGCACCAGCTACCAAATGGGTTCAGGTAAACACAACATACACTGGGCAGGTGGCCTTCAAGGGGGTTAAAGGCAGAAAACCAGCAGAAACTAGATTGAAACCACAGATCTTTGTTAGAAGGACTCAATATTATTACCATTTTATGTCAAATATGTCTCTTTTTGGGTGTTCGTGTAAATGATGTATTATGATATATTGGTATATGGTTATTGCATTCTCTTAAAAGTGATATGACTTATGAGCAAATGAAGTTATCTTTAACCTAAGAGATATAGGAGAAGTGATATCATATTGTTCACTACATCACAAATGCTGATATCAAACTATGTTCCTCTAACATGAGAGAGAATTAAGTGCCAAGTGGATAGCTAAAAACACTCTCTTGTCATGTAATAGAACTTCTTTGAAGTTTATTAGTGGCCTATACTACTTGTAGTCTGTTAATTCGTGTAGTTAGAATCAAAACTATTAATTTTTAAAACAAATGATAAATTCTTGGCAATTGTAAAGTCAAAGAGCAACTCATTTGACACGTGAAACTCAAATGGGATGTCCTATTATTTGGTTCTGTTTAGTTCTGCAAGGGGGATATGAAAGCATAATAAATTTGCACCATTATTATGAGCTTGACTACGGTATTTGCAATCTTTGCCGCCTTGAAGGTATGGTTTCTGAGGTATAAGATACACTACCTTCCACCATGTAAGTGCATTCTTGACTAGACTACTATTTTCTTACGTAGTTGAATTCAAATTTGTTTTCGGGGGTCACATTTGCATGATTGATTGTAAAAGAATCTGAAACTTGTAAAATGGAGGGATATATGGTAACTATAAAATCTTGTAGGTATTACAAGTCTAAACGTATGTAATTTGTTGTGTCGTCGTGTGGTCCCAAGATTTTGTTTCCACTTTAAAGTCATCGTGTATATGATTACAGTTAGATCCAATGCCACTAGTTTGCTTCTAATTCAACCGGGCTTTGTATTACAAGTTTGAATTTTTGCATATGGTAAGATGGAAAGGAGTCACATTAGACGCGTATGGCTTGTTTTGACTACAGGATTAGACATCATGACACCATATAGTTTCATATGTGATGTTGTGTCAATATCTTAATCAACTACTTGTTGCCTACTATGTATCTTTACACCTTCTGACCACACATTTGATCTGTTAAGAGATTGAAACCTTGGTCAATTAAAATCCATGATCATTTCTTGATTACTCATACGATGCACATAAGGCCAATCTTTTCTCAAAAGAGAGACCACTCAAGATTTCTTGATCGTTCATTGGTGATTGGGCATGGCTTTTAACTAGGGAAGCTATGAACAAAAAAAAAAAAAAAAAAAAGGTTGGGACTAAAGTTGTGATTTGTATCTTCTAAAGTTCCCACAAATTGTCCTCTTAGGGTCATGGCACTAGCCTTTTGTGCTTTTGTATGACCAAACACTTTTTTTCTTTGTAAAATTTTATTGTATTCACTAATATTACTTTGATTTTTTCATAACTTAATCATATCATTATAATTTATAATAGATAAATCAGATTTGAATAATCTAAGTATTACTCATTTGCTGATAATAATTCATACTATTAATTTGACTAGTGTACTCTCAACTTTTAGTTTTGTTATACCTTTTAGTTTTGTTACAAATAACAATTCTCAGTAGCATAATTATCATAAATTCAAACTTATTTTGCATATGTTATCCACTTGGTTTCACTTGTATATTTTTTTTCATTTTGTTTATAATCATTACTGTAAGAAAAATTGGCTTCAAATCAAGGGTAAATATTTGATGATAATGCTACTAGAATTGCAATTGGTAACAAACGTAAAAGTTGAAAGTGTTTCAAATTATTATTACGAATTATTAATCGGCCAATAAATAATAATTTAGATTATTATAATTCAATTTGTTTGTATAGTATATGATTTTCTTTTTAAATCTACATGTCAATATAAATTTAATCACAAAGTGTGCTTTGATATTTTTACACATTAAAATAACATAATGTTAAATACAACTTAACTGGAAATGATCTCACGCGCGTTGCACGGGTAATTGCATCGCGAACTTGAATATGAAAATCAGAATACAAAAATATAGTAACGGCTATCACTCCGACTTCGAACTCGAAAACATCAAACATATAGGCAAAAAAAGAAATTATATCAACATAACATAATAAACTTAACAAACGTGTCGAATTAATACAAGCTTTCACAAATTTATGATATACATTAAATAAATGGGTATTTAGTATAATTTTTAACTACTAAAATAACTTGACAAATAAAAAATAACTAAATATGAAAATCACAAAACTTATGTGACCAAAATACAAAAACTAAAAATTTCATATAGCTAAGAGTTTAAAATTATATAGATAGATAATTGTGATAAAATTTCTATTGAAGTGCAGATAAAACAAACAAATCACATACATGTTTCCACATTCATAGAATGCATTATATATAAGAAGTTAATTAAATAACTAACATGTTAAATGAAAAAAATTATTTTAGGTTTTATCCTAATCCTAACACTTAGTTATAACAAACAACTTCAAGTATATATACATATCTAACATCAAAGAATTCAATTATAAAAGAGAGAAGATAGACGTTTGACACTAAACCAACAATAATTAAAAAGTACTTTTAGCCAAATGATCGCGGCGACCGCCATTCAGACGGGTCCGACAAGTTACATGAAGGGATAGAGAAGAAGTCTATCTATAACCTCTATTGGCACGATATATTTAACATCTGTCCAAATAATACCCAATTTGACCATGTTTAATTTTACCAGCTGGGAGACTCCAAGTAGAGTCATAAGCACCCTTCATAATATTTGTAACTCATACAACCTCATCAAGGCCCACCCCACATCCACTCTCATAAATTTTACGACTCTAATAAAAAAGTAATTATAGTGAACGCATGGCACTATCATATTTCACCTTACCAAAATTTTTTCGCTTCTCTCTTTTATTAATATTACATTAATTATAAACAATAAATTAAGAAATATATCTTTTTATTAATATTGATTATAAAGAAATAAATATTTATATATTGAAAACTTTTAAAATATCAAACTTTTTTAAAAATTTTAAATATTCTAACATTGATGTTTTGGGTAAAATTATTATAAACAAAAATTAATTAAAACTATGAGTTATAATAAAAAAGTTTTAAAAAAATTTTATTTTTTAAAATGTTTGTTTTGCAACAAAGTTTTAAAAAGATTACAAAGAGCTTAGTTTTGCCGTTTTGGTTAAACGAACCGAACCCAAACCCAATGGGTAAATCTAAGGCTTGAAATATACAAATAAACCCAAACCCAATGGGTGAATCTAAAGCTTGAAATATACAAATAAGGAATTCGGGCATGAGAGTAACTATAAAATTCTCCGCAAGCATGAGACGGACATAGTATTAGGTGATATCCAGTCTGATTATCCCAACATATATACATGTTTACTTGAACCATAGTCGTAAAATTTTCTTTTTCTTTTGTTATTTTGTTGTCTTTTGGTAAAAAAAAAAATCTCTTAATTTACTACTTTTATTTTTCATATAATTTCTTTGGATCATAAAATTATAAAAAATTAAAACAGCAAGAAATATTTATTTGAAATTACTTGATGTACACATACTAGTATGAGACCTTGTACTAGACACGGTTTTAATTGTGCATGAGACTAGAACTATCTATACTCATCTCATTCTCATCCCTATTTATATCTCATACCCACTAGATACTTGATTAACTATTATTTGTTCCTGAGTTTCCTCGTATGTTTTTATTTCCTCATTTATGGACTTGTATGGTTACGACTCTCGTTATCCATGGTCTATCTAAAGTATCATTTTAACAATTCTAATTTTATATTTCTAATGGTTTTTAAGTGTCTAATAACTTAAAATACTTTTATTATATTATAAACTAGATTTAGTAAACTCGTGTATTACACGAATTGAATATATAAACTATCAAAAATATAATAAAAATTTATTAACTATAAAATAATATTTTAAGATAAGATATGTTTAAAATTGTGATCAAATAAAAACTATAAGTAATAAAAACAATGATAACAATTTTTTAAATGTTTTTCTAAACAAGAAAAAAATAAACATTTTGTCTTAAAACAAATTTTTTAATAAAAAATTTCATTTTAAAATTTTGCATATTATAACTCCCAATTTTAATTATTTTATTTTATGAAAAATTTTCTTTTAAAATATTTCATATTTAAAAAAAATTATTGATGTTTTAAAAAATTGCTTATTTTATAAAAAATTCTTTTCTAAAAAATAGCATTATCAAAAATATCTCTTTGTTAATTAATTTAAATTATTTTTAATCTAAAAAAAGTTAAATAATATTTTTGGTAATTAATATAATTATTTAATAGGAGAGAAAAACGTGAAAATTTTGATAAAAGTGAATGCGGTGTTATCATGTGTCATCTTAGTTAATCTTTTATTATAGTAGAGAGATTAAAGATCATGTCATATAATAGTATATTTTGTATCGGTGCGGGTAATCAGGCGTGTATTAGTTCTATAGTTTATATGTGTAATGCATCTGATACTTGTAAAAATTTTACACTTAATCTGATATCTAGTTTGATATCAAAATACCTATCCAGTTTCTTATCTTGAATGTTTTTGGTTTTGGTTTTTACCATTGTCTTTAGGTTTTTTTGTCATTACTATTAATTAAGATTGATACAAAACCCATGGAGTATTAGAATAGACTCTTATATGAATTAAGAGGTATCAAACTATCATTTAAAATAATTTTTTATATAGGCAGCATCTACAACCACAAAAGCAACAAAGTTTTTAGCATAAATCAAAATAGAATCAAAACCCATCGATTCCTTATGACGACTCATCTCTTCCAAACACCAAAACATACAAAATATCACAACTTCAATATTCATGGGGACCTCAACGAAGTCTTCTCTTCAAGGGTCATTGATCATTTACTCGTCGAATCTATAACAGCGTGAAAATAGAGTTGGATCCCGTTGTAAACCGAGGTGCATTTCCACAAGGAAAAAAATATGCGTATTCCGAAGGGAAGGTTCACGAGAGATGGGATCGTTAACAGGACCACGTACATGCACCAAATTTCTCGTGGAAAAGCTTTTGATCACGGGAATTATTGTGTGTTATTTACCCTTTTTGAAAGGTCAAGTTAAAGTGCACTTTAAACATGTGTTTGTCTTTTAAAGTGAATTTGGTGTTTTGGACCCTATTTTTGAATGTAGAAAGCACCATATCAGAGCCTATGTTGCATACACATACATTCAACCCTTTAATATATTAAACTTATTAATTATTTTTAGATGTAGTCAATTTTATTTTTTTTACTTTTTTAAGTTAAGAACTAAAACTAGGAATTGTTTATGTCACAGTATGATCAATGGCAGAGCTTGAACCGAACTACGGGGAAGGAATAAGTAAATTTTTTAGAATGGCAAACTCAATATATAAAAAGGTTTAAACTCTCAGGCTAAATATTAACACTACTGACGCAAAATACATTGGTGAAATGACACAATGATAGATAACACAATGAGTTTTGAAAAATAAATTGGTGAAATAATATAATTGTGTACTTCTAATGATAAAACATAATGATAGATAACAAGTTTATATAATCTATTAAAAGATAATGAAAAAAATAACATTTGTGTTATCTTTAACACTATGGGTCTGAAAAATACATTGATGAAAGCATAATTGTGTATTTCTAATTGTAAAATACAATTATAGATAACAAGTTTATAATATATAAGAACAAAGACAAAAATAACATAAAATGATGTAAAATGTAAATCACGATGATTAATACACATAAAAATTATATGACACAATAAACTGATATTTGACACAATGAGCTGACGTATCTGACACAATGATCAAAATGTCATTCTCTTTAAAACAATAGAAGGACACGAGTTAAACACACAATCATTTTTAAACTTTTTAGATTAAACATTCTTTTTACTATAACTTTACCCAAATAATAAATATTCGCTATACCACTTGTTCCAAGTCATCTAGTATATAAAGTGATAAATCTTACAGGCTTGTATTTGTATAGATAATGATTTTAAAATGCTACAAAGTGTCAAAGTAGTGCTTGTAGTATGAGTAATAACGTATAGTCTTGATTGTTATTTTTGATACTCCATAAGTCGATGAATTTTAATGGACTGGAAGGACGAGACACGTTCTACAAGTACATTAACTTAGGATATACAAGAAGTATCTTATGTAATCGTGTAATCAAAGCAATCAATATATGAACTTCATCATGTGAGCGTTATATATTATTATCATTTATATAGTAAAAAGTGTGGTTTTGTATGATGACTAAACATTATCGCGCTCATACAAGTGCTGAAGCAACAAGTACAAGTGTCTATTGCATGAATTTTGTTATATGTTTTTATTTTTATCGTTTAAGGCTTATGTTAAATAACAAAGGAAGTAAATTGGTCACAATGGTAGACGTCGACGTGTTTTATGTCAAGCCAGGGAACTCGGGTTCCCCCTAGTGGTTTTTTGCTCTTTGTCTTCTTTTTTAACTTTCTTTTTTTTCTTTTTGGTTTTTTAATTAGGTTTTCTTATTTCTTTCTTATCATGTGTTAGACATATTTAAAAAAATATATATTTTAATTTTTATATTCTTCATATACCATTATTGTAATAATGTTATTTATATATAGCATGTATCTCCACCTAGTTTTGTAAGGAGAATTCAATCATTTTATCAATCATTGTAATTTTTATATGTCTAACATCATGTTGAAATAGATAATCTTGAATATTGAGACAGTGATCCGTTAGTGATTCAATTATCTGTTAAATAAAAGATAATCATAAATTTTCTCATGCTTTTGAAACAAACTAATAATTAGTGTATAATAGATTAGTTTGTCAATCTTGAAAATAAAAAGCGTCAAATGTATGTGTGGATTAAACTGCACCAGCATTTACAATTATAAGTTATTCAACACCTATATCGGATTTCTTCGCTTCCATTTATACTAAGTGGTGAAACCAGAATTTTTTTTGTTTGGGTCAACATAGTTTATTTCAAAATATTAAAACTAAACGAATTCTAATAATTATGAGGTGAACGGACCCTTCTCGGTTTTGCCTATTACGTCGTTATCGTATAGTATACATTCTTGGTTGAATGGGATAATAGAAGGGTCCATTGACACACAACCATTGGCGGATCTTTATAGGGGCCGGGGGAGGCCGCCGCCCCCCCCCCCCCCCCCCCCCCCCTGTTTTTTTCGCCCGTAGTGTTAAATTTTAATCCGGTAGTGTAAATTTTTGGTCAGGTAGTGTAAATTTTTATATAAATATCAAGTTCGCCCCCTCTAAAAAAAATTGATTTCCCCCCCCCCCCCCCCCTAAAGAAAGTTCAAGCTCCGCCACTTCACACAATAAAAGCGTTAGTGATGATTGATATTTTCATTCATTAAATAAGCATTACGTTCAACAGAATAATATACGTGAAGTGTGTAGTTTAAGTCATCTAGGAAAAGAGAGAATATTGTTGCACACCTTTTGTTTATATTATGCCTTTTTGTTGATTTTGGGTGTCGGTTATTATATTTGCTTATGTTTCATTGACATTGGTCAAATTGATACGAAACTGTGTTGGCGATTTTAGGGTGATAAAATCATTCGACTTTAGTTAAATTCATGTGAGAGTAAAAAGAAATAAAAATTAAAGTTGTTACAAGCCAAGAAATGTGAATTACACAATTATGCAAGACTATTCGTATTTTTGACACCTTCGAACATATGGTTCAAGGGGGCAAAGCCATGACGGGGTTTGGGGCATTGCCCTAGTGGATACAAGGGGTAAAGCCCTTGAAAGGGTCGTGTTTCAGATTATCAGTGGCAAGTTACTATTGATTATTATCGCAACAAGTTGGTTTATTAGTGGCAAGTAGGAATGAAGGCTCAACAACACAATGATTCATTAGTGGCAAGTATGATCAACAACAACTATAAGGAGTGGTGACTAGTGGTCACCGGTAATTGGTCGACAGCAACAAGTTGGGCGACTACTTAAAGGTGTGCATGTTTGAAGGCTTTTTTTCCCTTAAGAAGTTGCTTCTGATGTATTTTTTATGAATGTCAACATTACAAACACTTAGTCTTTCATGAAAGGTTGTGATGTTTCTACAAATGTTATATCGGTTCCGGGTACAAAAAAGCATGTCTTTGGTTTAATTTTAAGTATGTTTTTATACGATTTTCGAAATATAAAACACACTCATTAGGTCCCATTACCGATCGGGTTTTACATTTGCCCGTAAAAATGTACTTGCATAAAAAATGGATGGTACCTGGTTTATTTATTACAACCAAAGCCCAATACCAATATGAACCCTAAGGTGGTGTTTGATGCGACATGTATTAGAATTGAAATTGAAATTGAAATTTGAATTAGAATTCAAAAGGAATTGGATTTAAAATTATATATTTTCCTAAGGTTTTAGAATTTTAAGAAATTAAAATCTATTAAAGAAAATTAAGTTCCAATTGCATTTAATGGTAAAACACTCATAAATGATTTGAAATTTAATTCGTTGGCGGGGACAGTGCCGGCGGTGGTCAGCGGCAACGGTGAGGGGTGATTCAGCCGTCACGGGTTTGTCGAGGAGGTGGTCAGTAGCGGCGGGTTTGGGTTATTGGGGGTAGGGCAACATGCCGGAGGTGTACAGGACATCAAACAATATTGGGCAGTCAACGGCAATCGGCGGTCAGGGTCGGTGGGGGTTCGCGAATGGTGGCGAAGGTTAGTGGAGGCGACGGTAGGAGCTCAGTGGTGTCAGTGTCGGTGACGATCGATGGTAGGCGAGGGCAGTAGCTGGCCGTCAATGGCAGGGCCGCAAAGCGTTGGTCGCGAGGGTGGGCGATTCCACTAAATCCCTACTATTAAATCCACACCTTTTGTTCATAATGAGACTTGATCCCTCAACCTCTTCATAAGCGACAACACCAGGGTACCGCCAGACCAAAGGCTCTTTGGTTAATCTTATATTCTTGTTGATATATGTAATTATCCTGTTCTGAATAGCGTTATGTCCCTCCTAAATAACTTACTTAGGGCATTATTACTTGTCATGTTTTCCTTCTTTTCCTCAGATGTCATATTAGGGTCACATCAACAGTTTTTCTATTTTCATCATTCTTCTCATTTCACTAGTAACGTTTTTCACTTCCAATATTATTTTCCCCACATATATAAACATTTGTACAATATTAAAGCATAAATATTAAGGCGCAGTTTGCTTTTCAGAGATAAAATGTCTGTAGTCTACGGATCAAATTTATAGACATCTGTTGAAGAAGAGGTGGACTAAATCTCTGCAGTATACAATAAAAAAACTGTTTGTTTTTTAACTTCTGCAAATCACAAACAAAACCAAATCACAAACCAAGAAACAAAGAAGTTGAGAACAAAATTGCAACAAATCAAAGAATCAAAACCTGCTATAACGGAGAGGGAAGGATTGCGGCGGCGGTGGCAGGGGAGAGGAAGGGGGAGGGTGTGGGTGCAGAGGCAATAAGAAGAGGGGGAGGGTGCAGGTGCGAGTGCGAGACGATGATAATAACTTGAGGGCTAGGCCTTGACGGCAACTGCGGTGGAGGGAGAGAGGAGGTGCGATGGCCACAACGGCGGCGGGAGGGAAGAACTGCGTTGGCAGCGGCGGGGGGAAGGGGATGAAGGGTGTAGGGTTTTTTTTTTAAGAATAGAAGAAAAGATGTTGGAAGACCTTAGATGGTGTTTGCATTAAAAATAGGTCAAGAAGACCTTTTTTAATTAAAGGTATACAAAAAAACAAACACTCTTCATACCTAAACATCTGCACGTGGTATGCACAGTGCAAACAAAAGAGGTTAGGAATATCTTTTCTAAAAAACAAACACCACCTAAGTAGGTAAAAACTCCCCACTCTTCCAATGAACCGGTGAGTTTTCCAAAAAAAAGAAAAGAAAAGAAAAAAAAAAGAAACTTTTATCCCCGGAAACTGTGAGGTCGGTGTTACTGGCCAGGATAAATTTTCAACAGGTTGAGGAGAGGGTTTTATTGTAACGACTACAAATACCCTTAAGGGGTCTAGTTATGTTTTCGTGTTTTATAACTTTTCAAATCTGACTCTTCAAGATATAACCCAAATATATTCTTCCAATTTTAACCGGTTTTTATTAGCATACATATAGTAATAACACTGAGATCTCACCATAGAGGCATAGACCACATGAATCATCCGATATAAACTACAAAAGTTAGAAATATGTTCATTGTTATTTGTTAGTCGACTATGTGGGTGCCATCAAATTCATTTTAATATAGTTCAAACATTGTATTAATAAAAAAAAGTTAATTTGTTGATAAGTCATGAGATGAAACTTGTACACACTTATCACACATTGTTTTGATTCTTTTTTGGTTTGATATAATCACAAAAGCACCAATGTGATGATTTCTATTTCCATTTGATGAGATCAAACATCGTATTCAATGCAAGAATTTGCACAATAAAAAAGAAAAGAATATTGTTTCAAGTTCATTATTTTATACATCAAATATTGTTTATAATATGCTTTTTGTTATTCTATAGTTAGAAATTATAAAAGAAATGCCCTATTATGATTTAATATAGTTGACCCTTTTGGCATGTAAAGAAAAGAATCAGGATCCTTCAAAGGTCTCTTCTGATGTGTAATGTCTTTATCTCATTCTGCGATCGTCATAATCATAGCTTTTTGTAGGAGAAAGGTAAAAATAGGATTAATGATAACTACGTTGGTAGATCATGTTTGATATCATTAAGATCGAATCCAATTGGTCATTTTCCCCCTAAAAACGTTGGGATGTGGCCGTTTGAGGCTTTCGCCATTCAGAAGCTCGTTTTGGCACTGGTTTTGGAGTTTAGTACTTAGCCAAGAATTAGAAAATATAGATTGGGGTGGGCCATTGTACTATTAGTTATAAAATGTATAGAGAGAGATGGACGGTTAAAAATAAAAAATTGGTATGTTTTAGCTTACTAGACGCATTTTTTAGTGTTTTTTAGTCTTCTTATTATGAATCTTTTATAGAATCGTTCAAAATTAGGATAAAGTGGACAAAGGTACGTGCATGTTGTAACAAAATCTGCAATGGACACTCGTGGGTGAAGATGACAAGTTAAGGTGGTGTTGCCACAAAAACAAAGCATTTCCCGATATTATCATTTAAAAGTTGATGTAAAAGCATAAATGCTCTAATTTTAAAACTTAGACCTTTTTGGTTTTGATTCCTAACCCTAAACTCTAACAAAAACCAGTATGACCCATGATATTGTGTTTAAGTTGATACAAAATAAAGTTTTTTGCAAGTGAAACACAATCTCATGTCACGGGTACAAAGATAAAGGTTGATGTACAAATAATGATCCGATCATAGTTGGTTAAAGTATTGGCTAAAAGTCTCATCACAAGTAATTCAAGATCTTGATATCTTTGAACTTTATGACAATGAAGTGAACCATCACCTTGTAACTTGTTTTTGTATCACCGCATGGAACAAGCCGCATTCACCCGTTTAGAGCAAGCAACAAAGATCCCAGTCTAGTTTTTGATAAACGAATGCATGCACTATTATTAATCGTATTGCCATTCATAATTACATATAATATTATTTTCTTTGTTTTTCTTCAAAACACATAACCAAAACCACACTACCGGAGTCAGATTTCAGAATTAAACTTAAAAAACCTATGTGTTGTTATTGTTTTGTTTGGTTGTGTTGTTTAAGTATTTATGAAGGTTAATCGCCGCTAGTTATTTCAATTTTTAAGGTATGTACCCATGCTTCTAACACGGTTCACATCCATATCATTGTGGTTTAATACTTCAATGGGTAAACAAAGTTTAATGACCCATTTCAGCATGATAAAAAACTAATAACCGGACCTGAAATAAACCACTAATGATAAGACATAAAAACCATAATTTTGAACCCCATGAAAATAATTTTTAGATCCAGTCACTGTGTGAAGATGCCTAAGGCATATCATGTGGGATTAAGGTATAAGTGAAGTGATAATCATTATAAGGCAAAGTTTTTTGAACTTGTTTCACGAAGTCACGTTGAGCTTCGATAAACATGGGATGAGACTAAGTAGGCCAATGGCATACCCGGGAAAATGTTTAATGAGGGACGGAAGTGGGACGATTGCATAATTTTAGGAGGTCTCAAGATTTTCATATACATATAGCACTACAAAAATTTACGAGGGGCGACTGCACCCCCAACCTTCTACCTAGGTGCACCATTGAAGTGGGCAATGGTTGGTAGAGAATCAGAATGGACCAAGGAGATTACTGTGGGTTTGTAAAGGGCAGCAACAACAGCATGGTCAACTGGCGGTAGTTAAACGAGTGACAGTGGGAATGGATTGGTTGACGATTTGGTTATGGAAGTGACAAGAGCACGCAAGACTCAAGAAAGTTATGATCTACGTTGGTGTGTGTTAGAAGAACGAGACAAATAAACAAAAGAGACTCATTAGAGGTGACATAAGAACGAGGCATATAAACAAAGAAGACTCATCAAAGGTGACATAAGAACAAGGCAAATAAACAAAAAAGACTCATCAAAGGTGACATGACGATAGATTTTATCAACTAGTTTAACCGTTCTACACATGATAATTTGAAAAATCAAACTACAACAAAATGACAACGTAGATAATTTAATCGGCCAGACACTTTGACGGCTTGAAGTTTTGATAGCCACAAATTTCAAAAGAGAATTAATTGGGTAAGGATGTAGCCAAAACCAAATCACGTTCTTTTTTGTTTCATTCTAAGTTGGATGCATTCTTTTTTTTTTTTTTTTGACAAACATACTCTTTACTTTATATCTACTTTAATGTCAAAATCACCACCTGCACACTATAAGATTTACTGATTTAAATCAACTTGAGAGTAAGAAATGCGGATCTATCCTCTTGGCTTACTTTACCCTGACTAAATAATAAATATCGCCAGAAGGGCTATATCAATAGCAGCGTCCAAAATACCTATACGAGCTCAATTCATCATTTCGGGATAAAAAAGAAATAGGCATTAAAAATAGCGGGTGCATATCATTTTAGCACCATGACTCGAAGTCTCTTAACCAATTTTGTTAAGCCAAGTTTATATTCCGAAAACCACAATTTCCTGATTCTCCAAGAACGTATTCTTTTCAATCTTAAAACTGAATATATTGATAAACTAATCAAACAAATACAAATAGAATTTTGTTTTACTGTGATCACTTTAATAGTTGACATTTATATAATTTTAAAATTATATACTGGATCTTATATGCATATATTGTCTAGTAAATTATTATAATTTTAAAATTATATACTGGATCTTATGTGCATATATTGTCTAGTAAATTATTATAATAATATAATGTAATTAAAAACCTTTTTGCAGATAAGACAAAAATAAAGTCCTTATTATAAGATATTAGAAAAGTTTAAAGATTTTGTACCTAAGCACGTACAGTTGCAGGGCAGGATGACGGGTTAGACATTCTGTCACAAAAGGGCCACTAATGCACCATGGGTCTGAGCCCTGTGTTTTGGTCTCATGGCATCTGGTCAAACCCACCTTACACCACACAAAAGAAAACATTATTCAAGATCAAACATTAGTATGCTTCGGGTCAGTGAAAACGAACATAAACAAGTAACAAGATGGTCACGGGAGTCGATCAAACCTAGTGATGACATGGTGTAAGATTGAATAGTCAAAATTATTACTTTTTTAGAGAGTTAAGATGAGAAGCATCTTTGTTAGAAGCAAGACAGATTCCATTGGCCCATAAGCTTTTATATCGGACACTTGCAGCTTCTTGTATGGTCTATTTCTAGAATTTGACATGAAATCACCCCACAACTCAGCAATCGTAGGACCATTTTCTCAACTGCATCATGTCCACCACTTCAATTAAAGACATAACCACCCAATCAAAAAGGCGAAAACCCATGAAAATCTTGTGATGATTTCATCAGCCATCATACTTGTAGTATATAAATACCATGACCATACTTTTAAGTTTTAGCCCGCCATGCCACCGCCCTTCTCTCTGTAATTAGTTGCTACAAAGTGTCGTTTTCCAACATGAACTTGTTAAGATGCTTGCATATCGAGGATTGTCAAACAGGAAAGTCCACACAGAGTGGCTTCTTCTCCAGCGATCTGCTCCCATCTCTAGGAGCCAACTATAACCGTTCGGTTGCTCTAAGAAAATACACAATCAATCCTTTTGATAGACGATATAGGTGAGCCTATGATAAATTTGGTTCAGTAACTTGGTTATAATAAAGGGTTTTATTATCTCCAGTTTCTGATCTGTTTTACTTCTTCAGGGCATGGGAGATGTTCCTGGTTGTTTTAGTCATTTACTCAGCTTGGATTTCACCATTTGACTTGGCCTTTCTTGATAGAAAAGAAGGTGCCTTCCGAATCTTCGACAACATTGTCAATGGCTTCTTTGCCATTGATATTATTCTAACTTTCTTTGTTGCATATCTCGATAGCCAGTCGTATGCTCTTGTTGATGATCACAAGAAAATAGCAGTGAGGTCATCAAGGGTTTTTTTTTTAAACTTCTTCATTTTTTTCCTAAGTTTCAATGCACAGATTATGAATAATATAAATGTGGTCATGATTTGTGAACAGGTACCTGTCAACCTGGTTTATATTTGATGTGAGCTCAACCGTACCATTTCGGTCTCTCATCCTCCTCTGCACAAATAAGGAAAGTGAGATTGGATTCAAAATGCTCGGTATGCTTAGGTTATGGCGTCTTAGAAGAGTTAGCTCCCTATTTGCAAGGTAATATCCCATATTTTATAAAATAAAATTGTGTTTGGAAGGTGTAATATACCCAAAGTACACTAATCGACAAATCTGTACGGTTCAATTCAGGCTTGAGAAGGACATCAGGTTCAACTATTTCTGGGTCCGTTGTACGAAGCTCACATCGGTAAGCAAAATGCAAACAACTGATTGTCTGCATATTATAGCTTCAAAAGGCAAACACATCCAAACACTATCTTCTACAGCCTGTTCGATTACATTCTGATTACTGAATATCAGACTCTCACTTCTAAAACGCACATCCAAACACCCCGTTATTAAGATATTATAAATGCAATGGCAATTTAGTCCATTCTTACAAGTTATAATATATTTAGCTTGCCTCCATTTGAACTTAGGTGACTCTCTTTGCGGTACACTCTGCTGGATGCTTTAACTACTTGATAGCGGATAGATATCCAGACCCGACTAGAACATGGATCGGTGCAGTTTATCCAAACTTCAAAAGTCAAAGCATCTGGAATAGGTATGTAACAGCACTGTATTGGTCAATTGTGACACTAACGACTACTGGTTATGGAGATTTTCATGCTGAGAATACAAGAGAAATGGTGTTCGCTATCTGCTATATGTTATTCAACTTGGGATTGACAGCTTACCTCATTGGGAACATGACGAATCTTGTTGTTCATTGGACAGGAAACACCAGAGATTTTGTGAGTTATCTTTCTGACAATTTCTGTGTTTTTCAATCCTTCCATCATCTGTTAAGTTGTTGAAAATTATTTTTAATGTTAAGGCACGAGTTGTCATATATGTTAATCACAAGGTAACTAAGCTTTTAAAAAGGAACAAAATCAGATCATAACTATTAATGTTGTAAAAAAAAGTTCATATTTTGTATAGTAATATGCAAGACTATAGACATGTTTAAAATCCAAATGAATTTCAAGTTCTTACAGGTAACAGATCTAATTCCTGATAGGATCTACATCTCAAACTTCTAGATTTTAGGCATGTGCACTGTTTGATTTGGCCGGTTTACACTTCAAAATGTCAGATAAACCGTTAAGCTCGGTTCCTCAATTTTATAAATCAATCTGGCTAGACTATTGGACTGGCCAACCCATCCAAAGACGATGAAGAAACAGATTGGTTCGACCACCAAGCAGTTCAAAAGTTTTAGCCAAAACTTCAAATAGAGGACCAGAAAGAAAAATTAAGGCTTCACACTGTTGTCCTTTGAAAACTGCCATTAGACTACATATAGGATTTGGTTAATGTTGATATAAAGTTAACAAATAGGCTTTTGTTCAGCCAAAATGACCAAATTCTCACTTCAAACTGGTAACCGTAGTGAATGGCTAGGTGTCAAAACTTCAAAGCGACCAGGCTGATTAGATAAAGCTCAGATGGCCAAACCAGCCAAATGCCTCTATTTGGCAGGTTTAATTGGTTTAGATTGAACAATGCACACCCTCCCTAGATTCTAAGTTCCCTTAGAAAAGAAAAACATTATATATATTCTTTTACTATTTTATAGGGATAGCAGCCTACTATATTAGTATCAAATGAGGTAACAGCAAACATATTAGTTATAAAATTGACAACAACAGCTACTTTACTTGTCACTAGATATAGAAAAGCAATTTTACTCAAACTTGTGAATTCTACTTCTGAGACAAACCTTTTGATGTAGAGGGATAAAGTCACTGCTGCTTCGGAATTTGCAAAAAGAAATCATCTTCCACCACTGATTAGAGACCAGATACTGTCTCACATATGTCTAGATTACAAAACACGGGGATTAAAACAGCAAGATACCTTAAACTGTCTACCAAAAGCCATCCGTGCAAGCATTTCACGCCATCTCTTTTACCCAATTGTACAAAACGTCCATTTGTTTTGTGGCATTTCCCATGAGTGCCTTTTCCAACTGGTAATCTTCTTTTCCTGATTGTAAATCAACTCATAGCAAAGCCTCGTTGACAAAAGGATGGCTGCAGAATAAATGTGAATCAAGTTCATTGTTCAATCCATGCACATTTCTCATGATTAATGATGTAGTGTACTATCTTGTGAAAAGGTTTCTGAAATGGAAGCAGAGTATTTTCCACCAAATGAAGTCGTGATTCTACAAAATGAGATTCCAACAAATTTGTACATACTGGTTATGGGAGCAGTGGTAAGTGAATCTAATACATATTACATAGCATCTCAAATCTTCTATTGGAATATGATATATGGGTTGGTACATTCATTTTCCAATGGCAGGATATAATTGAACAAAAAGATGGACAAGATCAGGTATGGTATTCGTATTGCCTGTGGGTCAGTTCAGATAACATGAAAACAACCTTTCTTCTAAAATGTTCACTTGCAGATCATAGGAAAGGTTGTGTCAGGAGAAATATTTGGAGAAGCAGGAGTTATATACAATACACCTCAGCCATTCACATTCCAGACAAGTGAAATTTCTCAGATACTACGAATGGATGGTTCTGCACTACTCCGGATTATCCACACTAATACACAAGACGGTTTTATTATCATTAGCAATTTTTACAAGGTATTATATTTCCCAAACATGAACCATTGAGGTGGAGTAGGAACCAGAACGGGTTGGGTTGACCAAAATACCCTTTTTTCCAACTTTTATCTTTATTAACCATTAACGCATTAAATACGATTACAGGGATAGTACTATTACAATAATAATATAAATCTTTGAGTAAAACAATTAAAGATGTTGTATCTACACTTTGGGAGTCTTTCAACCCCTTCAGCCCATATGACCAGTTCCCTTTTTAGCTAAATATTTTAACTTGGCCCATTAAAAACTAATCAAAAGTTCATGGGCCGAAATTCCCACTTCTAACTTGAAGTCCAATACCTTTAGTTTAATATGAATCTAAGAAAATGCATACACTTTTTTGTTTGTCCATTTGCAGAAACTGAAAGGACTGGAAAGATTTGGACATGGCGCATTGTCTAAGGAGAATTCTTCTACTGATGTACATAATTATTGGAGTGAAAATCAGGTTACATGGGAACAAAGTGATATAGATCATTTACATTCAGGTGATATAAAAGAGCAGGAACAGATAAACAATCCTATATCAAATAAGAATGAAATGAATGCCAATATACCAGCAGAAGAAGGCCAAACTGCACTTCATGCTGCTGTAAACAAAGGCCATTTAGAAATGGTAAGGCTTCTTCTAGAAAGAGGAGCAAATGTAAACAAGCCTGACATAAGAGGACGCACACCAAAGTCTCTAGCTAAACAGCAAGGAAACAAAAGTGTATATGACCTTCTATTAAGTCATGAAAATAAGAGGAGTGAACACAAAATAGAATTCATAGAGTATGAAACTACTGATACTACAAAGACAAATTGGTACTCACCACCAACAAACAAGGACCCTTGTTGTTCCACTTCATTCACAGTGCCTGCTTCAAGCAGGCCCAGCTGTCATCCTGAAGGAAAAGTTAACAAACAGATGAAAAGGGTCACCATTCATGCAAACATCCAGAAGACCACATCAGAAAAGCAGCTTCCAAAGCTCATAGTCCTACCAGATTCATTAGAAGAATTATTGAAAATTGCAGGTAAGCTTATATAATCAATCATAACTTGTTTGAGTGACAGTAAACATGCAGCCAAAACTTGATGTGCAATTCTATTATTTTCATGAGATTATGTTACTTCCTGATGCTTTATCTCTCATCACCCTGGGCATTGTTCAACTGCAGGTCAAAAATTTGGAGGCCAAAGTTTTGCAAAAGTTGTGAACTCAGAGAGTGCAGAAGTAGATGATTTGAGTGTTATCAAAGATGAGGACCACTTGTTTTTCCTTCCAAATGATTACCAATGTAGGGATTACAATGGGAAGCAATATAATAAATATTAAGAGAAATCAGATCTTGTAGCTTCAACAGGTTTATATTCAATCAAATCTAACAAAAGTTCAATAATTGATTAAAATGATGGCTCTTGACAGTAACTATATCCGACTCAATAATCTTAACTCATCATTGGCTTCAAGAGTAGTTACAACAAGAGATATCTATCTACTTTTGTCACCCAGTAAGTCAGTAACTAATATGACGATAAATAAATGTGATGACAATACATATCTGAAGGTTAAAAAATGCATCATAGGGTTCTTTAGGTTCACAATTAAGCAGATAAAAATGTTTGTGTAGTTGAATATCAATATGGCCATATCCTTCACTTCAAGATGGAAAACTGAAACCATGTACAGTTGTACATTACATCACTATTTCATGATGTACTCACATGAATCCTCTTGGTGATCCAAGTATTTTGTATAACATAGATGAACTATCAGCTACTGAATAAGAATCATTCTGTTTTGTCTTTCGTAAAAATAGGAATAGGATGAGCTTCAGTGTTAAACACAAACTCTGTTAATGGGATAACGTTACTGTCACTAAATAATAAATATAGGTACTTGAGGGTTTCACCCAAGAAAAACGTTTCCATTTTGTCTCTTCTTCTAGGAGGAAGCACGGTAACATCATCCAGAGAAGTGTAACCACCAAATTCAACCTTCGTGTACTTCTCAAACGCTTCAAAGATTGACCAACCCCATTCACGATATCTGTAATAAAGAAATCCCAAACAAATATATTAACAAATAGTAGAAAAACCAGGTTCAGCTTATGCCTTATGGTAAAGTATATTATAATCCAAAATGGTGTTAAATCATACTTCGAATCTCCTGTAATACGGTATAGGATAAACAATGATTCTACAGTCTCGGGACGCAAAAGGTTGTGGCGATCGGCATGTTTAATAACAATGTCATGTATATACTCTGAAGTCTTGTTCCCCCCATCAAGACCATCCTCAGAATAGCCCTGATTGAAGTAGAATAGTAGGTGCACAAAAATCATAATTTAAAATATAAAGATATTAGGAAAATAACATAATAAATATAAAAAACAACTAACCTCAGAATTGAAATAAGCAATCTCAGGAGCCAACCCGGTGGATGTGACAGCATACATCTCAAAGCAAGTTTTAGCAAGATCTTCGGCTAGCTTTAGGTTTTCAAGGTCTTCAAAAGTGAGCAAATTATCTTCCATTGCCTTTGCCTTGGTAATGCCGTTGGTGGCTCCAAGTGCAAGAGTGCCAGGCAAAAAGCAGACCTAAACATGTAAGTTTTTGAAATAAAGTATAGTCAATTGACTTTAAGATGCTCAAGTTTAATTACACAGACATGTCTAGAATGCTGACAACAAAAAACAAAACTTACTACTTCATGGAAATTTTACTTTACTAGCCACAATTTCTCATTGTTTAGACAAGGTTCGGGAAATTAAAATGTGAAGAATTCTTGGCAATGTGAAAAAGAACAGAAACTGAAGGACCATTCCCATTGTTTGGACAACTTGCTATAATACTAAGTAACTTTAAATAAGTAATCATAGAAAAAACATAAAAGAGCCAGAACAGAAGTATAGAAGCCGCCTGCATAATTTCTTGTGACAAATGAGTAATGACCACCAGAAGACAATATGCAACTTACCAGATGATCCATTTTAGGGCTGAAGCCACCGCCAACCCCATCAGGCAACTCCCCCACAAAAACGAGCCCGTTTGGCTTTGATTTTCTAACAAGATGATGCTTGATGCCTTTCACTGCTTCAACATACATGTCATGCAAATATGTCCAATTACTTTGTCTCTGCTGAAGCCACACTTTGATAAGATATTCATAATAGCTGTCACCTCGAGAACCTAATCTAATATTGCCTCCATAAAATTCACCAGATGAAGGGCTGGCATTCAAAAATCAAGTAATAATCATGGTGCAATAAAGAAAAGGGCCTGTACAGTTAAGTTGGTATATAGATTGGTTTGCAATCAAGAAAAGGTAATTCACAAAATGTTCATACCTAATGTAGATGGGAACAAGTCCTTCAAACTTTGGGAGAGTCTTCATATGTTCCAAAACCTTCATTGCTTCAACGCTGTACTTTGGATCACCAGTAAGAAAACTAAGATAATTAAACTCAAGTTGTAAAGTCGTAGCTTCTGAGGTGCTGCTGAGTCCATCAGGAGCAGCATGCGCTGTGTGATCACGCAAAACTACATCACTGAATGGAATAGCAGTTGGACTTGAAGTGAAGGCCGATAAAAGACGATCAGCCAAGTTTTTAGCATTTTCTAAGTAGATAGATGGTTTGGGTCCCTTGTTTGTAGGATTTGAAGTACTCAAATGATAAGCACTCAAAAGACCACCAACAACACGTATGGTAGTTTCAAATAGATTAACTTGACCTTTATGAGAAATTCTTTCTGGAAGATGTTCTTCAATCCAAGAACCTGCTTCAGAAACAATATCATCTAGTTTCATTATCATGGCTGTATCTAAAGCATCCACAACAGTTGCCCCTAGACCTCCTAAACCATCAATGCCCCTCTTGCTTATTGGCATAAGTTCATCATAACCCATTGCGTAGTTTTTGTACCCGGACCAAGCATGGACAAATGCCTTCTTAACACTTTCTTGCCTAGCTATCCATTCCATAGATTTGTTACTATTTACTTCATCAGGTGACAATCTAGGTGGAAGCCTAGGTGGCTTTCTCCAAAATCGTCCAACTCCAATGCCACCATTTATGATGGACTTATCACCTTCTTCAGATCCAACAACACCAGATACATGTTTAGTTATAGAATGTATAGGGCTTGCATGAGTGAGCATAAGATATGTCAAACCACAGATCATTAATAAGGCCAGAAACTTTCCTGTACTACAAGCCATACATTCACGCTTCATCCTTTTGGTGAACAAAGTATGTGAAATAACCTGCACAAATAAGAGATCAGCATTAATCAGGAAATGGATGTGACTACAGATCAGTTAAAGAGACAAAGTAATGAGTAGATATAAACTCATTATAAAAGTTTGATTCTTTCTTTAACCAGCAAGTAATCAAAATTCACAACTTGCGAAATTAAAAACAAAGATTATAAATTATAATACTAATAAACTTTATAACTATGTCGTAGAAAAATGTGAGCATTTTGGTAAGTATTGATATCATGTATTCACTAACTAGGCACTCAAATCGATAAGGTGATGGGCGAGCGTGTCGTCTAGAGGTAAAAGAAGTGGATGCCCAAGACAAAAGAAAAGGTGCAATGATAGTAAATAGAAATACACATACCCAAACATATAGGCATAGAAAAATATAAAACAAATTAATAGCATTACACAAATATTATAAAAATAATAACAAAATAAGCAATTAGAATCATCAAATTGATACGAAAAGTTCAAACTACTAACAACTCACAAAACATAAGCAAAATTCATTGTTCATCATCACCAACCACATAGTTAATACCTAAATAAAAAAATGGATCTCGCCTCGTCGCCTTTCTTGCGCCCGGCCAAAGGCTCGCACTTTGGTTGCGCTTTGAGAGTTCCTCGCCTTGGTCTACCTAAATGCCTAGGCATGCACTTTTGACTAGTATGTTCATTAGATATGTAATATTTTCGGATAAAGTTTAGAAATGGTAAATTTAGTAGGATACAAATTAGGGTTGTGAGCCATCTTCAATTCAAATTCCACTACTAAACTCATTGCATTATAGATGGGTCGTGGGTTATGAATGCAAACATTAACTTTCAACACGTTTTTCAACCCATTTAAGAACACACCTAAGAAGCATTATGGAGCCAATTGGATATGCGTGTTGATCTCTTCATTAATTCCTATCGGTACTCTTGCACAGTGTCTGTTTGTTTGATACTACAGAGGTACTCGTTCGGATTCTAAAACTCTGTTGGCCTGAAATTTTTTTGCAAGGTGTCAACCAAATCTTCCTAGAAAGAGATGGACCATTCCACCAATAACCATGAATGCAAATCCAGGTCATCCCCTTCGAGATGCATGGGAGCAGCATCCACTTTCTCATAATCAGGTATTTGACAGTAACAGAAATATTATTCTGCTTTTAGTATCCAACCTCGTGGGTCTCCATCATTAAAGGTTGGGAATTCGATTTTAGAATGGATGATATGTTTGTAATTATATATGTTTACAATACATATTTCTTTGCATTTTTAAGTCATTTTTGTTACAAAATTCATTTATTTAGACACTTAATTTTATTTTATTTTTTTGGAATTTTGTAGTTGTCGGAGAAGACTCAGTGATTTTTGTGAAGAAAACTCAAGATTTGTAGAAGTTCAAGAGGAAAAATGCTTCCGATATGACCATATCAAAGCTGGATATGTCCATATCAGCTGACAAACTTCAGTGGGGTTGGTAATGATGGCTTTGATGCCAAGAGCTTTCACCTTCCTCAACCCTTCCTGAACGTTGCCTGATTTTTCTCGAGTGGGGGAGGGTGTGGGTTTCGAGAGCGGCTATGTTATCTTTGAGGGATTTTATTGCTTCCAGACAGGAAGCATGGCGGCGAGTTGAGCAGCAATCGGGTTAGGGTTTGTAGCGTTATTATCTAGAGAATTTGTGGTGCTTCGAGTAGACAGTACCATCTTGCTTTTGATTTCCCGGAATGGAACCAAATGATAGGAACTAGAACTGCTTAAATAGATTCACTCAAAATAAAAAAGGATAGTAAGCCCGATTAAAGAGGAGCTAGTCTCCGATTACCAAAAATAAAAAAAATAAAAAAAAAAAACACTGATAATCAAAAACATAGATAGCAAAATGACTAAACAACTAAGGTACTAACAATGAAACAAAGATAGATAATTGTCCCACTAGTTTAGCTCCTCCACCAACTAAGGAACACATAAGGATCACATGGGAAACCCATCTGGAGCTGCTGTAACAAGTCAGCTGGGTTGACACGACCTATTGGGTACTAATCACAGTTTCTTCCAAAATAAGTAAGAAAGTACATTTCACTCAATTATACTTTTTTAGCATTAACTCCATTTTCCAATCAATTCGTTTAATAATTGTTCAAGTGCACCATATCAAGATCCATCATTTACCATTCTAGCCCCATCAAGTAAAAGTGGCTTTAGCCAAAAGCTATTGTCTTTATGATACTTCGTTTATGTGCGAACTTCTTACCAGCAGCAATATGATACACAAACTGAGATGGTAAACAAATTCAAACAAGGTTTTCCGTATTTCTCCCAATTGATAGCACTAACCAACAATACACTGCATTCATAAGCCATATGCTATGCCTAATAGACAAACATAATCGTTTAACCAAACAAAATGGTATGAGGAAGTTTGATTTAATTCTGCAAGTGGGCCTCTGGACCATGTCAATCAGTGTTGGGCTAATGCATTCGCACTGTAAAAAACTTGTAATTGTTGATCTCAAACCTATAAGAATCCACATTATTAGAAGGATCTTTTTGCTGGTACTTGCTATCAACTAATAGACCAACTAGTTAAACAAATAAACATTTCTGCGACTAATATCACTATATTTGGCTTTATACATCACTATAATGCATAATTTGTGTTACATATTTACACATCCCATCCAACTGATCCAGCAAAGTGAAAGCAAATCTACAACTCAATTTAGATCAACCATTCATGATAATGATACGGACATCCTGAATTCTACTCATGGATCCACACTCACATGTGCCAATTCGCCTAAACACCAAACACCTACCGCATTTAGACCAAAACACCAACAACTCAGATAAACACACACAAAACCAACAGGATTACAAACGCCATCCAAACAACTAGAATCCAACGCCCTCAATACATCCGATTTCGATCGAATTTTGACCTAAATTAGGAAAATTAATTGCGATCCAAACAGAACCGCTGAAAATTATGCAAAGTCTTAGATCGAGCAAACGAATAGCATACCTGAAACAAGGATCGTCGACGAAACTTCGCATTATCGTACCGTAAGTCTTTCATGGAGTAAGGGAGTGTGTTGGAAGACATTGGCCCGATGGCAAACGATCGTAAGGGGATGATCTAGGGTTTTGGATTTCAGATCTGTGGGAGTATATGACGAATGTTAGGTTGACTTGCTCGTAATCAGAAGTCAACTGCTGACTCTCGGTTGATCATGGTGTGTGCTGGGGATTTGATTTAAAGAAAGTGAACAATTCTCGAGCCGATTGGTTCTAGTTCGGTTGAGGTTGAAGTTGAAGTTATATCATATGTTTGGGCTTTGAACGGGGTTATGGTTAATGGGAACTAGTAATAGGCCCGCGGGCGTTGCACCGCGTGAAACTACGTAAAAATTTAAGTTTAAACGTTCTTGAAACTTTATAAGAAAACCTAAAATCTTTATGTAAATCCATCTCACGATTGTAACATGGTCAAGAAACCATTAAAAAATTTACAATACAACTCTTGTTGGTAGAAAAGTTCCGGTTAACTACAACTTGCTAGCATCGTAAATTCGTAATATGTGATTTTTATGGTTATTTAATTTCGAATGCAATTTTTAAAATAAGTTTTTATAGGTATGTAAAATGTCATGGGTTATGATGTGTAAAAAAATTAATAATTGTCACAGCAAGTCTTAAATGAATTTAAACTTCATTTCAGATCCGTGGCATTTCAAAAGGCACTTCAATGTCTCTTTCTCTGTCATAATATCATCCACCACCGCCATCTTCTTAGACCCCCACCGCCATCTTCCTAGACCCCCATTACCGCCATCATTTCCGATTACTACACCACTCAGATGTGACACCCCACCGATGCAAAAAGTGTGGCTCTCCGATTCTCAAAAGCCATCCTTGTGTATGCGAACATAGGTTCACGAGTGCTCACCATTGCTAACTACCATCGGCGAACATAGGATCACCGGCGTTCACATCCACCATTGCCAACCATTTCCGACAAACATGACAACCTAGATCGGATGTCACCACAGATCTCAACTTGTCCTTTTTTTTTTCTTTTTCGTGTTTTTCTAGTCCGACCACCAAATATACATTGAATGTACCATTAATCTATTCTACATTCAATATAAATGCATTGAATGTAGCATTAATCTATTCTACCTATATAAAGAAGTTATATATGTAAAACTGAAATTTTTAAAAGTTTAAGACACCTCGTACAACTTCTAAAGCATAAATGACAAATGCTCTATGCATTTATTCCTATTTTGCCTCCGTTTAATAAGTTTCTACTAATTAATACATATTATTAATATATTATTATTAATAAGAGATTTATTTAATTCACTAAACAAAATATTTTGTTTTTCGTGATAATCCATTCCGTATTCGCGGTTACCGCTGCCTTGATCCACAAACTGAAAAAGTTCACATCTCACAACGCGTTCTATTTAATAAATCTACTTTTCCCTTTCTACGAACTGGTACCACCCACTACATACCATTTTCGTGATGATAATCAACCCGCCACCACTCAATACTAATTCCATATCCATCCCACCACACAAAAAGAACATACAACTCACTCTCCACCTACTCCTACACCGTCACCCCCAATATGCCCAACCAATGCCACTTAGTTATCCTTTTAATATCCCCAAACATCCTCCCTTGCCACCTAGTGCCCTCATCACCACACCTACCAGCCCAACCAACCTTCCTTCCAACACTCGACCTATAACCTTCCATGGCAAAGACTAGATCTCTAAGCCTAACCCTTATTTGATCTATATTGGCAAGAGGTAATAATTGGCAAGAGGCAATAATTGATGAATATAAACCTTAGAGGAAAATAGTACGTGGGAATTGGTTCCATGTCGGAATCCAATCTAGTTTTTTGTTGCATGTGATTCCCCTGCCATAAATTTAGATTGGATGGTACACTTGATCGTTATAAGGTTAGGTTGGCTGTAAATAGGAAATCACAAATATTGGGGACAAATTGTTTTGATACAGTTAGTCCGGTTGTAAAACTAGGCACCATACACACTTTTATCTCTTGTTCTTTCCAATAACTGGCCTATACGTCATTTTGATGTAAAAAATACACTTTCACATATCGAGTTACATGAAACAACTTACATACATAAACCGTTAGGGTTTGTGGACACTTCTCGACCACAAAATGGTGTCGCCTCGCTAAGTTCTTATATAGACCCAAATAGGTGCCTAGGGTTTGGTTCACTCAGTTTTCTACTTTTATTTGGTAACTGGGATTCAAATGAAGCACATAAGATAGCTCATTATTTGTTTATCTCCACGTGGATAACTTGCTTGTCTACTTTTTTATGTCGATGATATTATACTAACTGCTTCCTCCACATACTTACTTAACAGGAGTATCAAATTCCTATCACATGAATTTGCTTATTTTGCTATGACATATACATCACTTCATTGCCATTATAATCACTCGTGATGGTAAGGTCATGTTTTTTAATCTCGATCTCAATATGCTAGCCATTTTATATCGAGCTAATATAGCATCATGCAAACCCTATAACTACATTGATGGATACATTATCAAAACTATGTGCCACGAATGGTGCTTCTTTTCCCAATGGGAGCGACTATCGCAATTTCAAGGGGCTTCCGATACTTAACATTTACTCGTTCTGATATATCACATGCAGTTTAACATGTTTATTTGTTTATGTTTCTCGGGAACTGCACTTTAATTTCATTAAGTGCATACATAGATACATTCAGGGCCGTATTCATTATGGCTTGCGATTAATATATAATCCTAGTACTTCTTTGATTGCATGCTCTGACTAGAATAAATACATTTAGGGCACTATTCATTATGGCTTGCGATTAACACCCAATCCTAGTACTTCCTTGATTGCCTACTATGGCGTTGACTAGAGGGGTTGTCCAAACCCTTGATGATCCACATCTGGTTATTGTATGTATCTTGGTAATAATCTTATCATTTAGTCTTCAAAATGACAAGCTACAATTTCCTGATCTAGTGCTAAGGTAGAATACCGTGGCATAACTAACGTCGTAGCTGAAACAACTTGGCTACGAAATTTGTTACTTGAACTTCATGTTCAACTCCGGCGACGACAATAGTTTATCATGATCACATCTTTGAAGTTTACTTGTTAGAAAATTCCTTTCAACATCAACAAATGAAGCATGCAGATATTGATATTCACTTCATTTGGAAAAAGTACTATTGGGTTACATTCGGTTTACATATATCCGTCTTCTACCAGTATGTCGATATTTTCGCCAATGGACTTTCCAAACAATTTTTCTAAAATTTCGTGACAGTTTGAGTATTTGTTCAAACTCCCGCTTAAACAGATGGGAATATTAGAGTATATATATCTTGTGTTGTGTAGACAATGATTGTATTTAGGGAAGTCAATATAAGTTAAAGGAGATTTTTTATGCATATCTGATTATATATATTTGTGATGTAATTATTTTGGATGCGAGAAATCAAATACCATGTATACTTTTAAATTCACAATATATACATAAATTGCATGTTTCTGAAATAAAGAAAATATTTATAAATGTTAAATGGTCGATTCGGTTTGCATCGACGGTAAACCAAACCATGACCCAAAATATACTTTTCAAACTTGCGGACATGTTATGATTTATATGATTTGATTGGTGTCTTAATATGTTAACAGCTAAAAAAGAGTTAGTGTACTAATTTGGCTCATGGCTTTGATAAAAAATTTTTTATCTAACTCGTAAATTTTATTTTTTTATATTTAGAACAGACCTTTGATATTATGTATCTATTATGATAAAAAAATGAGATAAACAGTGAAAATCTCTGAGTGGGTGGTTTGGATGGCGAACCAATCAAGACCTACCACTTGGTAGGTTGCTCATTTTGTTTATGTTTTTCAAACTTTACTATTAACATCTGCGTAAATAAAATTAACTTATATTAGATATTATCCTCCACGCTTTGATGTTGGGTTCACCATTCAAAAGACATTTTCTTGTATGAATCTTATCTTTTTACAGTTTTTTAATTTGGATACTACATAATAGTTTGATTGATATTTTCATGAACATTAGGTGCACTTTAATGCTTAAACACAAATCTTCAGTATCCCTCTCGCAACAGTTTTCATCTACATGTCTCTCTTACAGTTTCTTGAATTAGATACTGTATAATAATATGTTAAAAACAATATTTCGGAGTTGTGGCTATACCAATATCAGTAAATAGCATGTGACATCACATGCAATAGTAGGTTGAGGAAACTACTTAAGGTTATGATTTGTTACCAAATTAAAAATCATTGCATACATTAACGGAGAGAAAAAAAATGCAATAATCAGCATTTTATAACCAACTTATGATTTTGGGTTAATAAGTAATGTCATTTTCTGTAGGTGATAGATAGGTCATAAACTGTTTCAAGCATTTAGTTAACAAAAATCATCAGGATTAGATGCTATATGTAATTACCAAGAGCAAACTTTAAAGAAAACAGTAACCTTTTTAGTCTTAGGTAGCAGTATTTAAATAAACTGAAAGTGCTATCTAACATATCACCATGTGATTATTGTATTTGCCGAGGTGGTGCATGTGTTGTTACATATGGGGTGATAATGAAAATACCAAATCAAATTCCAATATACTAAAGTTTCAGTCATCGAAATAATAAATCAAATAAAATTTGACAAACTCAAATTAAATGAAAGGGATTATAGGCTTAAAACTATTAGACCCGTCGATTAAGTGTACATTTTGCATTATGCAACATTGAGGGAGACGAGACTCGGAGCATAACCACATAACTTGATCAAATCTACATAAACCTCTCTTTAGCGCTAGAAAATTTAATGGGTAAATTCAAAAGATTTATAGACAGAAACATCTCATAACCCTAGAATAAATCACACATTTGATCTTAGCCAAACGACATAACCCTAAAATCATACATAACATAAACATCCAATATAACAAAATCAGAGTCATCACCAATCATTAGCTAAATGGTTGGCAACCATTCTTTCTCTCCTTGCAGACATCTTTCTTAGCGATCGGAATACAGATGTAGATGTGTAAAGATAGGATTCTTGTGATTACATATCAAGATTCTTGAATAAACTTCTTTCATGCATTCATACTAAAAAAGAAGAAAAAACAACAAATTAGGTAAAAATAAAGCCAAAAAATAGGTTAAACATCGCAAATTAAATTAGCAAGAACCCTAATTCCAACTCACTTATATGATTATTTGACTTTTACGTCACATGATCATGTAAAATAAAAAAGATTAAAAAGAGAGAGAAAAAAAAGTTATTCTGTTAATACAAAACAACTTAGTTGATAAGTTTTTCCCTAAAAAAAGATACAATGCAACAACTTTTTGCGATAATTTTAAGTATAATGGTTTGATCATTCTGTCTTGTTATAGTAAACATTATCATTTCCCTTAAAACCAAAAACACCATCTAAGTCTCTAAGATAGGAAATCAAAAATACATGTTTAATAATTGATTTCCTATCTTAAAAAAATAAAGCAACTATTAAACATGTATGAATGTTGATAAAATTACGTCCAATTTGGAAATCAACTAACATCCAATCTTACATGCAAAACCTATTAAAACTACGTCATTTGGTTTGAAATAATCTTAAAACTACATAGTATTAATTTATTTACTTCAAACTACCACTCAAAAAATTACTCCAATTAAAATTGACATATCCTTCCTGTAAGCTTTTTCTTCTGTTAGACTAAACGTAATGGGCATTTTGGGACTCCAAACATGATGACATGGACACAAACGAGACTTCAAATATCATTAGAACATAAATAAAAAGAGCTCCAAACACATAGGACTCCAAGCGCTTAACAGGCGTCAAACATAAATTTTCATATATCATTGCATTAATAGGGGCTCCAAACACTAGTTAACCACTATATTTGATTTAAAATAAGCTTTAGTGAAATATTTTTATGTACATGATATTTAGTTGGCATTTTAACTAATCAATCATTACGTGTAGTCTTACTCACAGTTATTTTCAACACCTTTAATTTTTCTAAATCTTTATAGTCTTACTCACCATTATTTTCTACTTTATTTTGTCTAAATCTTTCTTCTTCTTTTTCAAATTAAACTATTAGACTATATGTAGTGGTTTATTAGTTAAAATACCACCTAAGCAAACATGAATTTATTAAAACATATTTTAAAACAAGTGTAGTGGTTTTAAAGCCCTTTTTAATTAAAGTTGTCAAAAGTGAGTAAAAATAAATACGCTTACCTATTTTAGCGCTTGTTAAGTGCTTGGCTAAAAATGAGTTTAAAGTCTGTTTTAAGTAGGATGTAGTGATTTTAAAGCTCTATTTATGTTCAACTCAACAAATTTAGAGTCCTTTAGGAACATCATTACATCCGGTAATCGAATGATTTGACTGGTTCCATGATATGAAGTAATAGCAGTGGGTAATTCTTACGTCTACCATCTAAAACCTATCCGTATAAAGGGTTATGATTCACATAAAATAATTAAATAATTTACCATTTCAAACTATCGAGGTGTATTTTTCTTCCAATGGCTATACATACAGAAACTTAATTTGCATTGATTTGGAAGGAAGCAAGACATAAACACAAATTTTGATAAATTATCTAAATTAATACTTAACATAAACATAAGTTTTGATAAATTATTTAAATTAATACTTTTTAACTTTTAATTAAAAGAGTGTAATTTTGATAGGTTTCACATGGAAGGATGGATGCCTAACAATATAATATTTGCTTTCCCTGGATTAACTTAGTTCTAAAGAAAACCAATTTAAATCATATTTTCTTAATTTCTTCATCAGGTTCGCATATATGTATCGTTCTTACTCGATGGATAAAATCATAAAAATAGGGATAATTATTTAAATTACATTTAACAAATATTTAAATATTAGAAAGATCAAATATAGTGGTTCAACCTAATGGGGTTTAGGAGGGAAAACTCATATGAAAAATATTTGTTCAGATTTATAATCATTTATTGGTATAGATGGTAATAATATTAACAAATTGGTGGCTTGATGGATTGGTTACGCTTGCATCACTTTAACCTAATGTCCCATGTTTGATCTGTGGAACCCTCTACCCACCATCCTTTTGGGTTTCTTTTATGTTTTAAATTTTTTTTCATTTTTCTTCTTTCTTTTTCCATTTTATTTTATGTTTATTGGTGAATTATTTATATATCACATCTTTCATTATACATATACCCAATTGTTATGTTTATTACTACTATTACTTTATTTTAGATATTTGATGATTTATAAACCAGACTGATTCATGATTGAAATAACTATGAAAAGTGTTCGAGTTTGCTACTAAACAATAAAAATAATAATGAGTCGAGCATATTGAAAACCAGGAGAGCTGTATGAAATGTGTATATGCCTATTAAAAAGAAGATAAAATAAAAAATGGTATATTTAATCACCACCGATTGTACTAGCTTATTACCCTCACTTACAAATTTTAACACCCATGTTGTTTCCATATTTAAATATATACAGACATGATTTACGACTATAGATACGCAAGAAAAAAACCACCCCTTGTGTATCGCAGGATACTAATACTAGTTAAATAACAAATTACTAATTCCTTGAAATCCAAATATCAAGCAGTTAATACACATTGTACAACTTAAAAGCATTAGCCTAAATGACTTCTTTGATTTGATTTAGGTTGCTTTGGGTTTCAAAATTAAGTTATTATGTTATTACTATAATTAATTTGTATAGTATTTTGTTTTTCTTTTAGAAATTTAAAAATATATAGTTTTTTAAATTCTGAGTACACCATTATGGCATGCTTATTTTTATCTACTTTCAAGCGTAACTTTCGTTCGAAACCAGTATCAATCAAATATAATATATTATTAATTTTTTTTTCAAAACAAGGTAATGTTTTTGAAAACTTTAAGTATACTGTATGTTGTGACGTGATAATCTCTACATATATTTTGATATAATTTTTATTTAAAACCACGCCTAGCAAGTGCGGCCGAAACCTGTGGTCCAATTATTATATACTTTTAGTTCTTTTAAAAACACCATAATTATTTTTAGGTTATGTGCAAAACATTAGTTATAGATATGGTAATTACCAACTTTGTTATGCTTAGTGGTTGTATCTTATGCTTTTGGGGGGGGGGGGGGGTTAAAAAAATTTGATTTTAGAAGTTTTTGATATTTTGCAATAAAACCTCTTAAAATTTGATTAACTTTACTTATACCCAAAATTATTTATCTTTTGCAATTTAATCTCACCACTTTTATACTTTTAACTTTGGTCCTCTTTAATTTTCATCTTTCGCAAATTTCGTTTACGTTTCGTTCTAAGTTTTTCAAGTTAACACGATGCATTGATGCAACATGCATGTGTGGTTCAACATTTTTGCGTTTCGTTCTAAATTTTGCGAGTTAACACAGCACAACGTGCATGTGTGGTTTTTGATGGGTTCGTCGCAACGCCCGGGTCTTAAATCAACTTAGTTATATTTTTATGTTTTATGTTTTGATCTAATTTTTTCGTATTAACAAACCGCAATTTCAGTGCTAGTGGTCGTTAGCGATGGTGTGACATTGATGTAATTTGACAAAGTTGTACACCCCCGTCGCAACGAGGGAAGCTTAATTGTAGTTATTACTAAATACTAGTTTAATTATTGCTTAGAGGGTAGAAAATTAATGAATATCCTATATTATAACTTTTTAATACTTGTAAACGAGCTATGATTTTAAAAGACAAGTTACTACTAAATACTAGTTTAGGTGTCATATTAATAGTTTGACACATGACTTATCCGACAAACATATTCACTACCCATCAATAATAATTCGTCGGAAACAGATGTAATGTGTTTTTGAACGAATCAACGATGAAAAATTACCAACGGATCATCGACGGGATTAACATGGTTGATTACTTGTTATACATTTTGATTGCCATCATGACAGCATAACCGATGGATTAGTGACAGAATTTTTGGTTATTTCCATGTTAACGGATGGATTCGTGATAGAATTTCCACTAAGGGGTTATCGACGGAATTTACAATTATGTTGGTGGTTATTATACTTTTTTGACTAAAAGCAAATAAAAATATTTCACTTTCTACAAATGCAAATAAAACATACGGATGATTAAAAATGTAATAATCAAATATGAGAGTTAATTAAAGGTTGAGCGTATATTTCTATCAGCAGTTGATTGGATTACCATACGTTGTTGATGACGATGATGATGATTACATGATGCTTTGATGATGCAATGTACTGCAAGAGTTGCGTTAGTTTCATTTTGTTGTAGTGATACTACATGTGGTAAATTTAAAAAGTTAAGAAATTTGATGGTTTAAGTTAGAAACTTATGGCTTTTTATTCGACGCAGACATTATAATAAATAAATGTTAACATTTGTTTTGAACATATTAAGTAGAGTTAGACAAGGATAATAATGTGCAGAATATTGAACGAGCTTAGATAATTTAATTCCAGATTCATACTTGTCGCCGTACAGGTTTGCAGGTGTTTATGATTTTTTTATTTAATAATTTTTCATTAGGATACCTATTACCCCAAATCCATATTAAACTCACATTCAAATAGATTTAAAACATTTAATATTAAACTATATTTATAACTACCTATAACTATATTATTAGATATTCTAACAAATTTAACGTATTTTGTATTGTCTTTTTTAAATTATATAATAATAATTGGGCCGGTATCACCTAATTTCATGCTCGTCTTAATCTTGTGACATTTTCTAAAGTTGATACCATACTCTGTCTCATACTCGATTATTTCAGGTTTTCTTATGATGTTTGGTTTTTCATTTCAGCCATAGAGTTACAATAGTCAAAAATGGTTTAATGTAAAAACGTTTAATTAATTGTGAAAAACATACTATGAATAAATATGAGGATCTCGCCTATGACAGGGACCATCTCATAGGCAAGAGTCATTAACATAACTATGAAATAGCTAATTAGACACTTGGTACGATTTTCAAATGTGAAATCACAATAATGAATCGAATATACTGTTTACTCTATTGAATCATGTTTTGGAATCACACAACCTATTAATCAAAGGTAATATGATGAACAACAAGAACATAAATACTCAGATAATGGTTGTCATTCAATAAAAATAGTTGCTTACAATTGGAAATTGGGTTCCAATTTACAAAGCAAAAGTTTATATTTATAGGCGCTAACATTGCAAGATAATTAACTTAAATTCCCTGACATATATACATTATTTATGGCATCAGAATATTCTAAGCCAAAAGGTAAGATTCTTTAACCGCATGTAAAAAATCATTACCTGGTTTGCCTTAGTCCATTTACATCACCCTTATGTGAATGTTGTTCACCCGCATCTTATTTACTTTACCCGCACTTGAGTTGGGTTAGCCAAAATCTTGTCGCCTGAATGTGAATCAAGTCACCGGCATGTGATTCTTCACCCGTATCTCTTAGCCACGGGTATATGAGTGAACTTAGATAAAAAGTCTTCACTCGAACCTTCTTTTGTTCACCCATATGTGATTACCCCTGTCATCACACCCGAATGTTATGATATTCACACCGAATGTCTTTTCTTAACCCAGAACCTCATTTACTCATTCAAATCTGACCTACCTTGTATAAATTATTCAAAAGTTTATAGTTCACCAAGCACCATGTTTTAGAAAAGTATTATCCTATCAGGGTCCAACATGTTCTATTTGCTTCCCACAAACTAGAGGTCCAATATAAAGGACCTCAACCTCCGGAATTAACATGCATGCTCTCATTTAATAGGAACATCAACCGACATAACCAGCACACTATTTCTCCCTCTAATGACATGTATCTATTCTTACACCAGATGAATAGGCCACATAGAGAAACTTCTTCCTACAACAAGGCTAATGACTGTTGTATCATTATACCATTTCTCTACCATTACAATCCTCTTAGATCTCAAGTTAGAAATTATTTATAGCTAACATAGCATAAAAAAAAGTAGAAAGAAAAAGTAAAAGTGCATTGCTACAAAAAAAATGTTATATTTATATAATGTTTGGTTATATGTAAATCACCTTTATGAATAATTTAGATTAACAAATCATAAATTGGAATAATAAAATTCTTTGACGATACGAAAATGATGGTGAATCACGACATGTATAAGCGCACAATCATGATTTGATATAAAAGATAAGAAGATATGACGTGAATGCTATTTTGACATAAGCAATTGACGTGACCCTATGCACTAACTATAAATAATTCATGAGAAAATGCTAAAAAAATATCGAAAGCCTATAAATTAAATTTATCATCTTTTATTTGAAATTATTTAAAAAAAAATAATAGCCAAAGTCTACGCTTTTTTAAGATTGAATTATATAATATTTCCTCTCTATATCTAGGGATGGAGGTACGGCTTGCCCTCACGTAACTCTTCCCACACTCTTTTCTTGAAATAAATATTGCTCTGTATGTTTGTTTGTTATGCATTCATATATAATAAAGAGTTAATTTTAATTTTGCTCTCTAAGGTTTGACAAAAATAATAATTTTACTTCAAAAGATTAAAAATATCAATTTACATCCAAAAGTTTCATAAATTGTTTTAATTTTAATTCAAAAGTTTCATCAATTGTTCAACCTGATCCAATATATTAAAACTTTTAGATTGAAATTGAAACAACTTATGAAACTTTTGGATTGAAAATGATGTTTTTAATTTTTTGAAATAAAATTGTTGCTTTTGTCAAACCTTAGGTAGTAAAATTGAAATTAACTCTATAATAAATATTAGGGATTATAATATAGGGGTAGAACATTAGTTCATTTATTAAGTGACTACATATGTAAGAATGTAGATTTCCATACACATTAAAGACAAATGATTTTACTAAGGGGTGGGTGTGCCTTCAGGATGAGTTTGGTTTGGTGTGGTGATGTGGCTATACAGTACCACACGAGAACACCGCTCCATCCTATGATACACTACCTCGGGAAGAGCGGGATTGTTGTGTCGATGATGTCCCATTAAAGTTAATTATCGAATATGTTTAGAAAACTAGAGCGAAAACTAAACCACTTTGCATGAAGTAAAAGTGGTGTCTTGCTCGCCTAATTGAACCAGTTTGATCACACTTCATTTTGTCAGATTATCTCTTCTAAGCTTGATCTACTTTAAAACTTGATGAAACCAACAAAAATCAAACCATTAAGAAACTTTTATGTTTGTTCAAGTTTTTTTTCTGAAAATTGCTGATTGTGATGGCGCTAATACCCTCATGATGTGCAACGCAACATGGCATATGCACTAGAGTTTCGAAACACCATCACTCATTTCATGGGACAACCACCAAGAAACATCTACATTGTCTCACGATGGACCACATTTGTGAAAATGAACAAAGACCCATTTGCAAGAAATTTTCATCTAGGACCTGGTGTTTGATAAAATCAACTATAACTATTTCCCCTCAACTTATAAGAGATCATCTTAGAGGGTGGCACATTGGAAGTTAGAAAAATGCATTGAAACCATGCTCTATTACTTGTAATATCATGCTATGATGTTATCTAGACCACTACAGCTACAAGGAGTCTTGTTAGTTTATGTATTTGGTCTTGCAATTTTTGCTCGATCCATAATCAACCAATTCAAGACCAGAATGGGGCTTTTGATTTCGATGATTCTAATTTTTTAAGCCTCTGGAAAATACACACCGCAAGTCTCAAAACATGGTTGACCATCGGAAGTATTGATCGATTTTACTTCTTGTTTCATTAGTTTGTTTTGTTATCCCAAAATCAACTGATCAATTAGCACCCAATCAATTAGTTTTTTATCAAACCAACAATGTTAATGGTTCTGATATAACACTCATACTAAAAGAATGAATTTTATTGATCGGATAATAAGTTAGGTTAGATTTTAGTTTGTTTCAATTTATAATAGCAAAGTTAAAATTACAAAAATGGCCCTTCTAGTTTCAATTCGATTAATTACATAAAGCCCCTAAGATTGTATAAAGGTATTTTAGTTATTTTACACCAATTTAAAATTTTTTTTAACAAAAATTAGCTTCATACCTAAACACGAAAGCGTAAAACCCAAACTTGTTACTACATAAAACTAGTATCCAATATGTATGTGACTAACCGAAAACTTAAAAATAATACATGAAAAGCTATTGTATGTCTTCAAGAAATTTTGTTGAGGTTCCAAGATGGTAGAGATTTACAATATTTACTGTGCAATAAATTATACAATTTATATAAATAATAAATACACAGACGATGCATGTCACTTTTAGTGGTCTTAGTGTAGGAAATAATCAACATGTTCGAAATACATCGTTTTCAATTAATAATGTTTCTCAAGTAATTTCTTTTATAAGTTTTTATTTGGATCTTTTTATTTAAATCTTATTACAATATTCTCCAAATCAATATAAAAAATAAGCTTATCACCAATTTGGTATACACTTGTTTAGAGTATGTTCCTAAAATCATTTAAAGAGAGAAAAAAAAGAAATTGAAATGAAAGAAAAAAACAGTTATGTTATTGAGTTTGTTTGAATCAAAGGAAAGTAAAAAGATAGTGTTTCCGAATTCACTTAAGAAGGAAAAAGAAATGAACTGAAAGAAAAATGAAAACAAAAATCAATACTTTCAAGTAAACTCGGAAACACAACGTTAGTAATGTTATTGCCGAATCAAAAGCCACCAACAAAATTTCCACTTTACTTCACGAGGTTTCAATTTTTCTCTTAACTTTTTAAAGCCATTAAATCACATGTTTTTTATATAGTGTATGCTTTTAAGCCATTAAATTTTTTTTTACTAATTTGAGTTTTCTTCAATAACTTTCGTTCATTAACTAAAAAAAAACTAATTTGTGGTTGTGCTTAATTTTTTTCATTGACCTCCCGTATGAATTTCGTTTAAAAAAATGTATTCAAAATAAGGAAATTTTTTAGGTATCGATGTTATATCGACTGACGGTAACACGTTGTTACCGTGAATAATGATACCAATACCGGCCAAAAAATATCGGTCTAAGTGTTTTTTATTATGTTTTGATCTATAAAACCGAGTTGCCGTAACTTCATACATTTCTTTTATTTACTTAATCACATTAAAATTACCATGACAACACACATAACAAAATACACAAACGCATCGCACCGTGCTTGTTAATTTCTAACTTACCATCAAGAGTAAGATATCTTATTTGTACATAGAATCAATTAAAGTCGGTCAAAATATCTTTAGTTTTGTAATCCAAAATTGATTTTATTCAACAATTATAATAAAAAAAGTGTTTCTTTTAGATTTAAATATAAAATCTTTAGATGACTTTTTGTCGACTTGTGATGAATGAAGATAGGTAGTACCGTGTTAGGACCACATTGCAATCTAACTTAAGATTCTGGGTCCAACAAAATCTTACTCCCTAGTGCAATACGTATACTTTCTCTAGTTGCCACTAAAAGTATTTCATTTTAAATATTGTTTTTTAATATTTGATTTAAATTAATTCTCAAAAGTGTTAATTTCTAACTGGTTTCAAAACACGACACAAATATAAAATAAAAATAACCAGGCTGGGGTGTCTACATCTAATCTTTTAATTAGGTAGATCAAAGGACTATCTTTTTATCATAGGGAGGATTAAAAAAGGGTCAAGAAAATTTGCTGACTCTCAGATTATTAGAACTAGTTGTTTTTATATATAAAAGCTAGGATTTTTTTATAAAAAACATAACTTCAAGATGACCTTGTACTAGAAAGTTTTCGTCATGTCACTGTTGTTTATGACCCGTTCAACAAGTTTGCAACTTGACTCCGACCCATTCAACAACTATGCTATTTGTTTAAATAAATGAGACATACGGATCATCTGTATAAGCTAGAACTTATTTTTTGACATAAATAAATGCATGACTTGTATTTATATTCACCAATACTACCCCTACTCGATTAGCACTTCTATTATCTTAAAGAAACCGATACATGTGGAAAAAGAAAATTAAAGTTTAAGGTTTTATAAAAGATCAACCATACAGGTTTAAGGTTTCTTTTAATTTGTGCTTTTATTGTCCTGAATTTGTTATTTAAGTTCCAGAAAAGAGTTGGGCCAAGAAAAAGCTCAATGGTGATATGTGATGATTGATTGGGGAGAGTGAAGAAAAAGAAAAAAAGAAAAGAAAATAGAATATAAGGGAGAGTACTTGCAACAGTAACAGTAAAGTTGTGTTCAATTACAAGAAAACTGTTGAAGAACCCTAAAGCTCCAGCTTTGATCTCATTCAATAACTACCACAAAAGCACACAAACAGATACACCAGTATACATATATGGTATCTAGGTGCCTGTATCTACAAATCTTGATTTTCAATTGAAGAAACCATTGTTATCCAACTGTTTTAGCTTCAAAGATGCTTGATTTCTGACTTAAATCCATGAATCTTGGTGAAAGAGATCTGGGTTTTGTTTAAGCTATCTGTTTATGCAAGTATCAAGATTGCAAAAAGCTTTCAAGATTAGGGTTTTCATGGGGTTGAGATCTGAAGTGATTCTTGCAGTTAAATGAGCTTGTTGGTGTGAATCTTGGGTGAATTTGGTGGTGGGTTTGTAGCAAAAACAAGAAAGCAAGAACCTTGTTGTTAGATGAAGCTGTTTGTGGCTACTTTTTGGTGCTATTTTGGGGCTTGGGTTAGAAAGATCGAAATTGAATGAAGTGGAAATCGTTTTTGTTTTGTAGTAGCACCGGTTTCGGTTGAAATCTAGTGGAATAGTGGGGTTTGTTTGTATGAATTGTTGAAAAGAAGCAAGAATCATTAATCTTGAAGGGAAAAGTGGTCCCTTTTTGCAGGGTGGTGCATAGTTTTAAGGAAATTTGTGGTTAACAGTTGAGATTCTTGATTGTTTATTGCATTTTTATTGTCTGAAGCTTTGATAATGAAGTTCTCTGCTGTTGGGTTTGATCAGCAATTGCCTGAAGGTCTGTTCTTTTCACCTTGATCATATATGTAGTCAGCTTTTATCGATTATGCGTGTAGCCCTTAGTGATGATTTTTGTTTATAATTGGTTTTTGATCACATGGTTAAACACTTAAACTGTATATAGTGAAGTGAGATTTGATATTAAAGGTCATCCTATCTCAGATCAGTGATGCTAATAACTTCCATCATGATTATTGAGTTTATCTGGAGTTTATTAGGTCAATATCAATTTATAAATTAAAGATTCTTGGTTGTATTAGTTGCTAGATTTTTTGTTATTTTGATTTCAGGGGAGAAAAGATGTTTGAATTCTGAACTTTGGCATGCCTGTGCTGGTCCTCTTGTTTCGCTTCCCACTGTCGGAAGCCGTGTGGTTTATTTCCCTCAGGGTCACAGTGAGCAGGTTAGTTTAGCAGACTTTATTTAACCGGTTAGGGTTCTATTTCTACTCGTTTACTTATAAATAGCTTAATTCAGTGTATGTTATTTTTATCTCGAACCATTTGGGTCAAGCCGACCTGTTATAATCCATTTAAAATCATCCACTTTTTATTGAGCCCTCCTATTCTGCCACTGCTAGATGTAATCCAAGTGAAAAATGGAGTTTATTTTGTGAACCTTTGAGGTAATGTTACTCAAGTTAGTAAATGCTTAATCAGTTTGATTATTTCTTATTGTATCTCATGTAGGTTGCTGCATCAACAAACAAAGAAGTTGATGCTCATACTCCTAATTACCCGAGCTTACCTCCACAACTCATTTGCCAACTTCACAATGTCACGATGCATGTAAGCGCCCGTAAACATTAATTTGTAATAAATTCTATTTCTTTTTGAGTTCCCACTTCTTGTACATTTTTTCTCCTTTGTTTATATCTTCATCGCGTGACTCAAAAATTTGCATCAGGCCGATGCGGAGACCGATGAGGTGTATGCTCAGATGACATTGCAACCACTGACCTCCGTATGTTCTCCACTTTTTATCGTTATATGAATGTGTGGAGGTTTATTTACAACTTTCTTTATGATGTGATCTTTAATTTATTTTAATTTTGCTTTGTGATTTAATAGGAAGAGCAAAAAGAGGCATTTCTTCCGGCAGATTTGGGTGCCCCGAGCAAACAACCCACAAATTATTTTTGTAAAACTTTGACAGCAAGTGACACTAGCACTCATGGTGGATTTTCGGTTCCTCGTCGTGCAGCTGAGAAAGTGTTCCCCCCGTTGGTAAGCCAACATCCGTTCCAACATGATAACGTAAAAATAAAATAAATAAGATCAGTCCGATATGATGTGGTTCATCAAGCTTAAATCTTGACTCGTGGTGGCAATTTCAACCCTTTTATTTTTAATGGGCTGATTCGGGCTGTGATAGAAGAGTTAGCTTATAGTATAGAAAGCATGCGAAATTAGTCATCTTGGTCAAAAGCATATTTTTAATACATAAAAAATCCTAAATCATTCTATTCATAAAAGTATATTATTACTGAAATAATATTGTTCATGTAATCATAATTGTCACTAATATTTATAATTTTCTTTTTCAAGTTTAGGACAAAAAGTGTTTCAGGTCAACCCAACCTGGCCCATGTGGAACATATTACCAATTTGATCCGACCCGTTTTGAACTGTTACCTGATCACCTGGGCCTGTTTTGACAAATCTGATTTTATTTTTGTTTGGATTTGCAGGACTTCACGCAGCAACCTCCGGTTCAGGAATTAATCGCACGAGATTTACATGATAACGAATGGAAATTCAGACACATATTCCGTGGTATGCTTGCAACTTGATTCATTCTATAATTTCGTAAGTATAAATATATGTTCCCTGCTAAAGATAAACCGTAAATCCAGTTATTTAACAAAACAGATTTCTGTAGCTCAAATGTCTTAAAGTAACGAAAATGCCATAGAAATGATCTATTTTGTAAAACTATTTCAGGACAGCCAAAAAGGCATCTTCTCACAACGGGTTGGAGTGTTTTTGTGAGTGCAAAAAAACTCGTTGCAGGTGATTCGGTCTTATTCATATGGTAAGCGCTTTGTATCTGAACAGTTCAGATTATAGCTTTGTTGATTTAATGTAATAGCTGAGTTGACGAAACTAAGAGCACGTTTATGATTCATGTAGGAATGATAAAAACCAGCTGCTGTTAGGAATCCGGCATGCAAATCGACCTCAAACCGTTATGCCTTCTTCGGTTTTATCTAGTGAAAGCATGCACCTTGGTCTTCTTGCTGCTGCTGCTCATGCAGCATCGACTAATAGTCGTTTCACCATTTTTTACAATCCAAGGTATGTTATTTTTATATCATCTAATCCGATAATAACATTAATTCACTAAAGTTGACATCCTTGATCCTCCACAGGGCAAGTCCATCAGAATTTGTCATACCTTTGGCTAAGTATATTAAAGCCGTCTATCATACACGAGTTTCTGTTGGAATGCGCTTTCGAATGTTGTTTGAAACCGAAGAATCGAGTGTCCGCCGGTATGTTTAAACAAAAGTTATGTTAAGATTATAGGAATGTTTCCTAAAATAGAAACCGACTAAAAGTGTGTTCCTTGTATGTGAAATTTGCCTCTATTTATGTATACAAAGGGTTTGTATGTTTACTTATGTTGCGCGTGTACCAGCTATATGGGCACTATAACGGGCATCAGCGACCTGGACCCAGCCCGGTGGCCCAACTCACACTGGCGGTCCGTGAAGGTCGGTTGGGATGAGTCCACGGCTGGGGAGAAACAACCTAGAGTTTCACTATGGGAGATTGAACCCTTAACCACATTCCCGATGTATCCTTCTCAATTTCCCCTCAGACTCAAGCGACCATGGCCGCCCGGGCTTCCGTCTTTTAACGGTAACATTCTGAACCAATAAGGGCTTTTGTCATTTTTCATATTTTCATATTGTTAATATGGTTTGTTTGTTGGACTTAGGGATGAAAGAAGATTTAGGAATGAACTCGCCGATAATGTGGCTCCGTGGCAACGCTTGTGACCCTGGGGTCCAGTCTCTCAACTTTCAGGCACTTAATGGTTCACATTGGCTGCAGCCACGGCTCGATATGGGCATGCTTGGTATGCAAACCGATGTTTACCAAGCTATGGCTGCAGCGGCACTTCAAGAGATGAGGAGCATTGATTCTTTAAAACCATCAAACCCGTCACTTCTACAATTTCAACAACCCCAATCCGTTTCAACTGGTTCGGGTTCAATCGGGTTGGGTTCAGCCCAGATGGTTCACCAGTCTCAGTCTCAACCCAATTTCATTCCTGAAAACCTATCCATTTCACATCAACAGTCTCATCTTGTTTCACAACAATCGAACCACCAGACCCCGTTCAACAATCAACAACAAACCTTACTCCCGATGATCTCTTCGATCCAAAATCAAAGCTTTTCTGATTCAAACGGGAATCCCTTGAGTCGCTTAGGTTCGTTTTCACATGCTGAAACTTCGCATCATCTTAACATGCCTAGGTCCACCTCTATGTTAACATCCACAGGCTGGCCCGCTAAACGGGTTGCGGTTGATCCGCTTCTCATACCCAGTGCGTCACAGTCTCTTCTTCAGCAAGTTGAACAGTTGGGCCCACCGTCCCACACAAACATCTCTCAGAACAATAATCTTTCACAAAACGCGGTTTCCTTACCGCCATTTCCGGGAAGAGAGTGTTCTGTTGATCAAGAACCAAACAACGATGCTCGGAGTAATAGTTTATATGGAGTCAACATAGATAACTCGAATCTTTTCATGCAAGGAGGTGCAGGTGGTTCGTTGACTATGCCGTTGACTTCTTCCAATTATAACACGAGTAATCTGGGAAACGGTTTTTCAATGAATCCAACAACAGTGACACCTTCAAGTTGTATTGACGAGTCGGGGTTCCTGCAGTCTCCTGATAATGCAGGTCAAACGGGTCAAATAAGCCCGCCCACCAGAATGTTTGTTAAGGTAATCTTTTTGATTGCTCTAGATATTTTGTTGTAACGGTGTTCATTGATGTGGGATTTTGGTATTGTTTATAACAGGTTTATAAATCGGGTTGTTTTGGGAGGTCACTCGACATAGGCAAGTTCAGCAGTTATCATGAACTGCGAAGCGAACTGGGTCAAATGTTCGGGCTTGAAGGCCAGTTGGAGGACCCTTTGAGATCAGGCTGGCAGCTTGTATTTGTTGACCGAGAGAATGACGTTCTTCTCCTCGGTGATGACCCTTGGCCGTAAGTTCTCTTCTTTATACAAATTTACCAACATCTACATTCAGTTACCTTTTAGAGGGGCGACGATTATTGACACAACATGAAAATAGTTAATTTTTGAGTTTTTATGTCTAACCTGTTTAATTAAACAGGTCATGTTAGGGTTGATGTGTTTAACCGGTTTAGGTAAACAGGCCGGCCCGTCCGTGTGTGTACGATCTGTTTAACCCATTTATAACCCATTAAACGCGTTTACAACTTGATTACAACCTGTAGACTTGATTGACTCGTTTGGCTAATTTGATTAAAAGGGTCATCTTTAGGTTACATAAAAACGTGCGTGCGGGTTAAGGTTGATTTGGTGCATGTTTAAAAGGGTCAACCCGACAAAGATTTCTTTTAGACATGCAATAAGAATTCCATATATAAAAAATTGGGTCAGGTCGGGTCGGATTTGGTGCATGTTTGAAAGATTGTATGATCTTTTAATTGGGCCTGTTTTATTACGCATGATTATCTAATTCTTATTGTTGTGTATCATGTGTGGTGCCTCCGCCTCTCCAAAATGAATAGGGAGTTTGTGAATAGCGTTTCGTGTATCAAAATACTGTCGCCGCAAGAGGTGCAGCAAATGGGGAAGCTAGGGATCGAGCTGCTTAACTCGGTTCAGATGCCAAAACCCTCAGATAGCGGCTATGAAATCTATACTCCAAGCCGCCAAGAGTCCATGAGCCTGAGCAATGGGGTTGCATCTGTTGGTTCACTTGAATACTGAAGCAACCCCATGCTAAGGTCAGCATTTCATCTGCCTATGGTGAAATGCTTGATTATAAGCTTTAGGTACTTATAAAGACCCGAACATAAAACTGTAATTAATATGATTACTTAATGTTTATGTATTTGATCTATACATGAGACTTGTCAACAATGTTATGTGTCATGCATTCTAATCCCTAAGTACTTGTGAAATTCCATGTACTTTTCATGTAGGTTTGATATGTTTGGTTTTTCTTTCTCTCTTTCTAGCTTATAAAGTCACTCTTTATCTTCGGGATTATAGCCGTAGTTAGCGTGTTTATGCTAGTTATCTGTTCTAGCTTTGTATCAAGAACTTGTTCAGAAACGTCTTTAAAAAAAGGAAGATGGTATATAAAAATGAGTTTGCATTTAATTTAATTCTTTAAGTTCGGCTAAGTATGTTTATTATATTTTTAAGTGAGTATTACTATTTTTATTCATGGGGTTAGGGTTTGGCATAATCTTTATGCGTACTTTGCACTTTTTAAATTGTTGCTATTTTAGTCTAATGAATTAAAATCATTTGCTTTTCTGTTAAATTTTTTTATCAAATAATTAAAATACACTTGATTGTTTAATAATATAAATATATAATAGCTAAATATCAACATATTAAATTTCCAAAAAGGATATTATTTATTGTTGTTAAAAACCTATTTGAATAACATACAAATACACGAGTTTGGATATCGTGTTAACGTCGTACTGTCGTAGTTATAATGTACAAGGTAATCTACAATGCATATTAGACAAATGTAATGGTTGAATAACACATCTTGGTGCAATATTCCGCAGATATGTACCATCCCCATACAAAAATGTTCTCGAGTTGCATAACCATAACCATATTGAAGCTAGTCCTATAAGAAAAATGGTTCATGTTATCATTTTAACATCTCTATGGTGTATTGGAAGTCCTGAAATATGTGGTGTTTAATGCTAAAAGCCTATCGATAAATAGGTTGTTGGAGGAGATGAAATCTTTGAGCTTTTTCGGGTGAAAAATAAAGTTACTCTTGGAGCAATAAAGTGGGAGGAATGATGTAAATTTCACTTGCAAATGTTCATGTATTGTTTATTTGTTTTGGGTGTAAGACTTTGGTGTATTTGGTGGTTGGATTGTGCCTAATGTCTTGATAGTTATATTCTTGTTTAATGAATATTAGGCTAGTATATTGTGTATTACACGAGTTAAATAAATAAAATATTATATAGTTAGCAATGAAATTTTATTAATTATAAAACGATATTTTAAGATAAAATATAATTGAAATTACGTATTACTAAGATTTATAAATAATAAAACATTGATATCATTTTTTGTTTTTTTTAAAGTTAAACATTTTGTTCTAAAACAAACCATTTTAAATATATTTCATGTTATTACTCCAAATTTTAATAATTTTGGTTTATAAAAATTTTATTTTTTAAATACATTAATCTTAAAATATTTTATATATTTAAAAAAGTTTGATATTTTATAAAAAATTTCTTATTTCATAAAAATTTATTTCTTTAGAAATTAAATTTATAAAAGACTTCTTTCTTAATTTATTAAAAAATATTTTTAATTTTAAAAAAATTAAATAATATTATTAGTAGTTAATATAATTAACTAATAAGAAAGAGAAATGAAAAAATTAGAATTAGAAAGTCTAAAATTATGCCAAAATATACTCATACTAGGTTATAACCCCGTACACTTTTAATATTCTTAAAACTTTCGTTTTAAAAAGTTTTTGCTTTGTAAAAACAAATACTAAAAATTTCATTTTGTTTATCAATAAGAACAAATACTAAAAATTTTGTTTTGTTTATCAATATCTCACTCTTTAAAACTATGGCTTGTTTTTGAAAAAAACATTTTTACGTAAAACTTTTATTTTTTAAAAGGATTGATTTTAAAATATTTCATAATTTAAAAAGGTTTCGCTGTTTTAGAAAAAAATCATAGTTTTAGACAATTTTGATTTAAAAAGTATATGTTTTTTAAGAAGTTAATGATTAAAAAATGATATGGGTTTATAATATAGAGAGAGAAAAAGAAAAAAATTAAAAATTAGTTATTTGACTTTTTAAAATGCAATAAATAGTTTGGGCGGGAAAACTAAGATGAGATGGTTTGTGGGAATGACATGTGACACTACATGTAAAGGATTATTAGGTTAGATTGAGTTGGTCAGAGATCTCCGACTGCATTTTGCGGCAAATGTATTAATTATCTCATATTGAGCAACCATCAATTTACAGTGTGTTTGAAACGCAAATTACAAGAATATATCAGTTCTCACAAAGAACCTCGCTCAACGCTCGGGGTCATATCTAGTTATTTCTTATAGACCATTCATGAGGTAAAACCTAGAAATTAAAAGCCATTGGAGCCTCTTTACACGGACATACGGCTTATTAATTAGAATCGTCAAAATAAAGCATTTGTTTAAAAAAGTGTTTGTAAGGCCATTGAACTAGAATCTCCAAGACAAAACACACAATTGAGTTGTTAAAAGTGTTATACAGCCATCTTTTTTGCGAACATCTTTTAATCTACTCTGTTAACCACCTATATTTGTTTCTTGTTGAATTTAAACTCTTAATCCTTATAATAGAGGAAAAGCTCCTTATCACTAGGATATTCCGTTGAAAATTGTTACATGACCACATTTATTCAAAATCTTTTAATTAACTCCTACTAAACAACTACACGCTATTGAATTTAAACTTTTAACTATTAGTATAGAAATAAGGGTAGGGTAATAGTAAAAAGAATATTTAATTTAAAAAACTTAAGAAAGATTGTGAGCTTAACACGTGTTTTTTTATTGTTTTAAAGAGAAGAGTATTTTAGTTATTGTGTCAAATATAAGTTCATTGTGTCATATATTTTACATCATTTGTTGTATGTGTTTATCATTGTGTTTTATGTTTTCGATCACTTTGTGTAATTATTGTTATTGTTTCTATAGATTAGATCTACCTTTGTGTTTTACATTAGAAATATATAACGATATACTTTCACTAATGTATTTTTTAAAACTTATAGTATTGAAGATAATAAAATGTGTAATTTTTGTTATTATTTTTTATAGATTATATAAACCTATTGTTATCTATCATTGTATTTTACAATTAGAATTACATAATAATGTTATTTCATCAATATATTTTTCAAAACTCATAGCGTTTAATATAACTTAATAACGATAAAAAAACACAATGAGACATTGTGATATTTTTTATAGTTTTTAATGTATTAGATTAATTAGTTGTTAATTTATTATTTTGTTTGTAAATATTAGAGATACACAACAATATTATTCTGTCATTATTTTTTTTAATTCATCATCTTAGAAAAACACAATAACTAACAAAAAGATATAATGAATTGCATTAAATATATACTGACAAGATATGAGCTTAAAAACATAAAAAAATTTCATTATATTTTTATATAACAATACTGTACTCGTTTCAAAAATAAAAAAAATATTTGTTTTGTGGTGTACTTTTGATAAAAAAAAAAAAAAGTAATATCGTACATAAGTGTCAACAAAAATGGTTATTCATAAAATACTTATCTAACAAAATTTTCTTATCATTGATCATGAACATTAATTAAAAAAATTAATAGTTAAGATTACTTTTTAATTTTTCTTTTATTTTACAAGACTTTGCCTTTTCTAAACATAGTACGCCTTATTCGCATCTCACCCTTTATATATTTGTGAGTGTGTTCTCTATATTATAGAGAATGATTTTAAGTTGTTGTGACTTGATGATAGAGAACATGTAACTGTTTATTTCTATATTTGATAAAACAACGTTCATCTCTATTAATTTTTTAATATACTTTTAAAGTGGTTGTGAGTGAAAGAGAGAGAAAAGATAATGATAAAATATTAAAAAGTATTATTTAATTAAAAAAAAGATAGAAAAAATAATAATTTTAATGTAATTATAAAAAAAAATTTAATGTAATTATAAAGATGAAGATGAAAAATCGAATGTAAATACTTTAAACTTAGGAAAAATTACCAATATAATCATTTGGCCAAGTAGTTTTACAATTTTAGCCATTGAAAATAAAGTTTTCTAGCTTGTTCCATCAATCAGAGGATGCCACATGTCTCAATATCCCTGATCAGCGATACCTAAGCATGTCTGTGTCGCCCGTATCGGTAAGTCAGCGATACATAGATGGGTTTGTATCGCCAAAACTTAAAAAAAAAAGGAAAAAAAAATAACTAGCGATACATAAGTACAATTGTATCTCCGATGTATCTCCAATATTTGTTTCACTCTACTCACTTCATCTTTTTCTTTATTTCACTTTTAGCCCTTAAAATTTTGTTTATTTAACATTTGTATCCTTTGTTGTTACTCATAATTTAATTAAAAATCATAAATTAGTTTAATAAATCAATTCCATGACAAAAAAAATTTGAAATACAAAAAATGAAAATAATAAACTTGTTTGAAAGTAATGTAATTATCACATATATTTTTTGGATTAAAAAAATCTCTGATTTTTTTGTGACCTAAAGTTATTGGTTTTTTGAATTAAAAGAATTATTTGAAACACTAAATTTATTTTCAAAAAAGTCTAAAAAAGAGTTTGAAAAAACGTTTTCTAAATAAATTTTGTTTTAGAATAAGGTAACAAAACCTCAAAAGAATCGTTTTCTTAAAATTAAAAAATCGTTCTCTAAAAGTTTTTTTAAAAATATAAAAATGATTTGAAAATAAACAATAGGTTTCTGAAAGAAATATTCAAAAAGAAATGTTTTTTTAATTAAACAATACCTTATTGTTTTTTCATATATTTGAAAAGTTTATTTTAGTATAACTTATTAATTTAAAGTATTTTGAGAGTTAAAAGATAATAATTTGATAGTATAGGGTTGTTTGTGTAAATTATTATTTGGAAACATATTGGGCCCATTTGGGCGATACAATTAGGGGTATGTATCCCTTGTCAGCGATACCATAGCCTTAAAAAAATCAATAGCTAAAATGATAAATGATGCAGTTACGGAAGCAATCAAATGACTCAAGAACAAATAATTAATTAAAGACGATAAACGAACCAAAAGGTTTCAAGAACAATGTTTTTATTTTCAAATATCAATAAAAAAAAAACCCCCTAGAAAGTTTACCAAGCTTATAGTAAACCTAACAAGATAATAACAAAATAAAATAAAAGATAATAACAAACTAAAATAGAAAAATAAGCTAAACAAAAAAGATAATTAATTTAAATAAATATTTAAATTTAAAACTTTATTTGATCAAACAACTATTTAAGTAATTTTCCCTTAAACTTATGCTTCGTTAAAAGTGTTACACGGACAAGGACCATAAAAGAGTAATCAAATGCTTTGATAGAAGTTCATATATAAAGTCGATAAACAATCATAGCAAATGCAAGATTTTCAAAATTTTATGGTATTTATTGTAACACACCAAATACTGACAGGCCCCCAGGAGATTAGACTAGCAGCTGATGACTATGCTTATTTATGTTTTGAAAATTGAAAATTAAAACCTAAAATCATTCACATCTCCTTCCAGGTTATATAAGTATATGTTTTATATTATAGAAAATAATTCTGATTTGATAAAAAAATATTACTATTTATTTGTATATTTGAGAAATATAATACAACTTTCTTAAATTCTTTTAATATTTTAATTAAAATAAAAGAGAAAAATTAATAATTTTTAAGGTGGGTTATAGTAAAAAAATATTTAATCTAAAAAGCCTAAAAAAAATTTTGAGTTGACATGTGTCCTATTATTTTAAAAAGGAGAACGTTTTGATCATTTTATCATAGTCAGGTAATTATGTCAAATAGTTAGGTCATTGTGTTTTATATATTTATTATGTCAAATATCAGTTGTTATGTCATATATTTTACACTATTTGTTATATTTATTAATAATTATGTTTTACGTTTTACATCATTTTGTGTGATTTTTGCTGTTTTTATATATTATATAAACTTGTTATCTATAATTGTGTTTTACAATTAAAGTACACAATGAAATAATTTCATCAATGTATTTTTTAAAACTCACAGTGTTAAATATAACACAATATGTTATTTTCTATTATTTTTAATAAATTATATAAACTTATTATCTATCATTGTGTTTTATAATCACAACTACACAATGATGTTATTTTACTAATGTGTTGTTCAAAACTTATAATGTTCAAGATAACACAATGACTATCAAAAAATACAATGAGATGTGTTATTTTATCAATGTTTTTAATGTATTAAATTAATTAGTTATTAATTTATTATTGTGTTTTTACATATTAAAGATACACAATATTGTTATTCCACCATATATTTTTTAAAATTTATAATTTTATAAAATCACAATAGTATTAAAAAAAACAGAATAACTAAGAAAAACACACAATGAACTGTACTAAAGAAACAATGACGAAATATGAGCTTAAAGTTCAATTTTTTTAAATCTTTTTATATAACAATACTATGCTTATTTTAATGATAAAAAAATACTTGTCATTATGGTGAAATTTATATAAAATATAATATCATACATAAAAGTTATGAACGTTTAAAAAAATGAAAAGACTTGCAAAAAGTCAACAAAATGGCTATTCTTAAAATACCCAATTTTTCCTATAATTTGATCTTAACCATTGATTAAGAAGATGAATGATTAAGATTACTTTTTATATTTTCTAGTTTTAAAAGCCTTTCTATATGAATTTTTACTTAATTTTTAATGTAATTATTGGGATGAGGATGTATAATGAGATGTGAATACTCTAATATTATATACTATACTAAAAGGTGTAATATGAAAATAGAAAATCAAAAACTCAACCCGTCACTAAGCGCCGGTGATTAGTCGCTATTTCACTTGTTACAATTTTAAAACTTCTAAATTTTATTTTCCCGCTTCTCTCCCCTAATAAATTTTACAATTTTAATTCTTTTCATATTGAAAATATTTTTTATTAAATTAAAAAAATAGATCTTTCTACAAATGCAATTTGTAAATAAATAATTTTTTTATAAAATAAGAAATTTTTTAAGAAAAAAATATCAAACTTTTAAAAAACACAATATATTTTAAAACCTGTGGCTTTAAAAAAATAAAATTCTTATAAAACGAAAATAATTAAGTTTCAAAGTTATAATAAAGAAATTATTAAAAATGACACTTTTTTAAAAACGATTTGTTTTGAAAACAATTTGTTTAAAAACCAACTTTAAAAAAACCAAAAAAAATTAAACAAAAGTTTAGAAAATGATATCGTCCTTTTATCACTTGTACGTAATGTTAATCATATCTTATATTAAAAGATCGTTTTATAATTTTTTAATTTTTATTAATAATTATTTAATATTTTATTTGTTCAACCCGTGTTATACACTGGGTACTAACCTAGTAACCAAAAATGAAGACGTAATTTTGAAAACATGATTGGATTCAAATACATCGGAACTACGTGAGTAATCAATTTATATAACATCAATTGAATTTTAGTAATACAAACTATTAGCAACTAACTAATAATAATTAATACTAACAATTTAACCAATGGCCCTTCAAGCCTTAACTTTTATTGCCAATAGTAATTGGAGTAGCATAATCATCAAATATTTACATTTAAGTAATTTTTACTCAACTTCACTTACAATAATGACATGAACAAAATAGAGAAACATTTAAACAAAATCAAACGGAATGTAGACGCAAAATCGAGTTTGTATATATGATATTATGCTATTAGAATTGTTATTAAAAATAAAAATAAAAATTAAACGTATTATTGGTTAAGTTGTTAGCATGGATTATTATCTATCTCTTAATTACAGTTTAAATTATTAAAATATAGTTTTCTTTTATGCAAGCTAATTTACTTATGACATTATTGTAGACTGAAGAAAACAATATTTTAAAAATGCACTAGAATTAAAATAATTGCTTAAATTTGATTCATATTATTTATTACAGAGAGAACAATTATAAAAGGTAGATAGTTTTATTATTAAAAAACTTGTAGTTTTAATGGTATCATGGTTTGTAATTAATGTGTTACTCCATAAGTTTTTTGTGCGGTTAACACACTTTTTACGCTACACTTATTTTACTTTTAGAATCATCACCCTTATACAATATAAGATTTAAACATACAATTATAAATTTAAAATAATAAAAATAAGTTTAAAGAGTGTGCGTTAGTTTAACCTTCAAAAATAATACTTTTGTTTTTTTAGTACTTGGTATGTAAAGTATTAAAAATATATATTTTTTTCCGTGTTTTTGGTATAAAAAAGTATCGAGGACAAATATATTGATTTCCGTGATTTTATTCTGAAAACGTGAGGGAGTAGTCAAAGCGTAATGTAGGCGGTCAAAAAAGGATTTTCTTGAAAGTACAACTCACATACCTTCCACACTGACCACCTCCCTGAAAGGGACCATTCTAATTACGTAATTTTTAATAAAATAAAATAAAACAAAACAAAATATTATATAATAAAAACCAAATAATTAGATGTATTAATAATATATCCCTTAAATAAATATATATATAAAAATAAAATTATTAAGAACTCAAATGTGAACCTCCCTTTATGTGTGGCTGCTGGATCATTAAATCAACAATAGAGATTATGCAGAAATTTTGAGTCAATCAACACCATTAATCACCAAACTGGATTATAATTAGTAATTATTAATTACAGACTATTTTATGACCAACCACAGCAGCTGTTGGGAGACGATGGCGGAATACGACCCGTTTGGCGGATGTATTCAGCCTGTGCGGCCGCACGTGCCGCCTGCTTGCTTCTCTTTGCGTCTGCTGCTGCTATTTTTGTTTCTGATTTCTGCCTTGCCAGTGCCATCTTTTTCAACATCTTTGCCTGTGCATGGGCTCTCCTTTGCTCAATTTCAGCCTGAATATACATAAATTTTCAACACTTTATTACCATTTTGAGTGATTTTTGTTCCGAGCTTGATAGCTCATGAATTACTAGAGATCGGATAGCTAAAAACTTGAATCGAACCTATCATTTATTTCAATTTTATAAATTTTATTTAAATATGATCAAAATAATTAAAAATAATTAAGTATGACAAAAGTAATTAAATAATACATAATATGTTATATAAAACTATAACTATAAAAATATATAAAAATAATAAATAATAAAGAAGCCCGAGCCAAGGTCGTGAATATAGAAAATGTTTTAGGTCAATCCAACCCCGCCCAGCAAGGAGGATATGCACCAAAGATTACGTATTTTGTTCAGTTACTCAACCTGCCTACTTTACCATTTAAAGAAAAAAAGACATTATATTTACCTCTATTCTTCTCATTTCAGCTTCAAGTTTGGCCTTCTGCTGACTCTCCCAAGCTTGAATTTTGATCTCTTCGCGTAAGAATCTAAACATCAAAAATTTCAACTACGGTTAAACAACAGGATGAAACAAATGAAACTTGATCAAAACGTTAAATACACACCTTGCTTTGTGTTTAGAATTTTCAGCAGCTTCCCAAGCAGCAGCGCGTTTTTCAAATTCGATCCTCAATGACTCCTCTGCCGCCTTGTCATTGTCATCGCCCGATACTTTCTTTTCCGTATCTTCTTTGCTTGCCCAAGCTGCAATGTTCATCTTTCCGAGCTGCATACCGAGGTGTAAGATCTCCTTTCGGGTTCTAAGCTTGACTTCTTGCTCGGTCAACTCTTTTGGATTACTTGAGTCATCGCTAGCTATGTGTTGTATAGGTGTGGATGTTGGTCCACCTCTTCTAGGTGTAGATGGCATTGAAGAGTTTGGACTACGAAGAGGCGTTGTGGCCCCCACGGGCGTGGACGTCATTGAAGGCTCTTGGCTTGGAATCGGGGTCATTTCCGTTCCCATGTCTCTCATTGACACTGATCTAACTTCATGACAACCTAATTCATAATCAATACTTATTTATACTGATCCAAGATTTATTTTCTTATCATATATAGCACACTAATAATTAACAAATAAATTTGGGATTGTAATTTAAGTAAAGGAGAGGAAGGTGTACTTTACCTGTTTTATCCTCATTTGAACTCTGACCACACGATGACTCCCTGGTGTCGATTTCTTTTAGATCTTTACTATCAAGACATGAATCGGTTGGCTTGTTTCCTTCATCTGTTGGACCAGAAACAGGGTGGTGTTGTGGTTCAGAGGGTTTAAATGAGAACTTCTCTATCCCTGTATGTAATGTGGGTTGACAAAAGTCAACCCGTTTAACAGAACTAACAGACTCAGATGAACCTCTCATCGCATTTACTGTCCCTCCCCGATTCACTCGGTTTTGCATAGTGTTTTTTGGATTATGATTCAGCATACTTTGCCTATTTATTATCCACTTTTCAGCATCATTCCATTTTGAAGACATAGGTCTCAACAGGGATCTTGCAATAGCATTATGTGTCGACCTCTCGCCTTTATGAAACTCAAAGCTTGATGAACTAGCATTACTATCATAATCAAGGTTCTCGTCTTCTAATGATCTTATTGGATGAACAGAACTTGAATTACTACTTTCCATCTTTTGAAATTGGTGGGGTTTCACACGACCCTCTTTTGTATGATCTTTAGTTTGCCCAATACCCTGATCAACTTGTGTATTATCGAATGTCACTGACGACATCCCCATGCTAGAAACTGCGGTTTAGGCCCACAAATCCACAATCATAAACCGAAACTTATACTAAGCATATGTCAATGTCATTGTTCTTTAGACAGAATTTATAATTGGGCCCAAAAACAGTAAGAATTTACACTCATAAAAGCTCATCTTTGTCTTGTAAAGTATACTTTACCAAAAGCTAAAGATGTCACCAAGCCAAGATGGTCCAACTTATTATGAGGTGTTTGGATGCACTTTTCAAAGTGATTATTACAATTAGAGAAAAGATAACAAGCATCTTGCTAATCAACTTTCTAATCCAAAGAAAATCATAATTAGTTTATTCAAACATTAAAAACTGACATGAGATATAATCACATATCCAAACACCCCACATAAATCAAGAAACCAGAAATAAACTACTATTCCCCATCTAACGAGAGCTAAATTTTAGAGTTCAAATCACATTCATTAAGTAAATATTACTGTTTTAAAAAGATATTAAGAACACATACCTTCCTCATCAAACACTCCCGAGTTTGAAGATAACAAACTGCTGTTCACAAACTCTGTATCTTCAAGTTTAGAAGGAGACGTTCTTGCTGAATTGCTTTTTGATCCTCCATCTTTCTTTCTCTGACCCATCAGCTTCATCCTCAATTTACTTGGAGATATCATACCAACCTACATTTAAAACAACCAATTACAAAATGAACAGAAGCTTCATCATCAGACCAAATTGCAATTAAAGATTTTCAAATCTGCAATCGTTTGGATCAAATAACAGAAGAAAGAAACCTACAAAACTAGCCTCATCGTTGATTATTAGGCGGACACAAGTATCAAATTCAAAAGTAAGTCAACAATCACTAGACTAATTTAGCAAATCTCGATTCGAAATAATTTCACATAATTGAAGATTCCTGTAAATGAATGACGAACTTCGATCAGAATAGTAAAATTTCCCACCAAAACACAGACAATTGAATGAAAAATGCTATCAATCTACAGTACGGACTAGCGCGTATATCAGATTTCAAACGAATTCAACTATCGCTAGGCTAATTTAACAATCTCGATTCGAAATAATATCACAAAAAAACTGAAGATTCTAGAGAGAACACGATGAGCATCCATCAAAACAGTGCAATTTCTCTCCAAAATAAACACAACTGAATGAAGAAACGTTAACTCAAATCAATCTACCACACCGACTTCGCGTGTATATCAAATTTCAAACGAAGTCAACAATCGCTAGCCTAATTTAGAAATCTCGATTCGAAATAATTTCACAAAATGAAAAAAAAAAAAAACCGAAGATTCTAAAGAGCAAACGACGAACATCAATCAGAATACTACAAATACTCCTCACCAAAACATCAATCAATCCACCGTACGGACTTGCATTTATACATATCAAACTTCAAACGAAGTCAACAATCGGTAGACTAATATAGCAAATCTGGATTCGAAACAGCTTCACAAAACCAGAAGAATCAAAACAAACAGCAAATGATGAAAAACAATCAGAATCGCGCAACAGAAAGAAGAAGCGTTACATCAATCAATCAATCAATCAATCAACTGTAGTGAGTTTGCGTGTATGAGCAGAGAATCAGAGAGGCCAGTGGTTTTTATCGATTGTTTTACAGCTGTTTGAATAATTGAGAACAGTGAAATGGCGAGAAGAACAGGAATACCTGAAGCTTGTGATTATGAATCCTCTCGTAGTCCATTAGATTGCTGCAAAATCAACAGTAACAGTGACCTAGACCAGAGAGAGAATGAATTTGGTGTGAATATTTGAAGAAGATGGTGGAGTGATGAGAGGAGAAGAGGGAGACAAAGCTTTGACAGAAATGCCCCAATAATTAAACGCCTATGTGTGACGTCGGCCATCTTTTACCCATATATTATCTTTTCTCAAATCGACAATTTCTTTCAACGAATTTGTTTGCGATTTATCTTATGTTTTTACGAAAAGTGTACAAACTAATGTATTAAATTTTGATTTAAGTAATCAACTTTTTAGATTAAGGATGACATAATCATGCATTAAAGACGTCTAGAAGAATAGATTTATAAATATCCAACAAGACTTTGTTAAATTCTTCTAGCTTTTTTAAACACATAAATTTTTATATGATATTATTTTTTTTAAATTACAATATAAATCAAATATTTTATTTTCTTTATTTTGAGTTTATTCTTTTTATGCCTTTATTAAACAATATCAATATTTTTTTAAAAGTGTTTATGTGTTGTGCATGTAACTTGCGTGAGTATGATATAATTTGAGTAATTTTTACTGTGCGCAATAATAAATATAACTAACACAATTATTATGAATACAATTTGTGTAATTATGTATCTTATATGTGTGATTGTGGTACGAGTGAAATTAACCTGCTCACCAAAAGGCATGTGTCGCGCCCTGATGACTTTATACACATTGCACCTAAAAATCACATTGTATAGTAACATTATATATTATTTAAAAAGAATAGTTTTAGGAAAATTTTATCTTACTCTAAAAAGGTTTAAAAACACTTTAAAACAATAAAGTTCTATAAAAAAGTTAATATGTAAAGTTTTTGAAATTAAAAAAAATTTGTATAAAAAATAAAAAAAATGACTTTAAAAGTAATTAAAAAGGCTTATCTTTCTAAAATAAAAGGTTTTTAAATGAAAAAAAAATACTATCTCTAAAACTTTCAAAATTTTATTGTTTTTAAATATATGTTGAAGTAAATAAAAAAAAGCTTCAAAAATTCATATATATGTTTGACTTAAGGTTTTATTGAACAGATTGTGGGTAACTCACAAGCCAGCTTGACGTTTAACATTCTATTACTATATATGTTTTAGTACTACAAATAAAAAACAATAGTGAAAATAGTTTGAACGGATATAATTTAAAAAAAACAATAAGTTACTATATTTTTAATCATATTTTAAAAAAGATTGTGGTATAACTTATGTTTTAATATAATATAAATATAATACTCTTTTAGGCTACTTAAATAATATTGGGAATAACGAAAGTTTTATGAGAGCTAATTGGTATAACTTTGTAGGCTTCTTAAATGATATTGTGGTATAACTTATGTTTTAAGATAATATGTATTTAATTGTTGTCCTTAATGAGACATAGTTGGTATTTTTACATTAAAAGTTATGGGTTTTACCATCGAATGATACGATGATCTTGTTTTAAAAATTTAGGTGTTGCAATAAAAAAATGCATTTAGTTTTTATAATAAATTTAGTAAAAATGTATTAAAACCATATAGAAAGCATAGAGTACTTGGAAATTTTAATTTTAAAATCATAATCCAGTTTTTCTTAATTTTTTTTTTTTAAATCTTATATCCACTGAAAAAATCCCCTTTAATTCTGGGGGTACTACATTGATTTTCTTCACAAAACAATACCTTAATAAATAATAACACATAAGTTGTTTACCTTCTAATGATTGATTATGTCTTTTGTTGTTTTGATTTCAAAAAGGTTTCTTGGATTGTGGTCCTTATGGATTCTTTTTCGTTAATCATACTTATTAAAATTGTTGTAGGTTTAGACTTTTGTTCAAATCGGAGTTGTAATATTCTATAAAAAAGTTTAATTAATATAGATGTAGCTAGAGTAATAGAATACTAAACTTTAAAAGAAAAGGTTAAAAAGAATATAAATGTAAATACTATAGGTGTTAAAATGGTGAAATTACTCAAGGCATCTAAAACGAAGCAAGTAGGCTTGAAATGTAAAACCGGTCATTTAAACTTTACTATATATGTGTGTGAGTGTGTTCATTGATATATAATATAATCTTAAACTCTTTTTCTTTTTAAAAGATTTGATACAAACTAATAGTTTGCGGTTAGGTCAAGGAGTTTTACTAAAACGGGTCGAACGGGATTGTACAAGCACCTTGTAAATACAATTAAAATTAAAGAGTAAACAAATATAATCTACTTATTATTAACATCAGATTATTTTAAAGCAACCAAGTATCATTTTTTTAACAGCAAATCTATCATGCTCTTGCTCTACTCTTACTCCTATACTACACCCCCAATGTATTACACTAGGTTAGTAACCAGTGCATTACACGGGTTGAATAAATAAAATACTAAATAATTAGTAATAAAAATTTATAAAATTATAAAACTATGTTTGAAGATAAAATATGATTATAATTGTATATGAATAACTACTTTAAGTAAATAAATAATAATATATTTTTCTTAAACTTTTATTTTAAAAAAATATAGGTTTTAAATATTTTGTTTTAAGAAAAATGATTTTTTTTAAATAAGTTTGTTGTATTCTGTATTTTATAGAATTTTTGTTTTTAAAAAGTGTGTTTTTAATAAAAAAATGGGTTTTAATTTATCAAGTTATATAATTTTTAATTTGAAAATGATATGATTAATATTATTATTAATAATAAACTGAAATGAGAAAGTTAGTATGATAAAATTTATAATTGTGTTAAATTTTATTTTATATATTTTTGTTATAAATAGATAGATATATAAATAAATAGATAGGCTATAAACCCATTATTAAATGGATTATAGTTAGTAATAAACACAAAAATTATGGTATAATATTTTAATATAAGATATGATTAAAATTATATATGTAATAGTTCAATAAATAAAACAATTATACTATTTTTTAACTCTTTATCTAAATAGTTTTATTTTTAAACATTCGTTTTAAGATTTTTTTAAAAACTTATTGTTTATAAAAATTTTGTTTATTAAAAACTCTGGTTTCTAATTATTTTGATTGTCTTAATAAAATTGCTTTTAGAAAATTTCATATTTTTTATATTTTTTTTAAAAAAGACCGATTTAAAATATTTTTTTTCAAAAAGGTTTAGTGTTTTAAAAATTTTATATTATATAAAAAGTTTGTTTCTTATTATTTCTATTTTAATAAAAAGATATGATTTTGAATTTACTTAATAAAATTTATTTTTAAAAACATAACTTGGTGTTAAAAAATCTAGATGAGAGAAAAAAATGTATCATTTAATAAAATTGATTTTTATTAATAGGGAGAAATTAATTTGAGTGTTTAGATTACTATAATACCTTCGGAGGGAAAATAAAATAAGATATTTAGAAGAATAACAAGTCTTAAAAATGTGGGTAAAAAGAATGACAAGTGGTAAAATAAATCTTATTTTATTATATACTATATATAATTTTATCTAGAGAATGTTTAATATTCTTAAAAACAAATCATATAATTATTCCTGACTTATGCCCTTTTATTGTTTTAAGAAGATGACATTTTGGTCAATGTGTCAAAACGTCAGCTCATTGTGTCAAATATTAGTTTATTTTGTCATATATTTATATCATTTATTATATACATTCATCATGGTGTTTTATATTTTAGATCGTTTTGTGTTATATTTATCATTGTTTTTATAGATTATATAAAATAATTATTATCTATCATTGTGTTGTGTGTTTTACAATTAAAAGTACATAATGATTTACTTTCACTAATTTATTTTTTTAGAACTCAAATATTAAATATAACACCATATGTCATTTTTTTATTATTTTTAACAGACTATATAAATTTGTTGTTATCGATCATTGGGTTTTACAATAGAAGAAACACAATGATGTTATTTCTTCAATATATTTTTCAAAACTCATAATGATCAAAATAACATAATGACGATAAAAAAAGACAATGAGATATTATGTTATTTTGTTATTGTTTTTAATATATTAGACTAATTAGTTGTTAATTTTTTTTGTGTTTTATATATGAGAGATAAACAACAATGTTATTGCACCATTATATTTTTTTTAAATTCATCATTTAGAACAATATAATAGTATTTAAAAAACACAATAACTAAGAGAGACAAAATGACGAGATATGAGCTTGGAAATATAATTTTTTTTACCTTTTCATATAACAACACTGTACTTATTTTAATAAATAAAAAAAAACTCATTTTCATGGTGTTATTTTTATAAAAAAAATAATGTCGTATATAAAATTTATGAAAGTTTAAAAAAATAGAGAAATTTGTAAAATGTCAACAAAAGTGGTTACTTTTAAAATACTCATCTAATAAACTTTTTCTTTTAATTTAATCTCAACCATTGAAAAAGAAGATTAATAGTTAAGATTACTTTTTACGTGTTTTTTTAGTTTTAGAAGCATTTTTATTTGAATCTTTTCTTTAAATGAGTGCATATGATACACTCATTTCATTAGTTTTAAATTAAATAAAGATCACTCTAAAACTATTTTATTGTACATACATATCTATAAAGGAATCCAAACTTAAAGATACCATATCTGTTACATATATTGATGACATGAGTATAAGTTAAAATCATAACACGATACCTTTAAGGTATAAGTGATGTGGATTATAACTTTCTAATCACTTCAAACAATATTATAGTTGGTTTTGCAAAACGTACAAGATCTTAATACAGTCAGAAACAATTCAACATATATTGACTTGTAAGCTCAAGGGTAGTGAAGTCCATGCAATTTATAGATGACAATAAAAGTGTTTCGTCTACGTACCGTTAAATATAGATATTCACTAGTAAGATTTTAACAGTGCATGATATTTTAAATAATGAACTTCCATCGAGTGGAGTGAGAGTGGTACGAATTTTATAAATGTGCCTCATAGCCTGATATTAATTAGGGTATGATTATAATATAAATTATATTTAACATAAAAAGTTTATGATTGATTGTGTGTTTGATACATGTCCTTATATTGTTTTAAAGGGGATGTTATTATAGTCACTGTGTCAAATATATCACATCATTGTGTCATGTACGTTCATTGTGTAAAATATCAGTTTATTGTGTTTTATATTTTACATCTTTTGTTATATGTATTTATAATTGTGTTTTACGTTCTAAATTATTTTGTGTTATTTTTGTTATTGTTTCAACACAATGATATAAACTTGTTATATATCATTGTGTTTTACAATTACAAGTGCACAATGATATACTTTTACGAATGTATTTATTAAAATTCATAGTGTTGAAAATAACAAATTTTTATTATTATTATTATTTTTTATACATTATATAACTTGCCCTTATCTATCATTGTATTTTACAATTAAAAGTACACAATGATGTTATTTCACTAAATTATTTTTCAAAATTCATAGTGTTCAAGATAACACAATGACAATAATAAAAATAAAATGAGACATTGTGTTATTTTGTCATTGTTTTTATTATATTAGATTAATTAGTTGTTAATTTATTATTGTGTTTTACATATTAGAGATAAATAACAATGTTATTCCACTATTATATTTTTTTATAAAATCCATCATTTTAGAAAACATAATAGTATTTAGAAAAACACAATAACTAATAAAAATACATATTAAAATGCACTAAAAGACACAATTACAAAGATATGAGCTTAAAAATATAAAAAAATTTTATTTTTTATATAACAATACTGTACTCGTTTTTAAGATAAAAAACACTCGTTTTTATAGTATAATTTTTATAAAAAATAATATCATACATAAAAATTATGAATGCTTAAATAAAATGAGAGAAGTTACAAAAAGTCAAAAAAGTGGCTATTTTTAAAATACCCTTTAACAAATTTTTTTTAATAAATTAACCTCAACCATTGATTAAGAAGATGTATGGTTGAGATTATTTATTACACTTTTTAGCTTTAGAGATTTTTTATTTAAACATTTCCCTATTAATTATCAGGACTGTTCGAGTTATTTCATGATACTATATTTTTTTTAAATTCTCTTTTATACTATACACACATACATGACAATATGAGTTGAATATATGATTCTCTATCTTAAATATTACTTCTTCTTTATTATTACGTCCATATTGTTTCATAACATTAAGTATCTTATTGAATTATTTTAAATACAAACACTAACTTTTTTTTGAACAGCAAATGTGCGACACTGTTTCGAAAAATAATACTATCTTAATCGGGCCAACCTATTCGTTTCCCAGCCGAGACCGCACCCCAACCCCCTTAGGAGGAAACCCATTGATAAGAAAAACCCTCTGGCTCAACTCTGAGTATTTTTGCCCAGAGTAAGACTTAAACCTATGACCTCCCAATATTTACATGTCATGGACACATCATCTTAACCAGTTGGGCTAAGAATCATTGGTAAACACTAACTTTACTTCAAAAATAACAGAGCATTTACTCACCGGTGTATGAATTGTAGTTTTTTCAACATAAATGGTAATAAATTCGACATAGTTCATTTAATTTCTTTTATAAAAAAATGTATTCAAGTTAATTCAAAATTTGATTATTATACTGTTGATATATGACAAAGTAACATTATAATCTGGGTTTTGGGCTTTATCTAACAATGAAATGATAGTGCACAAGAAAACATATTACATGCATACACATACTGAGTTACTGACATACACACATGCATACATAGATACATAGATACATGCATACGCATAGATTCATGTTTGTATTGGTGGTGGAATTAGTTGATTAATTGTCACATATCTCAGCGATAAAAAATGATTAAGTAATATATTAATGATTTTAAAAAATATATATAATGATAATATTACAAATAATAGCCATGCGTATCTTATACATCATTTTGTCTGCATGTAGTCGTGTTTTGATTAATGTATTTCAAATATTTAGTGCAAATAACATACAAATGTGTCATGATGTCTTATGCATCATTTTGTCACAAGTGCAGAATTTGAATTCGAACTTTTCAAATCCTAGAATCATCCTAGACTTAAATCGTGTTCAATTTCATCAAGTTTTCATACTTTTTGTCTGTATTTAATAATTATATCATGTTGAATGACTTATTAAGTTTTTAACATTGTAATTGACAACAATTATGATTTAGGTGCTAAACTACTGATATCAGCAACGTCAAATTCCCCTATTAATAAAAAAAAGGTACGGTGTACAAAAGGGTTAATAACATGTAAACCATAGTTCCTTTCATTCACAAATTAATAGATAGGATAATTACGGTTAGTCTAGGGTAAAGAGAACTCCAAATCCTTGCAATTTTATGTCACGTTTGTCAAAAATCAAATTATCTAGTATAAGTCATATATATTTGTTATAATTATTCGATTGATATTCTTTTATTACTTTAACTAAATAGTACTAAAATCAAATAGTCTATGTTGTAAACATAAAGAAAATTTTCGTTATAAGCTTGAAAGAAAAAGCCGACTAATAATGTCTTTAAATTTTGTTTAAAATGTTTGCAACAAAATAAGAGATCTTTTTAATTTCTTTGAAGTTTATATTTTTTTTCTTATTCACCAACAGGGATGACAATTTGAAGGTTTATTAAGAACTGATATTGAAAAAGTTAATTAAAAAAAAGTCCGTATAGTTTTTTTATTATTTTTATTTTATGAAAACTCCTTAAAGTAAAATCTTGTTTGAGACACCAATATATGTTAAGGCTCCCGTGAGTGAAGATAATCCGAAGTTAATGAATTTTAAAGTTTCGTATCTATTTAAGATGAAAAGACACTAAATCATATTATCGAACCATTATTTGTTGTTTTCTTGATTTTTCATCACGTTTATAATGAAATCCTCTGGTGAAAGTACATACACACAAGAGGTTGATAACTTTTATTCAACAACAAACCATAGAAAATGAAGACAAATACTTCAAGTGTTTTAATTTTATGATATGATGTTTAATATTTTTTAGTTAAGCCAGGTGCCCATCGGGTACCTTCGCCAAACGGGTACAATGTCATCGGAAACTAGGGTGTGCAAATTGGATACTTAAGAGGATAGTAATATTCAATAAAAGTTTGTTGTAAACCATTCAACGACTCTAATCCAGCGGTCACATTTTATTTTTTTATTTAATAATTAGGTTAGAAACTCATGTATTAAAAAAAAAAAAATTAAATAGTTGAAAATTAAGATTTAAGAATTGGGAACTCTATTTTTTTCTAAAATAAGATATGACTAAAATTACATATAAATAAATAATTTAAGTAATAAAATAATAATAATAAAATTGAAAAGAGAGTTATAATTCAATGAAACTAAAGATGTGAGTTTGATCAAAATAAATAAATAAATAACAAAATATTAAAACAAGAAAAACAAAACAATATGACTTACTCAAACTAAAAATTTAGTAACATATAAGTTTTGATATAGTTTAATTATTACTCTTTAAAAATAACTCTCTTATAAAATTAGATACCTGTGTATATTATCAACTTACTTTCTGATACCATTTACTACAAAACAAAAATAGTCAATGTCATATTTTTATTAATATCAATAAGACTTCGTTACAAATTACTTAGTGTTGTTTGAGTAACTTACTTCAATAAATTTAAAAGAGGTTTTCAATTATAATTTTACTCACAAAATTATCATTACAAGTAAGTATATATTTTTTGTTGCTGTAAAAAAATTATTTTATAATTATGATTATATAAATAAAAATAAAAAAATAAACATTGACTGATGAGGGTATATATGTAGTTTTTGATTTCATTAACTTTTTAACATATAAAGATCCACTTGTCGATTTTATTAAACTAGGATGCGTATGCGCACATTGTTGTAGGAGATTTGTGCATATGTTTAAGCAATTTTATTAAGCTAAGGATGCGTATTCGCATGTTGTTGTAAGAGATTTATGCATATGTTTAAGCAATTTTATTAAACTAAGGATGCGTATCCGCATGTTGTCGTAGGAGATTTATGCATATGTTTAAGCAATTTTATTAAGCAATTAAGTTTATTTAGTCACTTCTATTTCAGACTTCTATTAAAGGATTGTGTTTAGCGAATGGGTCAAACCGACCCTTTACTCTTTTATTAAAAATATAAATAAATTAAGTGTTAAAATATAAAGATATTCTTTTTTAAGAGAAATGTTCGAATAAAAAAACTTTTAAAACTAAAAAGGTGAAACAAGTAGTCTCAACTATTAATTTTCTTAATCAATGATTGAGAATAAATTATAAGAAAAAATGTGTTAGAGGATAAATTTCTTTTACGTTTTTAAATTCATATCCATGTTATAGGACAAATTATAAAAAAAAGTTTGCTAGGGCTATTTTAGTAATAGCCACTTTTGTTGACTTTAATCAAGTTTTCTTATTTTTTTAAACGTTATGTACGAAATTATTTTTTACAAAAATTCATCACAAAAACGAGCATTTTTATATTTAAATTATATAAAAAGATAATAATTTTCTTTTATGTTTTTAAACTCATATCTCGTCATTGTGTATTAATTTGTTTTACTTATTTTACAAATATATTAATTAATTAAAATATTATATAAATATAATAAACATGATAGTTAAAGGATAAATCTTCCTATATTTTTAGGAAAAATTTACTAGTCAAGTAATTACACGGGAGCCAATGTGGCGATATAGCCACTCTTGAAACACCACGTCGTTGTGGTGAGTTTCATGGTAGTGGAGGACGACATGAATCTAGTCACGTCACGTCATGTGAAAAATATTCCCCAACACACATAATATGTAATGATGTTTAATAATAGAAGTTGATGGAGTGAAGAGTGATGAATATAGAAACCATTTCTAGGATGGAATGTAAAGGATGATGTGACGTTGATATACAATTGAATGAAATGTGTGGTGTGGTAATTATGTCTGATGGTCTTTGAGTAATGGTATGAAAGTGGATAGGTCGCAAGATGGTTTATGTGACAATAAGAGAGAGTGAAGTGATAAAGAAAGACAGATTTTAATAATGATTAGGATGAGTTGTGGCTTCTCAATGCCGAATTGAATAAGTAACGAAAAAAATATGAGATGTAGAGGAACACTTAATTGGACGGGGCAAACCGAAACATCATCCCCCACCATCAACACGAGTGTTAAAACTTTACGTGGCTTATGAGACAATATTTAAAACAAATAACCAGCAAATATGGTTAGAATATATTTTCCTCAATAACAAATACGTCCCATGTTTAAAACATTCTTATCCCATTCTCCATCCTCAATCCATACTTAAATTTTAGGAAAATCACTTTTAACCGATACCTCGTTCCTATATTTTTAGAGAAAGCAAAGAACTGCAGAAGTCCTTTATTTAGAATCAAGTGTTCATCCCACCATATCCATTATTATATATTTTTTGTAAGTTAACGTAGATGATAGATAGAGAAAAATAATTAAAAAATCAATTACGTAAATAAAATTTAAGGGCTGCCAATTTCTGACACGAATTATTAACACGACACGAAGTTAACAGGTTTCGTGTCGTTAACAGGTCGACACGTTAAAGACATGATAAAAATCGTGTCTTAACAAATCAAACACTTGTTAACCTATTAACGCACATGTTAAGACTTGTTTATATTTTTAGCTTATTAAAATAGTTAATATATATATTTATGATATATCTCATTATTTTTCATGTTTAATTTAAAAACCTTATCCATTGCACAACTGCTTCAATCGAATATGACTATCACAGTACCGCCAACCGAGTCTCCGGCCTACGCCTGAGCCCTTTTCATACTCTGTATATTACCTTATTAAACTATGTTAGCAGTTAAAATAGAGTATTTTATTGACTTTTGTTTCAAAAATGTTAATAATTATCATACTAAAGATTATGGTATATTCAGAATTATGAATATACCACTTATTTTTATTAAAGTAGAAAGATAAATCACTTAATTTTTATTAAGTTAATTATTATGTTAATCATTATGATTTATTTTACACATAATTTGTTTCTCTCTTATAAATTTAAAAATATATTGCATCCACCGTTACAATGTGTTTAATTTATATGTCTCAGAATAATATTACTCAAAACCGAGACAGGTCGAACATAATATATTCTAACTATATTCATATTTACGTTTTATATAAAGTTTATCGAAAACTAAACTATGTCAAATATAATATATTTAAATTGGGTTTTGTTTTCCTTAATTTATTTGCACAACAAAATAATGTTTTCGTAGATTATGAACACACATTAGAGACGTATTTATTGTTATCTATACTTCCATATTCATTTTATTCCCAATCAGGACGTGACGAAGCCGGGTTCAACCCGGTAGTAATACTTATCAAAAGATATCTATAGTCTATAGTATTTAATAAAAGAATTTTTCTTTTGTCACTTGTCATTTTCTTAGATCATCATTTTGACACTTGTCATTTATTTAAACATCATCACTTCATTTTCCTTTTAAAAGGATATTATAATAATTTAAACACTCAAACTAATTTCTCTCACTTAATAAAAATTAATTTTATTAGTTAGTACATTTCTTTCCCTCATCTAGATTTTTTAAAATTAAACTATGTTTTTAAAAATAAATTTTATTAAGTAGATTAAAAAATACGTACATCTTTTTATTAAAATATAAATAAAAAAAACAAATTTTTTATATAAATATGAAATTTTCTAAAACAATAAACATTTTTAAAACAAAATATTTTAAATCGGTCCTTTTTTAGAAAAATTATAAAAAATATGAAATTTTATAAAAACAGTTTTATTAAAACAATCAGAATAATTAAAAACTTGAGTTTTTAATAAACAAGATTTTATAAATAATAATTTTTTTATAAAAAAAATCTTTAAATGAATGTTTAAAAATAAAACTATTTAGATAAGAGAGTTAAAAAATAATATAATTGTTTTATTTATTGAACTATTATGTATATATAATTTTAATCATATCTTATATTAAATATCGTACTGTAACTATTCGTGTTTAATACTAACTATAATCTGTTTAATAAATGAGTTTCTATCCTATCTATTTATTTATATATCTATCTATCTGTAACAAAAAAAATCTAAAATAAGACTTGATACAATTGTAAGTTTTACAATACTAACTTTCTTATTTTTTTTTATTATTATTAATAATATTGAATACTAATAATATTACTCATACCATTTTTAAATTAAAAAGTATATAATTTAATAAATTAAAACCTACTTTTTTTATTAAAAACAAACTTTTTAAAAATAAAAGTTTTATAACAAACTTTTTTTAAAATAAATTCATTTTTCTTAAAACAAAATATTTAAAACCGGTATTTTTTATAAAATAAAAGTTTAAGAAAAATACATTATTATTTCTTTACTTAAAGTAGTTATTAATATGTAACTATAATCATATTTTATCTTCAAACATGGTTTTATAATTTATAAATTTTATTACTAATTATTTAGTATTTTACTTATTCAACCCGTGTAATACACGGGATACGAACCTAGTATTATATATAAGAATTAAGATTATATTTTTTTTTATCAAACACACGTTTATCTAAATCTAAAGATCTAAAGATAAATAATATATGAGTATTGAAAAAGTAGTTAAATTAATGTCTACTTCATGTCCGGAGCAATTATGGCGATGATTTAAATGGAATGTTTGACCAAAAATTAAACTCACGTTTTGAAAACCGTCCACGGCGTTTTCAACCCTTTCCCACCATTTAAACGCAATCATCATTATTCATTTCTGATTGATACATACATATAACATACCTCTTATTTATTATTATACAATCTTTGACCAAATATTAAACTCCCCTTCGAACCACAACCCCATTATCCATTATCGGTTATCTTAGGTGGTGTTTATTTTTAAATATGTAAAATATCTGCAGTTTGCAGACATTTGTAGCTGAAGAGGTGGACTAAACCTTTGCAGTCTGCAATAATAAGACTGTTTGTTTTTTAACGTCTGTAAATTATTAAAATAAACTAGTGGTGGCGTACGGATGGCGGTGGACGGCGGTGGACGGCGGCGCTGGATGGTGGTGGTGGGTGGTGGCGGACGGTGGGTGGTGGCAGACGATGGGTGGTGGCGGAGGTGGAGGGTGGTGGCGGCGGACGGTGGTGGTGGTGGACGGCGGGTGGTGGTGGCGGCGGCCGGTGGTGGTGGTGGGTGTTGGTGTTCAAGAAGAGCTCTGCAGACCTTAGAAGTAGCTGGGCCAAGTTTGCACCAAAAAGAGCTCGCGCATACATTTTTTAATGAAATGGTTTTTAAAAAACAAACAGTTTGCAGATGGCAATGTTTGCGCGTGGTATGCGCCGCGCAGACAAAAAAGCCTACGCAGATATTTTTCAGAAAAACAAACACCCCCTTAGTGTAATAATATTAATAATCATGTTAAGTTATCTAGACACGACAAGAATATCACAAGGCCACTCGGTATATGGTACCCTAACGTCTGGGGGATGAGGGTGACCTGACCCTTTAAAGAGCCTTAAACACCGCTCCATTGGGGGCGTGAGTGGCGTTAAAAGATTCACCCGTCGAAAAATTCGTAGGTATGAGTGGTGTTTTTAAACACATAATCAAAAAGTTTTAATATTTTTAAATATAAAAAGGTATGTCACATAGGGTGATAGTATTTTTATAGTTTAATGGGTGGGTCAGGCGAAGTGAAAGAAATAAAATAAATGATGTGATGCCTAAGTGGCTATATGAAGTTAAGGGGTGTGAGAACACACTCATAGGCCTAAAACAAGAATAAACATATCCGACTATTCGACTAAAAACACAAAACTCTTACAATGAGAACACATAAGCTGGATGCATCATACTAAGAAGGGGTTTAACTAGGTTAGGATATCAGAACACACAATTCTATTCTTTAGATATCTGCGAAAATCAAAACACGTTACTTGAATTAGCCCAAAATTTTATAACACCATACAATTTAAGATTAAGTGGACGTTTGGTTCACAAAATTCTCAGGAATTGAAATTGAAAAATTTTTCATCTAAAATTATGTTTGGTTGGTCAACAGATGGAATTGTAATTGGAAAATTTTCCCTCATTCATTGGAATTCACATTACTTTCACTTACCTATTGAATGTTTAACAATCCAATGGAATGCTCAAAACTAAAATTTCAATTTCACTTAAAATTGACCAACTAAACACGTTGTCAACTTCAACAACATTTCAATTCCAATTCCAATTCCAATTCCATTTCCAATTTCAATTACTTTGCAAAACATTATGCGAACCAAACGGCCCCTAAGAAATACAAATAATCGTATTCACATAAACATAATTTCAATTGCACTCGCGCAAAATGCATAAAACAACTTCAAACACTCCTACACTCTTTTTATTGGTTTACCATGTTTGCATCTGAAAATATGTGGCGTTATTATTTGATATCATCCGATATTTTACTGAACTATTAAATACAAATATAACTTGTACATTAATTTTTTTTACCAGTATCATGTTACATGTATACTCCCAAGTCCCAACACAAATTCTCGGCATAGGTGGATAATTATTTTTCCTTTTTGAAGGGCATATGTGATTAAAAACCCATACGCCTTTGATATGCTATCAATCAAGATATTATAAGCTTAAGAGTTAAGATTTAATGAAAACAAAAGAGGGTTGAACAAAAATTAATTGTTAGGCTAATAATCATGTGGGGTTTGTTACAATTCTCTTTTGACTAGTATCATGACATGTGGTTATAAATCAATTTGGCATTTTTTTTAATATAATTGACTTGTATGTGTTTGAAATGTTCATAGATATTTTTAGCAGATATAATACTTTTAATAATTTTCTGCTCGACTAATACTTCTCTTTCCAAAACATGTATTTATTAGTTTATCAAGCACGGAGAAAATTATTATTAATATTTTTTTAATATATATCCAATATATATTAAAAAAAATACTGTACTGCTATTCTTTTAGTATAATATAAAAGGACAAGGGACCAACGAGTACAACTAACCCCAGTGAGGTTTGTCGAATCGACTTATTTTTTTTCCTTTAATAAAAATAAAAAGTCTATTACAAAATTAAACAACAATGTATGGGGTAAAATAATGAATGAAGTAATGGAATGAATGAGTGAATGGAATGGATGATAGAATGAAATGAATCATTGCATTTCATAGTGCTGTTAGGTTACCTTTTAGGAATTAAATGAACTATTACTTTGTGTTCTTTATTACGTACGAAAAAACGAAAAAATGAAATGTAAAAGTAGTGATGGTGGTCGATGAAGGTTTCCAGCGGCGGCGGGGGCCGGGTGGTGGTTTCCGGCGGCGGCGGCGGTGGCCGGTCGTGGTTTCCGGCTGTGGTGGCCGGTGGTTGGCGCCGGCGGCGGTGGTTCCGGGTGGCGGTGGTTTTCGGCGGCGGTGGTGTTAGGTGGTTGGGGGCGGTGGCCGGTGGTGGTTACGGGTGGCGGTGGTTTTCGGCGGCGGTGGTGGTCGATGGTTGGCGGCGGTGATGGCGGTAGCTGGTGGTTGGCGGCGGTCGGTGGTCGGTGGTGGTGGTGGGCTGGTGGTGGTTGCCGGTGACGATTGATCTTGGTGGCTAGTGGTGATTGTTGTTGTGGGTGAGTGGGTGGTGTTGGTGACATGAAGGGATGAAATGAAATAAAAGAAGGGGGGTTGGATGGAATGAATTTGAGAAAATGGAATCAAATATGTAATGCTTCATTTCATTACCTTTACCAACCAAACATGTTTTTTTTCATTCACCCTTAATGATTCATTCCATTCCGCGCTTCATTACTGCATACCAAACGCTACCTAAGGTTCGATTACTTAAAATATTCTAAAACAATATAAAGTATAAAATAATTGATATGATTTTTAATATTTTTCATATAAAAATAGACAGTAAAAACTACTCAAGTTTTTATGTTGTTTCAATCTTGTAAAACCTTTTTATAAATATTATTATTTTTAAATGAAGCTACCCAAATACAAATTATATGCCGATTTTTTTAAATTGACTTAAATAAGACAATTATGTAGCATTGTAACTTGTTTATTATTTAGTTTTTTTTTCACATTTACTTCTTATTTTGGTTAAACTCAAAAATATCATTAAATAGTAACCAAGTTTTATATATTTTCCATTTAAGTTACTTAATTTAAAAAAATTAACATTTATAAAAAGATTTAATAAGCTTGGAACACTATTAAAACATGAATAATTTTTTATAGTTAGAAAAAAAGCATGAGTAACTATATGAAAGATATTATGTGAATTATACCAAACTATGTAAAAAAAGACTTTTGTTGTTTAAAAAAATAAAAGGTAATAAAATAAATACCCATAAAGATAAATTTTCCCGTCTGGTGTGATGGGGGTGGGTAGGCTCATCTTTTGACTAGATATCTGATTATGGGAGTTGTTAAATTTCTCTTTGGTCTTCCGTTTTCCTTCCCAAAATAATAGTGCGATAAATACGTTTGACTTGTGTCTACTTTTTTAATCAATATTTTTGACATTTTAAACATTTTTTAATTTTTGAAATAGACAAGTATGTCTCGAGGCCCCCACACGACCCGGTCTATTATGGTTCACTAAATTAATTTTCAACCTGTTATCCAGCGCGTTGGTTAAAACACTTAAAGTGCTCAGGGTGTACCCTGGGTAGGGTTTGCGCGTAGCACGATTACACCGTTACAAGCAACAAACCGCTTGCTTCAAGCAAAGGAAGTGGGTAGGGAAAGCCGAGTGAGGGTAGGTTGATGTAAACGTTGGTAACAGTCACGGTTAATGTTTTCAGAACCGGATCGGACGTCGAACCGGACGCCTTATTGGTTTGGTGGTCGGACCGGATTTAAGAACCGGATGACGTCATAATTATATATATAGTATATATTATATATATAGTTATATATATAATTAAATATAAGTAATTTATATATGTATTTTATAGTTATATATATAAAACTTAACTATATTTTTAGATCCAACACACTAATTTATGCTTCAACACCCCGTTTTTACCCATTAAAATCAAAAAAAAAAAAAAACCAAAATCCGGTTCGAACCGGTCCGGTTTCCCGGTCCGACCACCGATTCGGGACGAACCGGCCGGTCGAACCAGCCCAAAACGAGCTGATACGAACTGGACCGGCCAGTCCGATCCGGTCCTAACAACAATGGTCACGGTATGTGATGAATGTTTAAGGTATTTAGGCTCTATTGATTTTGGTAGTTAAAAATACTTTAGGTAAAATATAGGTGGATGTGTGTGATTGGTTGGAGCAATAAGGGTACTTGCGATATTTTGTGTAGTGCCCTATTATCGTTAAGATAACTCTATCGTGTTATTTTCAATCATGTTTTTGCTTTCAATAAAAGATATGGGTGTTTGTCTAAAAATAAATAAACGTATATAACTTCATAACCAGCCCATAAGATGTTTTTCTTAATTTGATGGCAAACACAAAACTTTATTTCATGTAGGACAATCTCTGTAATAATAAACGTCTCTTTTTTCTATAAGTTTTTCGGTGATAAGTTCTTATAGTCATGTAATTAAAATATATTTACTCTAATAAAATGATAACTAATAGAGACACATGTTAACATCACATTCATTTTCACTAAAATTTTCTCGCTTCTCTCTGCTATTAGGTAATCACATTAACCACAAATAATAATATTATTTTATTTTTTAAATTAAAATAGTTTTTTTAATAAATTAAGAAATATATTTTTTTATTAATATTATTTCTAAAAAAATAAAATTTTTATGAAATAATTTTTTTAAAACAACAAACTTTTTTAAAAATACAAAATATTTAAAATTGGTGCTTTAAAAAAGTAAAAATTTTATAAACAAAAGATAATTAAATATGACATTTATAATAAGAAATTTTTTAAAATGATATTTTTTAAAACGTTTGTTTTGAAATAAAAATTTTCACTCTATTTATAATAAGTAAGATTTTAATAATATCTTATCTTAAAGATATCCATTTTAATTAATAAATTTTTATTCTATTTAATATTTTTATATTTAAAACACGGGGTTTACTAAAACTAGTATAAAGATATTACCTAAACTGAAAAGGTTTAACAATGAACTTTTCATTATCGGTGATATAGATATATGTGGCAATGCATTCCATCACTCTTCTTTTTAAGTTAAAACCTCAATACTTACGACAAAAAAGATAGTTGGGTATAATATATGTTTACCTCATTACTAGCATTTTATAGACAAATCAGAGTAAATTCAAGTGAATCGTAACTTCTTTAAGTTGATATTTTTTAATTTCCCACTGAAAACCCATAAAAGAGTTTAAAATGAGCGTACTTGTGAATTTATTTTCAAAATAATAACTTGTTAATTCTAAATTAGACAAAATTTAGTATAAAGAGACATTTAACATTTTCCAAAAAAAAAAAATAATAATAATACTTATGTCCTCTAATTTTAACCTATTTAAGAGTCAACAAGTCATTATTTCAAAGAAATTTAAAAGTACATGTACTTGAAACAAGTTTAAAAATGTTAATATATAACAGTTAGTTTGATAACTTTTCCATATATCAATCTAAAGTTGAGGAATTTATCGAATTTACAAAGTATTACCCAACCCGCATACACGCTCTCTCTAATAGAATCATTTTTTTAACAGCAAATCTACTATACACGTACTCTTAAATTACTATAATATAACGTACTACATGTTTGGATTTGAAACTGTGACCTCGCCATTAAGAAACAATAACCTTTATTGAATGAGCTATTCTCACATTGACGGAAGACGACACTACAATAAAAATATAGAATCATATACAATTATACATGAACACTGGGCCACTGGGGGAGAAGATAACTCAACCATTTCAAGCCCTTTCACACTATATAGCTGCTTTAAGGCCCGATCTACTGATTTGTAACTTCTTGATTTCAAGCCCATTCGTTAGTCCATAAAGCTCTAATTAGAGATTCTTTAAAGAAAACCATATTTTATTATATAAACAACAGAGGTTTGATCGTTACAAAGAAATAAACATGAACTAGTTAAATCCATTTACGCACATTGCGTGTGTGATATGCAGGTTTAACCAATGCTCAGATAAACCATCATAGCCGGAGATGCTGATGAAAAGATCCGATTTCATACGTCTCGGATCAATACCCAGAATCAAGTGGATCGTGTTACAGTCTTTTGAAAATCCTATGAAACAAAGTAACTATAGTAATAAAAATATACTAATCGGTCTAGGAACCGAGATGATCAATTGTAGCTGCACACCATAAAAAGTAATAAACTTTACTTAAAAATAAATTCTGCCCACAGTCAATCAATTTTTAATAAAAAAAATATCATCACTCCAACAAAAATAATAAACTTTAATCTTAAAACAACTTTGTGTCATTTTAGGTGGTTTATAAACAATTATTATTCATTTGAATTTAATAAAATATTCCATTTACGCGCGTTGCGCGTGTGATGCACAGGTTTAACCAAGGTTTAGATAAACCATTATAGCCGGAGATGATGAAAGAAAAGATTCAATTTCGCACGTCTTGGATCAATACCCATAACCGAGTAGATCGTGTTACAGTCTTTTGAAAATCCTATGAAACAAATTAACTATAGTAATAAAAATATACTACTATTCGGTCTAGAAACCAGGACGATCAGTTGTGGCTGGACATCATAAAAATAATAAACTTTAATTAAAAACAACTTATGCCAGCAGTCATTTTAATTTTTAATGAAAAAAAAAATCATTACTAAAAACAAAAAATATTAAACTTTAATCTTAATTTGAGTCCTTTTAGGTGGTTTATAAACAATTATTATTAATTTGAATTTAATAAAATATTATTATTATCACTGTTTCTTTCTATATAGATTAATATATGTATAATGATATCAAGCCCATACCTTAAAATTTTAAATAGAGGACCTATGAGCCCAACGTCATGAACTTCTGTTATGTTTTTTAACGGTTGGTTTTAACTATACTACAATTAAGTTACATCGACTTGTATTAGATGGGGCTAGAACTCTTGACCTCAAAAGGAGTTGCGCCACTCAAACTTTAAAGGCTAAACCACTGGACGCAACTCATTACCAAAGGGTTGAGAAAACTTATATATTTTATTCTGGTACTTTTTCCTGCAAATGTGACAAGAGTCATAATCATGTAATGAGAAATTAACTAACTTAATTAACAACCTCACTCTTGAGGTTGCAGTCTGACCATTTTAGTAGGAGTGAGCAAGTTACTGGTAACATGAAGAAACCCAAACCAAGAAAAGAAAAAAACCAAAAATCAGACGGAATTGTAGTTGCTTGGGTGGTCTTCAGTCCCGGCTCAAACCTGAATTATCTCCAACTTAAACCAATTTTCCATAAATTTACCGCCCTTAGAAGTTATCGCCTTCTACCAAAACAATCTTACAGCAATAGCAAGAAAAAAACGACATACCACGCTGCGTGCTAGCGTAAAAAAGAGTAGTTGCAGCAACAAGACAATTAAACAAGTCCAAGAATTCAATATTCGGTAGAATTAGTTACAACAATTGAATAATTTGCAATAAGATCAAAAATTGCAATAACATGTTGTTAACTTCATTTGTTTCGGAGTTAACTAGATGGATTCAGTAAATGTCAAGAATTTATCAATGGATGCGCCGAAGGGAGGAGAGAAAAGAAAGTTACAACAACCTATTCAAAAATACTCTCTAAAAAGACAACTCCCAAGTTTAGGAAGATTTTGACAGGTTGAATGATAAGGATGGTATGAGAAAATGCTAACACTATTCAAAAGATTTGATGGCAGGTCGGATAAAAAACAACATATCAATGTTGAAATGACATATTAAAATATGTAAAAACACCCTAATAAGGTTGAAAAAGGTCCAAAGCGACTTAATTGTCAAGAATAATGAAAATGATGTTGAGGGTCATCGTGATAGTAGTACAATTAAGACTTGGAAATTTTGTGACATAATCATGTGTTGTAAAACATATCCATTTTATTTCATGTTTTCGGGTTGCTTTTGTTTAAATTTTAGTTAGATTCGTTAATTTTTACTTATCGTTCATTATTTTGTGTTTCAATAGGTGCTCGGGTGATTAAAGTGACGAAAACGCATCGGAAACGAAGAAAAGAGCCAAATGAGGGTAAAATACCAACACTTAGAATTTTTTCCAAGTGTCATTTTCAAAGTTTTTGGAAATTTCAATCTTCGCGATACGCATAGTAGGAGAGGTTGACCTGCGCGTATCGCATAGATCACATATTAGGGTTTGGTAATTTTTTAATCTATGCGATACGCACAACAGGAGGGCCTATCCTGCGCGTACCGCATAGATGGTGTTTTCGAGAAAATTTTAGAAAGTTGTATTTAAACAACTTTTCTCAACCCAAACAAGGGGTTCGACTACCAGCCGTTTCAAGAGCATTCCCAAGAACGAATTGAAGATTTTGGAAGGATTTGAAGACAAGGATTAAAGCTAGGATCATAGGAACACTCGCGAACATTTGATCACGAGTTTTTATCTTCGTAACTTTGTTTATCTATACATTGTTTTGAACATATTGATCTTGTTTTCATTGTTGAAGTTGATGTTTCTACTGAATATGAGTAGCTAAGATCATAATGCTATCTAGGTTGATGATTGGTTTGTGTTAACTTGAATGGATTTTGGCTATTGAACGTTTTTTGTGGTAGATGCTTATGTAATGACTTTTATTCAATTTATTGGATGAGTTTGAGGGTTTTGGCATAATTATTGATGATTCTTATATTCCATATGTTAGTTGTTGAATGTCTTTCATAAAACCTTGTATATCTAGATCGATTGCTTTGTGTTTTTGATTAGTTGATGGTTTGCTAGACGTAGTAACCATAGGAATTGGGTTGAATTGATTATTAAGCCTTAATGCTCTTCTTAATTTGATTCCAAGAGGTGAGGATTAATCGAATTGTTCTTGTGGTTAGTTGCTTAGAAATAAGCAGTTAGAAAGAATGTTTTTCTAAGCTAGTTAATTGCATTGCTTTTCGTGTCCAATATGTTGTTTAAAGGTTGCCCATTTCATTATCAATGAATTGTGTTAGTTAGATCGAGAGATTAGCTATCAATCGGGTACATAAGTGTTGTCAAAGAGACTTATCGGTAATTTGACTAATCGGTAGTTTCACTCATCTTCTAGATTCTCCTTTTGGTCACATCCGGAGAATGATCCGGGATCTATTAAGTATCTTAAAAGTTTGTTTCATTAGATCTCGATTCTGCAATAGTTCATTAGCCAATTGAAGTTCGAAGGTCACAACCAGGATTCACCTTAATGTTAGAAGCTTGTTTCATTAGATCTCGATTCCGCAATAGTTCATTAGCCAATTGAAGTTCGAGGGGTCACAACCAGGATTCACCTAGGTAGTAACGTTCTCATTCTTGATTTTCTAAGAGTTTTTGTTATCTCGTGTTCTACTTGGTAAGTCAAGTGTTTAATCAATTAATTTAAAGTAGCTTTTATTTTTCTAGGTTCTTTGTAAAAAAGAAATCTTTGAAACGACACATCAAAAACACATCAACGTAGAAATGGCATATTAAAATATGTAAAAACACCCTAATAAGGTTGAAAAAGGTCTAAAGCGACTTCTTTCGCAGGAATACGATTCGAAATCGAAAATTTAAATAAACTTATTTTCTTCTAAGAAATGAATTCAAAATTAAAGTAAGGAGTGGCAAATATGAAAATAAGAGCTTCTGGTCCAAGACGAACTACTGTAGGGAATTTATTAAAACCCTTGAATTCTTAATTGTCAAGAATAATGAAAATGATGTCAAGGGTCATATCGTGATAGTAGTACAATTAAGACTTGGAAATTTTGTGACATAACTAGGAAAACTATAGTTGAGATAATAATACTCGATGAACTCCTTTTCTCCATTCATAGAGCATGATGATTTTAGACGCGTTATGAGAAAATTTACTAACCAACCATGGTTGATGCTATGGTCGTGCGACTGCTGACACGAATTTCTAAACTTTCTCCATCTTGCATGACCATTAAGGTGGATGATTTAACATACGCACAAATTTACTTCTAAGAATTTTACATTATTGCCTAAAATGTAACGAGAAAATTTTATAAAAACTGTGAAAAGGAGACATATCAAGACATAAGGAATATGTTCGAACTCAAACACCACTAATGCACTTTGAGACGCATAAACTCTTCATGATCAACCCGTTTTAGAATAAGAGATACCGAAACATAATTTAACTTCCTACAACCGTATACATACATAGATTCAGAATGAATACCGAAGAATGCCATAACTGGGATGGAAATCTAGACATGAAAAATGACCAGGATATCAAAGATACATGAAAATCAGAGCATAAGTATTAGCTCATTTTTTTTTTAAAATTCTAGAAGATTACATGTACCCTAATCATCCATGGTTTTAACCTACCTATTCACACCAATAAAAGAAAAGAACACAAAAATGGGGCTATCAGAATTCACCAGAAGAACATAAAGAATACACAAAAATTAAAATAAACTAAAAAAAAAAAAAATCTAGAAGATATTGGGAACCTGAGAATCCAATCTGTGCTGCAACTCCTTCACCTTCAATGAAAGCTCAGACTTCTGCTCCTTGTAATTCTGAAGCAAATAATCTTTCCCCTGTATCAATTCTTTCAGCTCCCCTACTTCCTTCTTCAATATCTCAATTCTATCAACTTCATTTCCTCCTATTCCTTTATCCAAACACTCCAAGTCTTGAAACCCGTTTAAATTTTCGTACGATTTTTCATTGCCAACACAAACATCAACGATCGCCTTTCTTAGACTCTGAATCTCCCTCTGTGATTCAAAAAGGTCGCGGTTTGCAGCTTCTAGGAGGGATTGCAGATGGTCTGAACGCGTACGCTGTGAACTTAAAGATTTCTGCAGCTCTGCGATCTGATCTTGCATTTCAAGAATCATGTCATCCCGCCTCTTTAACTGTTGTCTCAGTTTTTGAATTACTTCGCGTTTGCCGTATATGTCTGAACCTGATTCAGAGACACATGGAGAACCAGGGTTGTTTGAATGGTGGAATGACTTCTGGGGTTGCTCGAGTCTGTCTGGTGAGGATGCCCACATTACACCACTCTCTTTGTTGTATGCGGGGGCTGAAACAGTTGTTAAAGGGAGTGCCATTTCAGGTTCTGTATGTAACCGGCCACTATGTTGTGGCTTAGTCTCTATGTCACCTTCAATGCCTGTTTCAAAAAGGCCAAACACAAGCAATGATACCACTAGAATATTTTAAAAATAATATATCCTCACACATAATATCATATAAACATTCATTCATTAAGGTATTAGTGGATAACCATACTACACTATACATACCCAGTGGATCCCACACATAGTAAACTATTTGTAGGGTCTTGGGGGTAGGCCGGAGACAAACCTATCCTCTATCCAAGATGATAGAGTAGTGTTTTCAAAAACGGACCGGACGTTCAGACTAGTTGGACAAGAAACCGGCCATAGAACCGGTTCGGTTATGCCATTAGGACCGTTTTTAGCTGAACCAGCCGATTACCGGTTGGACCGGTGAACCAGACTGGGTGGTCAAACCGGAAATTTTTAAAAAGGTATTATGTTTTATTTTCTCTCTTTCAAAATATTATTTTCTACTTAATTTAATATTACATGATCCATATGTTAGTTTTAAAATAGATATATAAAAATAATGTTAATTTATACTAATACGTCCTCTGGTTGTATCACTCAATTCCTTCATTAAGATTTGTTAAACACAAGCATCTTATTATATGATTATACAACTTCAAGCAATAGAAGGCTAGAGGCAGGCCCAAACACTAGCTTTAAGAGCCCATATTATTGCAGCTGATTGGACTAACTGTTAAATATCATATATGACTTTCAAAAAACACATTCAAACATACCATTTAAATGGGCCTAAAAATTTCAAACCTGATGTGCAATTAATGCAACCATCATCCTGTTCAAAACAATACAAGTTTGAATGCGAACCATAGTTTCCTGGCCTCTTTCTAGCTTTAAGCTTCCCGTTCTCTGTGTTATAAACAACATGAAAATTTGATATTGTACAACGTAAGGACCAAATGAAGGGACTTGACAACTCAAAATACCTTTTGAACCACTGCTTCTACTTTTTGGCTGCTTCGAGTCCAGAACCTGTTTGAGCCTGTAAACAATACGAACCGATAGTGTACTCAACAATGCACCACCTGCTATGAGAATCCAGTTTGGGCTTTGACTCTGAAACCTTTTCCCCTTCTGTGCACCCAACATTTCAATATTTGATTTCATTTTCAAATTTTACTGATATGATGCATGAAATAGTGCGTTCATCAGATAAAACCTACAATAACATTGGTCACAATGTCAAAACCATCAACACTGAAAGTTGTTATGTCAAGTGTGTCAACAAAGTAACTAATAGTAATGAAAGAAACAAAATTCACACTTTAAGGCATAAACCACATAAGAAATCACACATCATACAATAAGAAAAAATGGTTGAAATGCTTGCAAAAGCACAGTTAGATCAAAATCATGTATAAGCCAATAAGCCTTCCTAAAGTTCCATCCTTGTGAACTGGATATCAATATTTTTATAATTTAGATACGTGTAAAATTTTTTTTATCAAATACTTTGTTTAAGGAAACAGTAAAGCTACATGCCTAAAATTGAAAATTAATGATCAAGATTTAGGCAAAGATACTGTAAGTACTTTCTTTTCGTGATTGCAGTTACATATCACCCATAGTTGTCAATAGCGAATAGCGGTAAATAGCACCCGCTATTTTGTGTTTAGCGATAAGGTGGTAGAAATTTACAAAATGTTTTACATTCAATAAACTAACATGTATAGAGATAAAGTAGTTGAAAAATAAAGCAAACACCACCAAAATAGCTAAAATATTCTATTTGGGTCAATTTTATATTTATAAAAAATAAAAATAATTAAAAAATAAAAAACGCAATAGCTCGCTATTTGGTCTCAAAACACAAATAGTGGGAACATAGCTATACGCTATGTAGCGCGCTATAGCTGCTATTGACAACAGGGATATCACCTAAGAGCTTAGTTTATAGTGGCGACTTTGGATGTTGCCACTCGTTTGAGCCTCTATGTTGTGCTATATTGTTCCTATTATACCTTTCATTCGAGTTTCTGTTATAGCAGTTTGGTATAATTATATTTGTTCCTATCGAGCTTACCATCCAATAGTTGCTCATATCATATTACATTCTATGATGCTTTTGTGTGCAGACATTTTTAAGAGCAAAAGGTCTCACTCAGTGTTGAAAAAATTGGTCCTAGTCGGCGGGTTAATCGGAAATTGTCCACCAACCTTGGAGATTTCACATAATCGGAGGGTTAAACGGTGGTCAACTGGTCATAGTCGGAAAAAATCAGACCTAGTCGGATCTAATCAGTCAAAATCAGTCAAAATTGGTCAAAAATCTTTTTGGTCAACATATGTTAAATACTTAAATGTATATATAAAATTTCAATCCAATTAATCCCAATACCCTATCATGATCTTCATACCCCAAAAGCAACCTCTCTATCCCTTGGGATGTAATACAAACACTACCATGGTCTCATTTTAGTGTTTGTATAGTGAGTTTTACAACCATGTTCTCACTGGAAGCGACCTCTCTATCCCTTGGGATATCCACCCTCCTCATAAGTCATACCCTACCAATAGCTTTGCTATGGGATGGATTTACTGGATAAGGTTGTTGTTGTAATTACATATCATCTAAAATTCCCAACACTCTTCAAATATTCACGCAGATCATCACACACATATGCAGCTTCAACATGGAAGATCAAATGTTTCCTCAATTTTGATGACTTCCACCATGCATTTTACACAGAAAACAACTTGCATACAGCAAACCACTACTCCCTTTCACTAAATACACCAACAATCAAGACTACAACACAGAATCTCATAAACATTCATCCAACAATCAATGCAACTGAATCCATATTCACCAAACCCCTTGTAAAGTAAGCTAAATCATTCAACAAAATCTTATAAACAATTATAGACATTCATCAGCTAATTCAACACAGAATACACCTCAAACTTTACTTCTAATCAAAACAAAACCGAACACAAAACCTACATATGTTTCACTCATAACCTAACGCCGTACTACAAATCAAACTAGCTTAAAGTTCAATCACATCAACGAAAACAACAACGATGCCTGAGCGATTCAAACAAAAATCACGTAATACAAACACTAAAATGATAACTTTGTTGCGATGTTTGCAAATTAGGCAATAGTTACAGAAACTCACCGGAGAATGAGTGAGCTCGCCGGAGAACCGATGAGTAGGGAGATTAGGTGCGGCGGCGGCGGCGACCGCCGTTGGCCGGAGAAGCGGAGGCGGGTGGATAAGAAGCGGCGGGAGGAGGAGATTTTAACCCTATTGGTGGCATAAGATAACCGTCGTATCAGTTACATTCAGTGAGTGCTTGTGCGGGTGTTGTTTGTATCGGTTACCTAACATAACATTATTATTGTAAGATATTAAAATTAAAAAATATATATTAGAGTAAAATGTTATTTTCGTTTTTAACGTTTTGTTTAATTTGTCATTTCAGTCTAAAAACTTTTTTTTGGCTATTTTGGTCACTGTAGTTTACCAAATGTTATCATTTTCATCCACTCCACTAACACCGTTAAAACTTCGTTAAAACTCTGTCAAATATGATGATATTTTAGTCTTTTTGAGCACCCTAATTATCCAATTAAAACAAATTAATCAATTAATATTCAATTAAAATAAAAAAACACATGAAATGACTAGTAAGACCGGCCGCTTCGATTTAAAAGCTTCGATTAACTCTAACCCATGTTTTTCGATTGAGGTTTGCCGTGAGATTTCAATTAATCTTCACATTTTGTTCGAATGTATACCGTTATTTGATTGAGATCTGTTGTAGGATTGAAGTTTGTTGTTGACATTTTTTATTTGATTGAGGTCTTTGATTGAGGTATTTGAACGCGACAGTAGCAGACCTCAATAAAACAAAAAGTGACAACATTAGACATCAATCGAACAACAGTACACGTTCAAACAAAACGTGAAGACTAATTGAAATCTCACACCAGACCTTAATCGAACAACATGCGTTAGAATTAATACGATCGATCTCTCGAGTCACTTCATGTGTTTTTTTAGTTTTAATTGAATATTAATTGATTAATTTATATTAATTGGATAATTAGGGTGTTGAAAAAGACTAAAATACCTCATATTTAACGGAGTTTTAACGGAGTTGGTGGAATGGATGAAAATGACAACATTTAGTAAACTACAGTGACTGAAATGGCAAAAAAAAAATTTTTGGATTGAAATGACAATTTCAACAAAACGTCAGGGACGAAAATGACACTTTACTCTATATATTATAACAATCTATAAACTCTAATAAAACAAGGTTTTTAACACTTTCTGATTGAATTGGTGATTGAGTTCTTACATATGTTTATGTAAACTTAGGCACAATTAACACTTTCTGATTATCCTATTTTTATGATAACATAGAAGCAAGATTAGTGATTTTTGAGTGTCGAATTATCTTTGTTTACCACCTTACTACATAAGTAAAAGAAACTGAGGTTGGTTGGAATGAATTTCAATTGGTAAAAGAAGGGGAGAGGATATTGAATAATGGTTTTAACTGAAATGTTCATGACAGAACATTAGTAGTTTGCTTCTTTTGTTTGCTTATTTATGCTTGCACTATGATTTGCAATCGCTTCTTTCATTAGCTTATTTACGCTTGCACTTTGATTCACTTGTCACTTTTGCAGGTTGCTTTGGGGATTTTTCATTTGCTTTTCTCATTCGTTTATTTTTCGTTTTATATGTTCGTCGAAGAGCTCGACAGTGAATAGGTTGGAATTGGATCTTGATTTCAGGTTATTTTACCTTACTGTAGCTCACTATTTGGAACTAATTAAAAACACCATTCTTTTTAAAACTTTCAACTTAAAAATCAAAATTTTAGTTATATGAATTATTCTGGTAAATATTTGTTGTTTGAGTAATTTGACTGAAATTTATACACTATCAACAACAACATCATCAACTATCATGAATATGAAGATAGAGCCCTTCAAACCAAAACTTTTGTGCCAACAAGTACCCATCTTTTATGCTAGATGGAGATGAGGTTTATCATCTATGTTGCCAATTGTTTGACCTGATCTAAAGTCAAAAGTCCAGATTTCTTGTAGAGTGTAATACATTTGGTGTCAACAAATGGCTGGATTGAAGAGATCATATCCTTTCTCAACGGAAAATCTACTAGATGAATCAACTTCATGTAGCGATGGTCAATGGATACTTTATTATTATTTGTGGGGGCAACATAGTACCACCGCCACCAAATTTTTACCACATGGTATGTATTTAATATAGTTTCCTTTAGGAATTGAAAAGTAAAATAAGTTCAAGCCCCTTTCTGCTGGAATGATACAAGTTAATTGTAATGGGTTATTAAAACTACTATTTAGAGGAAAAATAAAGTAAGGTCTTTGTCGAGATTCAAGTTGAATGAGCTTTCAATAAATCTTCTTTATGCAATAATTATACTTTAGGTTATAGCTGACGCAAATTGGTTTTTGAACATTATGATACGTAGTTTTCTTTGATTTTTTTATAATCTAATTAAGACATCATTTTTTAATGTTAGTGTAATTACTCTTACAGTAATGTAATAATGCGAACCGGTTATGAGCGAAAAATATCATTTACAAATTACTATTGTATATATTATGTTGATGTTGGTTTTGAAGTTGATGATTTTAAAGCTTCTTTTGAACTATTTATTGTATTCATACAGGAATTATGTTGATTTTGAAGCTTCCATTGAACTATTTATTTGCCTGAATGTAATTTATTTTTATTATTACCCGTCAAAAACTAATGTTTTTTAGTTCTTTATGATAATTAAATTGCTTCATCAATTACTTAATGGCGTGTTATTATTTTAACCAACCGTGTAACACACGGGGTACTAACCTAGTTCTTATTATATAGTAAATCCTTATCTATACCAATAAATAAAAATCTTAAGCAATACATGTTACTGTCTCATGCATTCTTAATATTTTTTTCCCGTCTCTCTCCTATTAATTATACAAATTGTCTCTAATTGTTTTTATAATTTTTTTTTTGTTTCTCTCCTATGAAATGATTTCTATAATTATTTTTATAAAGTATTTTATTATTTTAAAATAAATATATGTTAAAAACTATATAATATTTAATAAATATGTAATATGAAAATCTCTATTACTAAAAATATAGCCTTCAATTTATACAATCCGTGTTTTGCACAGGATTTATATCCTAGTTATCTTGTATACGAAAAACACAAGTTGATAAACAGTAAATCTGTGTATCGGAAGTCTCCTTCGTCGTCGGTGTGGCTGTGTTTCGTCGCCGGGATATATGGCCCCGTTTTGTTGCTTCCTATTTTCGGTCGGGATGTTGGCGGCCGACGTGTGGCCTCATTTTCCCGACGAGGGTGTGCCCTCTGTTGCATCTAGGCTCTACTTTTCGGCGATGCTCGATTTTCAAATGTGTTTATGGTTTAGTCGGTGGCACGTTGGCTTTCCGTTTCTGGCCAGCGCCGTCTCTCTAGTTCGTCTATTTTGGGCTGAATCGCTGATCGCATGGCGGCCGGATCCTATTGTGTAGTCATCGTTAGCCACCGGTGGCCATTACCGGCCGCCTTTGGTGGCTTCCGTGCTACACATCGGATCAGGTACCGGTTTTGTGTATTCTGTTTAGATTATCTACACGGGGGTTTTTGTTAGTGGTTTTCCCATGTGATGAGGAGTTATTGATCATGTGAGAGTTCTATGTTGGGTTTAGTCAGTTCATGTGATTATTGTATTTTGGTTTCTGTTTTATGGAGGCGTAGATGGTGTTTTTGGATTTTGTAATTTTGATTTCAAACTAACTATTTTTTAAAGTTGTTTTGTGTTGCTTCATTCGGTGATCTATTGTTACCTTTGAATCTTTGGTTCTTTTACCGTATAGATTTTGATTTCAACCCATTTCCCATTGTATAGTTTGGTTATTTACTATTCATTTCGACTATAAACTGTAAAATTTTACATAGACCATATTCATGTTGTTCATGAGCCAGTTGAGGTTGTGATGCTTGTAAAATATGGATTACCACAACGTCTACGGCGTACACCATTTTTGTCAATATTTGATGGGTCTCATGAGTCTAGATGATTGCTTGTTTAAGTTGGGTCATTTAATAGTCGCCTAATATTATCAATTGCTTCAAATACCAGTATACTACTTCTTGGATTGGTTTCTTATCGTCAAGAGTTGTTTTGCATTAGGCTATTTTGCTTGAATCAAAAGGGTTTGGAAAGTCAAACAAAATATCTTTTCCATCTCTTCTTTAATAAAAATTTTCTAGTTAAACAAATAAAAGCTATCAAAATATTTATCAGTCTCTTTTGAAAATGAAAGTGTGTGGGTGTGATATATTAAGAGAACTTGAGCTTGTTGTCATACTTCAAATATCAAATGAGTTTCTTTCATATTAGATCGGTTTGGATTTGATACCACAATTGTTAGTAAGTTTGAGTGGGCGATTAATAACTAAAGAATGATATTTATTTACATAGATATAGTTTGTAAACCAAGCCTATATATGTATACATTGTACAATAAGTAATTGAACACATTATAGTGCATGCCAAAAAAAATATTTTTGAAATGGTAATTAATGAACTCTCATGTTTGAAATTACATATATGTAACTATGCCATACATTTGTGCTGTAACTTACACATGAAACTAACATAACATAAAACTAAAACAAAAAAAGTATCTACCTAGGATATTTGAATCACTTTAAAACCTCATATTCTTGGTTTTCTAGCAACTTATGAGGAGGGTAGTGCTGAAAGCTTGATACATTATCTGCACTTACATACACAACTTTAAAGATGTCGTACTTAACGAAAACTGTAGCCTCAAGAACCCAATTTTGAAACGCTTCACGAAGATCGTTCTTGAGTAGAAACGAATAACATGATTGCAAATTCTTCCATACAAAGAAATTAATCATTATAGGCCTAGTTTCGCACTTCAAGCAAACACCAGCAATGGTTCCATCCATCTTAAGGAAATAAGATTGAAATAAGGAAAAACATGTGTAAACAAACTCTTGCTCCTTCATTTTTGTGTTAGACAGAAGACGGGTCGCGTTAAAACAGACAGTGTCACCCGTTGAAAATTTTGCAGCTAGTGACCCATCCCTTGCCTTGCCACCGTATGCGACCATAAAGTTATGGTCAATCAAAACAGCCATGCTTTGTAGATTCGCCAATGCCGAAAACTATTTGTGAAAAAAATGTGTATGAGAGTTGTGCATATAAGATGACAACTAAAAGGTGATACATAATACTTAGAAATATACAATAATATAAATACAAAACTCGTGGATTATTTATGTTGTTTCATCTTATAACTTTAACATCTTTAATGGATTATATTTCAAGAAAAGTAAACTGCATCGAAGTACAAACATTTCCACCATGTAACTTTGCTATATGTATGGTAAACATGTTACTTTGTGTACATTACACATAGGAAGTGAGTAATGAATATCAAATAACTAATAATAATACTTTTTTAAGATTAACTTGACCTCAAACCTATTTACCTAGGTCCGCAAGACAAAACTAAAAATATTGTTAAAAAAATCACCCAATGATCATATCATCAAGCAAGATTAAGAATAACCCATCCGTGACCAAATTATTACCGGTATAGTCTTTGAGTTTACTGATTTCAACCATAAACCAATAATAAATTGACAAGTCCTTGTATCAAGATAGACATTTTTACAAACTTATAGTATAATTAAAAAAAAAAAAAAATTGTGTCTAAAAACCGTGTTTTTACACTGTTTTATGCATGATTGCAATACTAACCAACATATAACAACTCGATACGTGTCTAGAAATCACGTATAGTGAAAAGCTAGATTTGCGTAAAAGTGATATGACCAAAAGACTAAATCACATTAAAGTAGTATGGTAAAGCTAAAATAATGTAAAAGTAGCACGCCAAAAAAAGAAGAAAGAAAGCACGTAGAAGTATTTGAATCATACAAAAGTTGTACAACCAAAAGAAATACTAATGTAAAAGGACATGGAAGAAATACTAATGCAAAAGGACATGAGGATAGGGAATATGTGTAAGGCAAAGCTAGAATCAGGTAAAAGCAATACGAGATATAGGCAAAATCGTATAGTTTGTTACTATGGTAGTATTTGTGTTCTAATCTATAACTCATATAAATTTATCATAAATAAACTTACAAGTGCTTCATGTAGGATTTCCTTGTTGTCACTAGATCTCTTGATCCATGCTCCATACCATATAATCTGAAGAAAGATGCACCAACTAAAATTTTTTAATTCAAATTACACAAAAGAATATTTACCAAACGTTATAATAGTATGTTTTGATAATCATTTGTTCTCTGAGAAGATATATAACATTGTAACTTTCTTATTTTTTTATGTCTTATATCGATCGTTGTCTCACATAAATTGTATATTACAGACTATCCTTTACAATGCATAAACGATAGTTCTCCCTCTATTCAGATAAATAATAGTGGACCTACACCCAACCTTGGAATATCTGGTTAAGTGTGCGCAGGTGGTACTTGTATCGAGACGAGTGGCACCCTAAACCCTAAACCAACCCAACACACACAATACACTAGTACATACAAACATATTATAAGAGATCATATATATATACCATATTGCCATGGATACTTTTGAAGATGGAAGAATGAATGCAACCAAGACTTTCGGTGAACAAAGAGAAGTGTTTCAAAGTATCCACAAGGTCATCGGCAATGGCGACTGTTGGCCTTAAAACGCACATGAATATGTCAAGCTTCTTGTTGCTAAAGGGCATGAAGGATGCCATGTGTGTCTGTGTGCGTGCGCTTGTTTTGTTAATATTGCATCTAACATCAAGTGTCAAGAAGAAGAAGAAGATATAGAAGAGAAGAAGTTTGCAATCAATGGTGAATTGTTTGACCAACAAAATGGTGGTGGTGGTGTATAGACTGCTTGTTGTTGAATTCCAGAAAGGAATGCTCTTCTGGTCGCATTTGGCTTCTTTGCCTCCCACTCAAATTATTATATTGATAACCAATATCTCAAAACTTGTTTTTGTTCGGGCCTCTAATTACCCGTAAACTCACGGGACTTATTATAATACTCATATAAAATCAAGATCAGGTAAATCCCAACTTGCGTTTGGTATTTTGAAAAGTTTACGACATAATCCAATGGAAACAAGATTCAAACATTAAAAAAAACTAGAAAAGAAAACTCCAGGCTAATTCTAATTTGTTTTATCAGTAAACACGTATCAAATATTATATAATGCAAATTTATATATACGAATTGGACAGTTAAATTAATTATTTTTTCTATATCTTATATGTATTATTATCAGTGCTGTTTTATTTTTGAACTTAATTTTTCCTTAAACACACTTGGACACGTTAGAATGTACTAGATATAAATGAGAGGAACCTAAAATGTTGAAAAATATAAAGAAGTTCCACAAAATATGTTAATAATGAGCAAATAATTATATGGCATTTTTACCCTTTCAACGTAAATAAAACGTTTAATTTCTTATATAGCCTACTTAATTGGTTTGATTATTGGTTATATTAATGTTAAAAAGTCTTTTGGTATTGGAAAAAAAGGTTTTCGTGGACTATAGTTATAGGCACTATTTAAATAAGCATTAAGGGATACATAGATACAATATATATTATAATTTTATCTAGAGAACGTTTATTATTCTTAAAAACAAATCAAATATGAAATTGCTAAATAAGAGTCAAACAATTTCTATAATAAAACAAGACAAAAGGAAAGAATCGTTTGACCATTCATTTAGAAGACTCGTGTTCTTGTTGCCAACTAACTCGAGTTCAATCTTGACCATTGTTTTCAGAATTAATATATTCCGTGTAATGTTTTTTAGAATGTATAACTTAAGACATCTTATAAAACTACTCGGAAATCTATACTAATGCTAATTATAAATCTAAAACTCTCAAACACGTAAGGAGAAACATATTTACTACATACACATATTGATAACGCTAAGGTTGTGTACACGCTGATACTTTAACGTTTTATTTAGAGTAAATTACGCTTTTAGTCCTTGTGGTTTGGTGGTTATATTCCGTGTAATGTTTTTTAGAATGTATAACTTAAGACATCTTATAAAACTACTCGGAAATCTATACTAATGCTAATTATAAATCTAAAACTCTCAAACACGTAAGGAGAAACATATTTACTACATACACATATTGATAACGCTAAGGTTGTGTACACGCTGATACTTTAACGTTTTATTTAGAGTAAATTACGCCTTTAGTCCTTGTGGTTTGGTGGTTATATTCCGTGTAATGTTTTTTAGAATGTATAACTTAAGACATCTTATAAAACTACTCGGAAATCTATACTAATGCTAATTATAAATCTAAAACTCTCAAACACGTAAGGAGAAACATATTTACTACACACACATATTGATAACGCTAAGGTTGTGTACACACTGATACTTTAACGTTTTATTTAGAGTAAATTACGCCTTTAGTCCTTGTGGTTTGGTGGTTATAACTTTTTTAATCCATTAGTTTAAAAATACCAGTTTAACCACTATGGTTTAAAAGTTGTCTCAATCAAGTTCAAGGTACTTACTGTCATTCATATTATGTGTTAAATTTATGTAAAATGACTAATATACCCTGGGATTTAAATTGTTACTACATTACAAATAATATTAAATGTTGATTTATGAAGAGGATGAAGTCACCGAAAACTCAAGAATTCAACACTAGGCTGCAAACTATCGAATTCTATTAAGTGCTGAACCACTGCCGATCAACACTAGGCTGTTAACTACCGAATTCTACCAAGTGCTGAACCACTGCCGATCAACACTGAAAGTGATGAAGTGCTGATTGACTGTTTATCAGTAGTCAAACGGATGAGCTACTGATCAATTGCAACATTATACAGGACTATTTGTACCGAAGTACATTGTCGGCTGCTGTGTTTCAGCATTTTGAAGACAACATAATGCTAAAGCAATTGACTTCATATGCCGATATCTTGTCTTTGTTGTACACACCTTTTCCTAAATCGGGAATAGATGTAAAGTAATTTATTCTTTGTGTTTCGTTTTTATAGTATAAATATCTCACATTTATATAGTTTAAAGATAAGGTTATTAGCCCAATTGTTTATATGCTTATTGTAACTGTTTGTATTTAAAACTGATTAATTAATGTTTTTATACTTTCCTCTCAGCCATGACCTGTCGATATTACTTGTGTCCTAACAATGTTTTTCAACCAAAGCCTCTAAGTAGAGATTGTTGGAGCAGCATTGTCCTCGTCCAACAAAGAGAATGGACACGTTAATTATCAACTTATTATTAATTGTTTAATATCAATTTATTTTTATTTTAGGTTATCTCTTTGTTATTCTTATTTTTTCACCATACCTCACGAGGATTGTTATTTTACTCCATAATTAAATAAAAATAAAATGAACAGTGTTCTATGTTTTTATTGTTTTTATTTTTAGTCACAACAGTTTGAGTAATTTTATTTTAATCCCTAAAGATCAATGAGGAATATGTGCATTAGGTTTTAATTTTTACTTTGTGAATTGTCAAAATCATTTGTTTTCTTTTAATTTTTTTTTTAATTTGGGGTTTCCTTTTTTATTCTCATCTTTTCAGTCATTGTTTTTTTAATTTAGAGTTTAACCACATAAATATTTTTTTTTATTTTTATTTTTTTTGCATTTTGTGCTTTTGCCTTTTCTTTTGGCTCAAACATCTTTTCAGCAACTTTTTTTTTTTTTATCTTTTTTGATGTATTAGACTTTTTACGACTTGTTTTGATATACGTGTTTTGACATTTACAATTGTGACAAGATTATTCGCATAACCTAATTATAATCAATACTAGCAATAAAATAAAAGAACAAATAAAAACTTACAAGTACAAAAGAGAGTTTTTAACCACACTATTCAATTCAAAGTGATCTTACAATTCTTATAGATCAACCACAAAAAGAGAAATGAACAATATCATCGACTATTTTTGTATTTTCATTAATATTATTTTTAAGGTTTTGGTGGCAAACTCTTCACTAAATGAATGCACCTACAACAGTCTTACCATCATGAAACCAAACTTTTTGAATAATTGAGGACTTGTTTAGAAACACGTGTATCATACGGGTTGAATGAAAATATTAAATTAATAGTTAGTAATCAATATTTATAAATTATAAAATAATTGTTTAAAATAAGTTATGATTGAAATTACATTAGCTACTTTAAGTAATAAAACACTAACAACAATTTTATAACTTTCGTTTTGAAAAAACTTAGGTTTCTAATTACTTTTTTTAAACAATTTTTTGAAATAGTTTTTGTATTAAATTTTATATTTCATTAAAAAAAAATTTATAAAAAATGTGATATTTTTTTAATAAGAAACATGTTTTCTATTTTATCAAAAAATTATTTTATAATTTGAAAATAATATATAATATCATTAGCATTTAATATCATCATTAAAAATTAATTTGATATGATAGTAATATGTGATAAAATGATTGTAAGAAGAGAACATGTGATAAATATTTATATAAGTAGAACAAAAGTCGTTGGTTTTTATATGAACACCATCATTTGTTTTTAAGTTATAGTATAATGTTTAAATGTTTTACGATTCTAAACATAACTATAAAATGCTTTATGTATGTGAATGTATATTTGTGAGTGAATGCACATTTGTTGGATGACACGCATATTAGTAAACTAGGTATCTTCCTCGGTATGATGCAATAGGAAGTCTGTAAATTATAAAAATATAAAAAAAAAATTTACAATATAAGCCACAACTAATAGACAACAGCTTGCTAAACATTTATTTTTTCTATAACATGAAGAAGGGATGCTTCAGTCTAAGGTTTAGACATGTCTATTAAATGCAAAAGATATAGAAGAAAAAAATAGAATATTTGTTTTTGAAGTAAGGATTCTGACATATTATTTTTGTGGTTTTATTTTCTTTCAACATGTGAGGGTGTTCTAGAGTGTTTAGTTAGACTGGCGATTTGAATTTATTAGTGTAAATGATTTTTCATTCATTGTATAAAATTGGTGTCTTTTTTTTTTTAATTTGGGAAGCTATTTAAAAAGAATCTTATTAATGATATTAGCATAAATCTAGTGCAATAACCTTTTCAATAAGTGGTGTAGTGTTAAGCACCTGATTTCTTTTGAGTAAAAGTCTCAAGTTTGAATCTTACTTCTACTGATGTGTTGCTATAACTTTTTTTAAGATCATCTGTCTGCTGCAAATTTTAAGTTGTCTTATCTTATTGTTAACAGAGTATTGATGGGTCCTACGAGTTTTTAGGTAATGTATTAACAAGGATAAAAAAAATCTAATGGAATGACCACTTCAAATATTTGGTTGAATGATTGAAAAGTTTTATGCCTAAAAACAATTGTAATGAAAATATTCACTTATATATCTTTAAACCGCAACAACTTATTGCTTATATCAACAATCATATGAATATCTTATGTGGTGTTAACCGTTTAATAACTAAGTTGCATATCATAAATACACCTCTTCATTGGAGGTGCTTGGAAGATGTGAGAAAATCCTAAATGGCGTTAAGCATCCTTATGTACACTTGTCGTGACTATAGGCTGGCAATGGATCACGTCACACACTCGAACCACCATAAGCCACCCATTGATGTTTACCAATGTTTAGCATATCCATTCGAAAGGTCATTAAGTTGTTGAGACTAAAAGCACTAGTGACAACCGGAGAAGCCCATCTCGTTTTGCGATGAAGTATGTAGAGAAAATCAATTATAAGCTAACCAATAGACAACAGTTTGCTAAACATTTGTTTTGATCCAAATTTTTTTTTTTATTCTTTAAAAAATTTGATAACTTAATAGTTCAATTGAAATACTCTACACAGTAAATTTTGATAAGTGATTGTACATATGGTGGTTCATTATATCTTGAAAAACAGTTAGCCACAAGGTCCTACGGCCTACACTCAACGTTTGAATATTAAAACATCCTCGATAGAATTGATTTAAAGATAGAGATCACTAGTTTTGAAATACATGTTTTACACTTGGTGACTAAATTATACAAAGTGCATGTATACAACTCACATATTCAGGGACTGTTGTTGTAAAACTTGGCAAGTCAAAGGGCCTACATGTGCATCAGGCTAACACAGAGTGTTGAGTGGTTCTTTCTACAGAAGATTGTTAGTAACCTCATCCATAATATCATCCATCAACCAATAGCTTTCTAGCATAACTATCCACCTCACCTTCCTCTCTTTACACCAGATATATACACACACATATGCACAACCATCAACCCCCACCCCCACCCCCACCCCCACCCCCACCACCACCACCACCATGGCAGCAGCAGCAGCAGTGACAGCATTCCACTCATATCCTCCTCAAGAACAACACCAACAGCAACCACCACAATCACAACAACCAACAGACCCCCCTCAACTTTCCAAGAAACCCAAAACCCTCCTCCACAAGAACCCTCTGTACACCCCACTCCACTCAAAACTATCCCTCCAATTCAAAGAAAAGATCTTGTGTCTTGAAGTTATGGGTGTTGATTCAGGTAAAGCCTTAGCTTTAAACCCATTGATCCACTCAACAACACTAGATTCAATCCACAAGATCATCACTTTCCTCCAATCTAAAGGCATTCTGCAGAAAGATCTTCCAAGAATCATTGGCATGTGCCCCAAGATCCTCACTGCAAGCATCAATGATGAACTCATACCAGTTTTCAACTTTTTATCACGTGATCTCAATATCCCAGATCACAATTACAGGAAAGTGATTAACAAATGTCCAAGATTGCTCGTTTCGAGTGTCGAAAACCAGCTGAAGCCTGCTCTTTTTTACTTAAAAAGATTGGGGTTTAAGGATTTGGGGGCTTTAGCTTATCAAGATTGTGTGTTACTGGTGTCAAATGTGGAGAACACATTGATGCCTAAGTTGGATTACTTGATTAATCTTGGGTTTTCGAAATCGGAGGCTATTGACATGGTTTTGAGGTGTCCAGGGCTGTTTACTTTCAGTCTTGACAAGAACTTTAAGCCGAAATTCGAGTATTTTGAGAAGGAGATGAAGAGGGATGTGAGGGAATTGAAGGATTTCCCACAGTATTTTGCATTTAGTTTGGAAAAGAGGATAAAGCCTAGGCATTTAGAGTGTTTGGAATGTGGGGTTGAGTTACCTCTACCAGTTTTACTCAAAAGCACTGATGAAGAGTTTGCAGAGTTGTTGGGACAGTATGACAAATCAAGAAATATGTAAAGGGACCGGCTAAACGTACCCCTTATATGCTTAACGAACACTCCCCTTCGTAAGAGAGATGCGACTAATTTAATAGAGGGATGACTCATCAAAGCTTGTGAGAGGAGATGATACTTTTAGCAACGCCCATTTGTAAATTCTTTGGTTTTGTAAGTATTAAAGATGACCCCTGTTTGTGCAATTGTGATTTGGATGTTTGTTAACAATCTTGGTTTTAAAAGGCGTTACGAGGTTGATTGAATCTGATTTGCTAAATCTTTGGTCAACAAGAAGCTTGTTTCTTGATCTCAAACTCAACAAAATCAGCGATCAAATGTTTCCAATTTGTGAATTTCAGTTCTAATCAACAAATTAAGTGGGTGATTGAATCTGATTTGCTAAATCTTTGGTCAATTTTAGTGAATCAATGTTTGATTTAAGCAAATCATTGGTCCCTGATAAAGGTAGCAGATGCATTGCTTCAGGCGAGGTGGCGCCTTGGGCATGAATCACTGCCTCAGCACCTTCATGAAATCGCTGAACATCACCTACCCTGATGTGTTTTCCCACCACTCAGTCACCACACGCACCAGGCGCGTGTGAGGTGTTACTTTTAAAACAAAGTGAAAAATATAAAAATGGCTGCACATAAAAAATATACTTTTTACCAATTGCTTGTAATTTTATCTAGCCAAAAGTCAAATCTGATATTACAAATTTACAGAGGGATGAAGAGTATGTATCAAGGTACCAGCAATCATATAAGTTAATATTACACTAGAGTTTATAATTGAAATTATTGCGGTATAATGTGGAATCAAACAAGAAGATCCAACTGTATTCAATCTTTTGTACAAAGAAATTCTGAAGAGTACCAATATTACAGCAAGGCAAATGAATGATTTGCCCTTAACCTCCAAAATCTTACTACGTATGTGGTAATTCAACAGCTGCTGCAAATGGAAAAAGAAAATTGCGGTCATAAAACAGAGGATGATAAAAAATAAAAAGTTCTGGTTAGAAATTTAAAGAATTTGGCAAAAAAATAAAATTTATTGATCTAATTTGAATCCAACTAACCAGGTAAATCACCATTCGCCTCCTCTCCACTTCTCCACACAATATCCTTCAATCCAGTTGAAAGATTCTTGTAGAACTGCATGATCAAGAACAAAATATAAGGTTACAGCCATAGCAGTCAAAGGCGCCAAAGGCATGTGCCTAGGTGCCCAGGCAAGGTGAGGCGCAGGTAAACTGCCTTGAGGGCAGCAAGGCACACTGAACCGGACAAAACATGAACCGATAAATAGCATGTTTGAACCAGTCTGAAACAGCTAAAAATGGTCAAAACCAGCCTGGAACCAAACTAAAATAGCCTAAACCAGTTTAAACCACCCTAAAACATGTGTAAAACAGCTAAATATGGGCTGCATGTATTATGCGCTTTGCTTATCTGGAGCCCTTGCTTTTTAAGCGCCTCACGCCTACATGACAGTCTCACCCTTTGAGTGCGCCTTGAGCCTTTAACTACTTAGGCTACAACACTTCCTCATTTCACTTTTAGGCAAAAAGAGTTAATTAATTTCCCATGGTAGAAGACGGGGAAATTACAAAATGAAAGATGATCGCCCCTTTGGTTTCATTAACCGAAAACAAAATCAGATTAACTATGAATGTACAAAGATAAGAAAATTGCAAACCAATACAAACTATTTTGCAAGTTAATTTCATATATACCTTGTGAAATTCCAATGTATCCCCTCCAGCTTTGCGAACCTCAACCATATGCAGAGAAGGCGCCACTTCAAATATCTAAGAAAGGGTAATGTTTCAAATATGAATAAAAAACATTATTGTTACAATGATAATCTAATTTTGTAGTAAAACGATTCAAAATATTATATGCACCACGTACACTTTGTGAGACTTTGACCAGTTTGACCCATTACCTGTTTTCATTTTAACTAATTCTTCAAAGTCTACCCATATGACCCATATATCCGTAAATGGAGCTACATTGCCACTTCTACCTTTGAAGATATTTTTATATATTGAATTGACAGGTTTAGACAGAAATATACCTCTGTCGCAACAGACAAGTGACCCTTACGTCCAGACTTTTCACCTTGAAGTTTCAACTGAAATGCAAAAACAGGTGGTTTAACATCAGCGCTTCCAAAATGGGAAAACTTTAGCATAAAGGAGAAGTGTGTCTTATCACCTTGTAATTGTTTTTCTTCACATCAAATCCCAAAGGTGCAGCAGCTTCTTCTATTTTGGATATGATCTCATTGGCAGGACGTTTTGATGTAAATCTTGTTTCACGCTTGACAAGCCCCTGAGATTTCAATTAATTCAATAATCAATAGGATAATAGTTGATGGTAACACCTATAATTACTTTATTGAAGCCACATTCCACATATTAGAATTAGCAGAATAATGTATTGATCAGATTAACTTAATAGAGAAAAATCTGCTAGACGAATCGCTACGAGCATGTATATGGGGGTGTTTGGACTTTGGATGTGTGTTTTGAAAGTGAATATGCATCGCCCCAAAAGCCCAAAGTCATGGTCATCGGATCTCAACTTAAAAATCATGGTAGAAGATATTAATAGTACATAAGTTTGAACTTATAAGGTGCTTAAACTTTTATCTCTATCCCAGTGAGATGGGTTCTTACGTAATATGTGACATTGACTAATCAGAATTACATAATCATCTTTAGAGTTTGGATGTGCTTATACTTAGATGTTTTAGTGTTCGAAAAATTATGATTATTTAATAACTCAATAGTTTAAACGCCTATTAAATTTACACTTTTGTGACATATAGGACAGACACATTGTGATATGGGATTAGAAGTATCTCAGATAACAAGTTCTGTAGCAGCAGATTTGAAGCTAACTATTTGAACCCCAAAATAGTAAAGATAATTACAAGCATAAATTATATATTCAAACATTCAATAGACAATAACCAGATAATCAGTTCAATGTCACAAATACAAACACACCCTATATCAGATCGACAACCATGGGCTCATTAACATATTAGAATCTAAACAATCTGCATAGAATAATATAAAACGACAAGAATAATTGAGAAAGGTTAAACATACCATTTGCTTTTCGAAAAGAGAACCGAGGTTGAGGCCTTGAGATTTAGAAATAAGCTCAAAAGCATTCATAGTGGCGGGTTGTGCAGGTTGTTCATCCCGCCTCTCCACAACAAGTACGGGAGAATCCTATGTGCCAAGAAAAGAACTCGTTAGCCACCATCAAACCAGTATATTTGGAAATTTAATGTGCGAGTGAAATTACCCCGGCTTCATCGAAAATAGCATCCACATCATCTAGACTAACATCCTCTTGTTCAAATCTAGGGGGCACATAACCTTTCTTAAACCATTCATTTTCAATGAGTTCAGCCGTTGTGATTCGCTGTAAGTCATAATATTCATATAATAAGTCAACATTGTAACTTAAACAGTAAACCATAATACTAATATATAATCATTGTTAGTGCATTTGTAAGCTTCAAAAGCAAAGACAAGTGAACATACGGTCTCAGGATTAGGGTCCAAAATCCTTTTAATGAGTTTCTTTGCACTTGACGAGAACCAAGGAGGACAAGAGAATTCAGCCTTATATATCTGCAACCACAAATATGTTGTTACAAATTACAAATAACTCCAAAGGCACATTAAAAGTATTCTGCAAAATATAAATGACATGAAGATTATATATACTATCACCGACCGATCATTACTGAAAGCGATCTTACAATTATTGAATACCTTTTTGTACAGAGCCATGAGATTTGAATCTTCAAAAGGCAGATATCCAGCCATAAGAACGAAAAGAATCACACCACATGACCATAAATCTGCCTTGGCTCCATCGTATCCCTTGTTGTTGATTACCTAGTGGAGTATATAACCAAACCATAAGAAAAGTTGTTTGATATATAATTTTATATTACTAATTGCTTATTATCAGAGAAATGTATAACTTACCTCAGGAGCAACATAATTTGGTGTTCCACACGTTGTGTGTAGTAAGCCATCTTCCTACAAGAAGAATGTCCAAAAAGGCAGAAATAGAGTTCAATCTCCCTATTTTATTCTATGGTATCTAAAGTATTGACAGCACATAAAAAAGAGAATTTAGATTGTAGAAAATATTATCAACTTTCACATGTCAAATAAAGAAGGAAAAAGAGAACTCACTCGAACTTGTTGTGGCAGTGCACTCAATCCAAAATCAGAAACTTTGAGACATCCATTTGCATCGAGCAGTAAATTTTCAGGCTGCATATTACCATCAAAACACTAATTGTAAGACATGCTTGATTGTTGATATATCAAACTTATAGGCGGTAATCGGAAGGATGGACAGGTTGAGTAACAGGCCAGGTTGAAAGTACTTATAACAGACCCTTTTTAGTACGTGTTGAACCAGGCCAGGTCAGTTTGTTTGACCTGGAAAACACTTTCTTGCCCCTTCTTCTATAAATTATTTAGTACTTAAAATAGACCCTTTTTAGTACGTGATGAACCGGGCCAGGTGGGTTTGTTTGACCCGGAAAACACTTTCTTGACCCTTCTTTTATAAATAATAATGTGTTACTTATAACTAAAAGAGCAAAATTGTTACAACAATAACCTCAAGTAAAAACCAACTTAGGTGGCTTTAGTGCACGACTTTCAACCCTTTTGACTAATTCCCATTTACCTTAAGATCTCTATGAAAAACACCCGACTATGGCAGTAATCAACTGCATTTATGAGCTGCTGAAAATATTTCCGTGCTTCATCTTCTTTAAGTCTGCCTTTAGCTGCCTTAAGAATAAGAATGCATAATCTTTTATCAGTATGCAAATTGTGAAGGCCATGAAAAGGTTTAAGCTAACATCAACTTACAATTTTGTCGAATAATTCACCACCGGTCACAAATTCCAACACAATGTATATTTTTGTCTTGCTCGCCATAACCTACAATAAAAAAAAGGCTTTAATCACATATATATCATAATCCATTGTGCCTACATGTAAAAATCTGTTATAATGCTAAGGGTCTATCATATCCAAAGCAACTTAAAAATAGTAAACTAGCAAATAAGTAAATGTTCCCATATCAATACATCCATAAAGATATAGCAATCTCACTAACCACTAATGCTTTATAGGGCTAAAGTGTGGTGTGATACACATTTACATGCTACAAGAAAAAGAACGAAACCTAATCTCAATATACCTTTGATAAAAAGAAAATTTTTAATTATCCATCTAAAGTTCTCCATAATAGTTGAATTCCTTCCATGCTTAGTTATTTAGTTAACAATGGATTCTCAGGGTTCCACAATGACACGAGTTTGATATAAGCATGTATAACAGGGTAATTTAGAGTTGATTATATATCATACAAGTTTAAAACAAAAGCAAGAATAGCAACATAAAATTGAAAAAATTTAAAAGAGATCGAGTAAACAATAACATGTTAGCAACTTCACGACAGACTAACTGACCTCAAACATACGAATCACATTCGGGTGTCTGATTAGCTTCATGGTCGATATCTCCCGTTTGATCTGCAATTTCACAAGAGAAATATCACATAAACAACTGCAACTACATCAATCTGATGAATAAAGAAGTTAAATAACTCAAATCATATTAAACAACAACTGATAAACAATCTAATACTCTTTCTAATCAGATCTTAATCCTTAATGAAAGCCAAATCAACTCAAACACTCGCATCAAAAGTCACAAAATTCAACGTCGCGATATACCTGAGTGATCATCTTATGCTTTAGAACCTTCTCTTTATCAAGAATCTTGATAGCAACATTCTCACCAGTTTCAACATTTCTAGCAAATTTCACCTTCGCAAACGTCCCTTGACCAAGAGTTCTTCCTAGTTCATACCTCCCCACTCGTGTTCTCGGAGGTCGAGAAGACGCCATTGTTATGCCCCAACTGTAAATTATCCCAAATCAACCCCCACCCCTGTTGTCCAATTATACAGAAATATACAGATGTATATTCCGATCAATCTCCGGCGATCTTTACTCCAAACAGGAAGCTAATAACTTAATATTAAGTAAAGATACATATACCATCCATTTTCCCGGGAAAAAACGAGTCTTTATGATTTCAAATCAAAGTCTCTTCTTCTTACAGGGTTGCCACACTTGAGATCTTGATACACGCATCTTCCCCAAGCTAAAAACGAAAGAAAAAGTAAACCCTAGAACGAATTGAACTCGTGTGAATCGATTTTAAGGCCTTTGAAGATTGATCTGTCAATGGAATCAGCCAAAAACGAAAATTGAAGATGAAAGGGGTTCAATCTACGAGAAGCAAACATTCGAAGAAGATGATGGATAAGAACAGGGGATTTAAGGCATAGGGAATTTGGGGAATTTGGGATCTTTGGGGATATTTGATCTCTGTGTAAAACTGTAGATGTGGTGATGGATTTGATCACTTTGAGTTGAATTTGATATTTGAATGAATTCTTCCCTAGAACAACCTACTTAATGAAAAGATTAATAAAATATTATTTTGTTTTAATAGTTAGCGCTTAGATTTTTCGGATTTTTTTATAATAAATCATCATATCTAGAGTCGTATAAGATTATGTCACTTATGATTTACCATCAGAATATCTCTTAGGTATAATAAAAAGAATATCTTTTTATGTGTGAGTTAATGATATGAAATGAAAACATACACAAATCTAATTCCAAAATTGTGTGGTTAGGCTTAATCTAAACATATTTGAGTTAAGATTGGGTTGATTAGGACACACGGTTTAACTAAATAGGTAATGCTCTAATCAACCTAATTAATTTGTGAGGGTCGACCTTTTTTATTATGTACTAGTTTTAGTAACACGTGTATTACACGGGTTGAATAAATTAAATATTAAATAAAATAAAATTTATATATTACGAAACGATATTTTAAGATAATATATGCTTAAAATAGCGTATGAATAATGATTATAAACGGTAGAAAAAATGATAAATTTTTTTTTACTTTTTAAAATCACCAATTTTAAAATAATTTGGATTTTTAGAAAAGTTTGATATTTTAGAAAATTTTATTATTTTATATAAATTTATTTATTTAAAAAGACATTAATAAAAAGATTTTTTTTAATTTACTAAAAGCTACTTTTAATCTAAAAAAATTAAATAATATTATTAGCAATTAATGAAATCATTTAATAGAAGAGAGAAACAGAAAAATTTTTGTGAGAATAAATATGATATTAACATGTGTACTCTCAAGTTACATTTTTATTAGGATAAAAAGATTTGTTTTAAAGTGATTTTAACGTCATAACTTAATCAGATTGGATGGTTTAAAACAAATTTTTAAAGATTAAAAAGAACTTAAAACTTAATCATCTTACATACGTGCACGTTTATGTATAATTTCTGGAACAACATGTTTTAAACCAACAAGCATATTAGTGAGTTTTTTAACCAATACATCCAGAAAATGTTTGTTTTTCAATTCGTATTATAAGCTATAGATAAGAAAATTTTTCAATTGAGTCGAAAATTAGATCAGTACATTTCTTATTAGATTTGGACATAAGATCACTACGAAACCCACCATTCAAACAAGACAATGACCTCCATCATCATCTTATGTATATTTTATATTCGTGGTCAGAAATTTATAGTTTTAGATTATTAATACGTATGATTTCCACTCTCTTTTCTTTTCTTTCTTTCTTCATTTTTTTATTCTTATTTTAAGGTTATGAGTAGTCTAATATAATGATTTTCTATTTAAGGGTTTGCATTCTTCAATAGAAAATAAATTGTAACATCCAACTCCAATTAACCAAACACGGTTAACTATGTAGTTTTTATTTTTTTAGATAGCGTTGGGATATTTGATCTATTTTGCTCACAATAAGTATATGGTTTGTTTTTGATTGTCAGGATGTTCTTCTTAAGCAACGACTATGACTCTTTAAAATTCCACTCGAGCCAACGACTACGACTCGTTATCACAATATGACATAGAAGGGTGAGTCGTGATTGTTTGAACTCTTTTAAACTTTCTTTCATTCTTCTTGCAAAGACGTCTTTTGCTTCAATATAAAGACTACAAATCAATAAAGACAAGATTCACTAAAGAACATAATCAATGAAAGGTCGTAGAGAATTGAAAGAACAAAACAAAAGATGTATAAATCATGAGAAAAAGACAACCAACAAAATGTTTGTTACCCTAATTGATTATTGAATACATTTAATTCAATCAAATTAATTCAACTAGTTAATAACATTGGATTTAATTCCTCACAGGAAAACACTTAACCTAAAAGTGATTATTACCTTTATAGTATATCAACTAGAACAAAACTAGTGAACAATTATCAAATAAGAATATAACAAATAGAACAAAAGCAAATAATAATCGTCACATGGGTAGCCCTAAGAAACACCCCATGTGACTGTGAGTATGCATGCAGAAGATTGAAAAAAGTATGATAAGGATGGTGGGTAAAATGTTGAATCTCACATGGGTACTCATCTTCTCGAGATACATATAGAAAAAGAGGATGAAATGTGAGAGATTGTAATAACAACAATACAGATAAACAAACATAACTAGTATAATTTTACTCATATAAAACTACTTGTTAGGTTTGTGGAGGGTATGATGTTAGCATGTCTTACCTATATCCAGAAGACAGAAATGCTACTCTCACAAGGATCTCTGTGTGTGAAATACACTAGGGGTATGCTAGTTTTATCAAAACTTAAACTAAAATATTTGTCTCATACATTGTTATTTAGAAAAGAACTAGTATTATGCCCCCCCTGCGTTGCAGCGGGGGCATAACACCGTATCAAATAGCATTAATAACACACCACCGTTACTAACCACCAACAACAGGAAAAGTTCTTATTAAAAAGAAATTAAAAATAAAAAAATAAAACCAATTGAAAAGTAGACGCAAAAGCGTTGAACCACGCATGCGAAACGTAAAACAATGCGAAACGTAAAACATATAAAACAATAAGTAAGCCGATGTATGACCAACGTGTCGCGACGGAGCTGTTAAATGAGGAAAAATAAGCGTAAATATGTTAAACTACACACGCACGCTACAACGTGTTAACTCGTAAAATTTAGACTGAAACGTAAGACGAAAAATTTGTAAAATATGAAAAGTATAGGGGACCAAAGTTGAAAGAAAAAAAAATGTTGGGGTAAATTGTAAAATATGTAGAAGTTTTGGGTTAAAATGAATGAGTTAAAGATTAAATAAAAGAAAAAAAAAGTGGGTACAACACCCTAAAGCACATGATACAACACATAAAGCATACAAAAGTTGATAATTAGTATTATATAAATTACATCACAAAATCAGAATTTTATTATCTTTTTAATTTAGTTTAGTATATTTTATACATTCTTTTTATATAATGATATTTTTTGTCTAATATCGATGCACTGCTGGTTATATACAGTCAACATAAACTAATTACATCGATGACTCTAATTTGTCCAATTATAATTTTACATATATATATAATACAACCTTGCATCTAAACTGCTTACAATCCATTGTTTAAATCATCCTACTATAATGGCGCCTTTAAATTATCCAAATACAATAAGATGTCTAACTTAATACGCCGATGCCTTTAAGTTGTTCCACTATGATAGCGCAGCTATAATTATGCACCAAACCATTAGAACATTACATGTAAAACCATTTGTAATTTAGCAGACATATATACTCTTTTCTACTAAAACGATGAGTCTAAAACCATTTATAATCTAATAGGGGCATTACACTCACCCTAAAATACATGTTTTAACATTTTCACCTTCTTTAACATTTCTAGCAAATTTCACTTTCGTAAACGTCCCTTCACCAAGAGTCCTTCCAAGTTCATGCCTCCCTACTCGTGTTCATGAAGGTCGTGATGACAATTGGATGTGTGGCAATGTGTGGGGTGGGCTGGTTTTTTTCATGCATGGATCTAATTCCAGTTGTGTTAGTAGCGATGAAAGTTGTGTTGTTTCATGTACTTTATACACATGTCAAATCACATGTAAGGTTATAATTAAATCACCAGGAAGTGTATGTAATACACATTTAACTAGCTCAAATGGTTTTTTTAACTCATAAAGAGTTTAAGTAAATATCACTATAAAAAATTAAGGGTATAAAAAGAATTTATAATATTTTAGAAGCTAAACCGTTATTACTTATAAAATGCTTTCAATTTCACTTGGAACATTTAATAATCGACTTATATATCAATTAACTTTTCACCAGTATCATTTTTTAATTCCAATACGATATTTTCATAAAATATTAGATAACTCGTAACGGTTGACACAAAAACGTTCAAGTTGATGATTATAATTCATGTAATTATTATTGTTTAAACTGTATATTATTTTTGTTTGTTTTCTTAAACAAATATTGTTCTACTATTAAGGAATAAATTTATATGAATGAAAGTTAGATTAAGGAATCCATGTGATTAATATAATTGCATTATTATAAAACCAATAAACAATACTTGATTAGTACTATGTTTTCATTGTTCTATTTTTATATTGTGTTTGATTTTTTACGCTAGGATTTGGAGTGAAACTTTTAACTAATTTGTTTGAATTATTATAAGGGTGGAGTTATTCTAAGAATGAGGAGGGAGGGGGTTTAAGAAATAATCATTAGATTATTAACTATCAGATCTTAGATTTAAGGGTTAAGAGAAATTTGATGGCATAATAGTAAATAATTAAAACTTTAAACGATAGACTAAGGGTATTTTACTTTTAGCCACATTTTCAAATTTCACAATTATCTTTAAACGCTCTAACTTTACACACAATGCTATTTCTTTAACAAAAATTACACTATAAAAACAAGCGTTTTTTTAATCTCTAAAACACGTATAATGTTGATATATTAAAAAACAAACTTTTTTCACGTTATTTCAACGCATTGGGTATCATCGTTTACAAATCGTGTAATATCGGGTTATGGTATAATGTTGGTCAGATCATTATGTCTAATGCTAATAGTTGTGCTTTCTATTGTGTTTTTCTAAATAATAATTTTTAAATAACTCAATGCTGAAAATGTAATTTTTTACATTTTCTCATTAATTGTGTAATTTTGATCAGGTAATCGCGTAATACTTATCAAGCAGTTCACTATGTCTAATAGTGATAATCGGATCTAGTGTTGGTTATTATGTTATCAATTGTGTCTAATGTTGACTATTGTGTTATTCATTGTGTTTTTCTAAAAAAATAATTTTTGAATAACACAATGCTAAAAAATATAAACTTTTTACGTTCACAGTTCATTTGTAATCCTCATCAAGTAATTGTGTAATCCTCGTCAATTCAAAAAAATTGCACAATGACCTAACGAATTACACAATGAGCAAAATACATGAAATTTTTTTTCTTTTTTTATATAAATATTATACGTATTTTAAAAATAAAAAATACTCGTTTTTATCAATACTTATACGTGCTTTAAAAAAATAATGTCATATGTAAAAGTTATGAGTTTTTAAAAAAGATGAAACTTGAGAAAGAGGAACATTACCAAATACTAATCTAGTCCTCAATCTAATCTTGATCAAAAAGACATATGTCAACATTTTAATCCTTCTTATATTTTTTAGTTTTTAAAATCTTTATGTTTGAACATTTACCTACTTATAATAAGGCATTGGATGACCAACTAAAATGAAAAATTTATTTTTAGAAAAATGCAACCCGACCCGCTATATTAGTTACATTCTCAATATATTGGTTTACTCGTTTTTATGGTGATCTTATGGTATCACGTTAGAGTCATTCAAGATGTTAGTTTGCTATGGGTGTTCAAGTTTCGGTTTGAGCTCTTTGAATAAAAGTTATATGCCAAACTACCAACTATAGTTTGGAGAAAGACAAACTAACCTGTCCTATTTAGTGTGATCGGTCGATTCAACTGGTTTCAAGGATGAGCTTTAACTTGTATAAAAAGTTAAAATGATAGAGATGGGTAATGAATATATGTTTGTGTATATATACATGGTTATAAAAGATAAAAATTTTAATGAATTATTTGGTTTATATGGTTGTTTTCAAGTTTAAACCGGTAGGTCAAACAAAAAACAAAAAGAATAGGTTTAGTTTTTTTCTAGGTAAAGAGTAAATTATCTCAAGAAGCATTTCAAAAAGTAAAAAAGATAAAAAAACGTAGAAACAAAGCTTGGCCAAGTGGTGCACAAAATAGCTGGTTTTGGAACCAATTTTGAAACCAAGCCGGGACCGATTCTAGAATCCGATAGGTGAGAACCTATTAGGAGCCGACTAGAACAATAGAGCTATAATTGGACGACAATCCTATAGGTTGAAACCAGTGAAACCCAAACCGAACCGGTCAAAACGCGGTTTTCAAATCCTGACAAAAACCTATTTCAAACCCAAACCCATTTGATATAAACCGGTTATAAACTTTTGTTGATCAAACCAGGCAAGCCTTCAACCCGTGGCCATGGGCCTATCCTAAAGCAAAACACAGGCCCAATGAAAAAGCATAAAGCCCAAACATGCTAAGGAAAACAAAAGAAAGTAAGAAACAAAGATATCCAGCCCTTTATAGATAAACAAAGACTAATGTGACATTTGGTTCGCAGAATGTTTTGTTAGAATTGGAAATAGAATTGGAATTAGAATTAGAATCTTCTTAAAATTGATAACGTGTTTGGTTGGTCGATTTTAAGTGAAATTGAAATGTTAATTTTGAACATTCAATTGAATTGTTAAACATTCCATGAGTTAGTGGAAGAAATATGAATTCTAATGAATGAAGAAAAATTTTTCAATTCCAATTCCATTCATTGACCAACCAAACATAATTTTAAAAGGAAAATTTTCAATTAGAATAAAAAACTTATGAGCTGACAGGGCCTAAAAATAAGGCCCTTTGAAATCAAAACTAAAACTAGCCACGTTCTCTAGACCCAAAGAATTATGAGCTGACAATAGTCAAAATTAGAATAAAAAACTTAAATAAACATCCATAAAAAATAATAAGTTTATCAGGCATTCAATTTTCGAAGTGCATTCTTTAACAAGTTAATTACAACTTAACAAAATAATAAATTACAATCCGGTAACATTTCATAAGTCACCATCCAAGAAATTTCTCGAATCATCGGCTTTCTTCTTGTTATAAAACGATCTCCATTGCTTGTGACACAATTTATAACATTTGTTAAATTGGTTTGAAGTTTCTCCATGAAAACGCATTGGTCTTGAGGGAATGAAGAAAAACCGATAAGTTGATAACACCATTAATGTTCCAAAAATATGGTTGGGATATGACTGACATAAGAGTGGGCTAAATGCATTACAAGTGAACGGTGTTGGCAATGGGTCACAAATTCACCCAGAATGTATTCACTAACCACCTCTAGTAGACTCGTTCTTTGTTAGTGATAACTCCCTTATTTTCACTAACTACCTCTATACTAGAAATATTTTTTGTCCAATGGAAAAACGTAACTACATCATCATGTTACTTCTCTAAAAAACTAAATGCATACAATCTTTAATGAGTCTATGGTTCATTCTTAAGTGACCTCTTATCCATGGCAAGATCAAGTTGATATCCATTTTCAGGATATGGATGGACCACATGCTAGCTATTTATTCTACTTAATAATGTATTCTATCGTTTTCTACATTTCACAATTGTCTTTGTATGGTGTGACAAGCTATTAGATACCCTATAAAAGAAAAACCTTTTATCAATGCACATGTTACAAATTAAAATCATTATAAGGTATGAAACTTATACTATATTTGTCATATGGACAACGAATATGTGATTTATAAACAAAGTTAACACCTCCAGACACTAGACTAGTTTTTTCAATGAGTTCTCTTGTTCGGTACCTAACAGGGTAAAGTCATAAAAAATTTGTCGAAGGGTCCCATTGGAACGCATTCCTATTGACTATCCTGACAGAGTGTGAGACGAAATATTATTTGAAATCTTATCATTAGTGTCACCAACGAATTGATGAGGAATTATCTGCCAGAAAGCATTTCCCACATACGACCACATGTTGATTTACCAGTGTTGGTGGTTTGTCAATATTTCTTAACTGGGTAGTTAATCAGTAACAATCTCAACTACCCAAATTATGGTATCCATCGTTGAATATTGAGACAAATGATGAATATTTTAATTTTTTTTTCTATTGGGGCCATTCTTTGGAGATTCTCCATTTTTAAGTCGATACATAATTCTACTATAATAAAAAAGTAACTTGGTGACACGTGACAACACAACATTTATCCTCACCAAAATATTACTGCTTCTCTCTCCTATTAAATAATTACCTTAATTATAGATAATACTAGTTAACTTTTTTTTAGAATAAAAATAGTTTTAACAAATTTAGAAAAAGATCTTATTAATGTTATTTCTAAAAAATAATTTTTATAAAATAAGAAATTTTTATAAAACATCAAATTTTTAAAAATTAATGTTTTTAAAAAGTAAATTTTTTATAAGCAAAAAATAATTAAAATTGAAAATTATAATAAGAAAAATATTAAAAATGATATTTTTAATACGGTTTGTTTTGAAACAAAATATTTATTTTCTTTTTGGAAAAAAGAATTTTAAAATAAAAGTTTAAAAAATTGATATAATTGTTTTATTACATATTGTTTTTACTCATACGTAATTTCAATCATATTTTATCATAGAATATCGTTATACACTTAATATACTTTTATTATATTTAATATTTTATTTCTTCTACCCGTGTAATACACAGGTTTTTCAAAACTAGTTGTATATATTAATCTATACGAATACACACATCTATCTATTTCTCTCTCTCTCTCTCTCTCTCTCTCTCTCATATAAGATGAAATTTACTAAATTAAATTTCTTTCATACAATTTGTTTCATAAAATTTTTTATTTCTTCTAATAGATGTTTTGCCATTAGACAAATAGTCAATTATATTTATTTTTTATTTTCTTATGACGCCCATGTTTGGGATTACTTATTTTGTTAAGAAGTAACTTTTAAAAAATTATTTTTCAAAAGTTACTCTTATTAACTTCTCAAAAGTAACTTATTAACCCTTTAAAATCAACTTTTAAATTTTGCCAAACATACTTATTAACTTATTGACTTTTCAAAAGTTAATAAGTTAAAAGTTAATCAAAAAGTCAATTAGCCAAATATGGCCGACATCATGGATCTTAATTAAACTACTTTTAAACGGATTAAATTTCTAAACACTTTTTTTTTTCTTTTTTTACAAATCGTGGTATTAATTATTAACATGACTTTAGTCGATTTATGTATTTGAGAAAATAAATTAAAGTTTCAGTATAACTTTATATACTTATAGGAGCTGAGCCACGCCTTATAAAAATCGCGAGTTTTAGTTAATGAAATGCATCTGAACAATCAATATTAAACTATTATCAGTTTATTTACATTTTCTTATTAAATACTAGTAAAAATAAATTTCTAAGAAAAGTTTTCAAACTGTTCAATCCCAGTTTGAAATATGATAAATTACTCTACCAATATATTAGAAGCTCGTTTTTAATTTTATCCTCAACCTCCATATCAAATTTGAACTTATATAATAATTAGTTGTAATCATTAAACTATTTTAATACCTTCCAAATTTAGAGGTTCAATACAAGATTTATCTGATAAAACATATATGAAATTATGAAGGGTGATGTTATATATACATGATACATCCAACTAGTTTAATGGACACTATATATACAACATGTATAGAGCAATAAGACTTGTACAACGTTAGTATTAATTACATGTCACATTAGTCAATTATGTCTTATCATGACTCGTAACACGAGATATTTATACGGCTCTTACAGTCCTATATGAGTCATATAAAGTTTTAAATTCATTAAAATATTTATCAAAATACGTGCAAATTATTTGACGCGACCTAAGATTACTCGATATGTGTGCGAATTATTTCACTAACATGAAAATTTTTGTTATACATGCTAATTATCCGAGAGGCAATAAGATTACTCTATATATGTACGAAATATGTAGTCAAAATGTAAGATTACTTGATATGCTTATATATATCTATAAACTCATCAAGATAAAGAAAACACTAATCCTATACGACTCATATAGCATACACAAATCGTATAGGGCAGGTGCTAGAGTGATGTGACATGACGCAGATTTGTCAGGAACCCTAACACTTTACAACTTGTATAAATGTGAGACGTTTACATATAACTATTTTGGGTGTCCAAATAACGTTAGGCGCATAGCCTATATCAATCCTCCCCTTTCACTATCAAAATCAGAAACAATTGCCGTATATAAAAGGGTATTCAATTAAAGCAAAAAGCTGGTGTATGTTGACGTTCATCCTCCTTAAAAGCACAAACTTGGATCTATTTGTATGTGACACCGGCCCATTTTTGTCTTAATGCAATGAGTCGGTAACATTTAATTTGAAAACCTAGCAACTAATAAATAATCGATCAAGGTGACCCCATAAAAATATTTAGCGCATTCGATATATCTATAATCCGGATGCCAACACGAAGGTCGCATGCCATGACTAGACCACAGTTGAAATTATAATAGACAGATAATTAGCCTTAAAACTTGTGTATTATGTGGGTTTAATAATAATTAATATAAATCGTAAATCTGTATATATTTCTAACTCGGTTAAATACCCATGTGTTACATGGGATAAAAAAAACAATAAAATGCATAAAATTAAAAAAAAAACTAATCATTCATAAAATTCATTATTATTACACATAACAATCCAAAATGAAAATTCGTTACAATAGATTTTAATATATCAATCCTGTATATGAAAAAACTAAGATTAAAAATAGAAAAATGTATGTTTTTAAGGTATTGCCCACCACTATTTTCTAAGGTTTCATGTTTGGTCCTTGGGTGTTCTTCCTTAAAAGCAAGGGTTACGATGGACATGGAGATTATAGGGTGGGTGGCCGCCACCATGCAAGTGGTTATGATGGTCGATGTTTCGTTTGGCCGCCCTGTAGGGTTTGATCCGGTTACTGTATTGTTTATGCAATAGTAATGATCAATACGTCTTTGGCTGTGATGATACGTCTGAGCCCTTGTTACCTAATCGACGTCCTCATGATTGAACCCATCGCGAAGCGCGGGCGGAAAACCAACTAATACGAATTCAAAAATTAGTATTAGTATTAATTAATAGACTTGTTCCGTATACAAAAGTTAACGTTATTAAAAAACTACTAAAATTCAAAACTTGTTTTGATATAGAAATTTCATTCATTTAAATTAAACTTTTGTAAAAAAAATTTAAATTTGAAAACAGTTACAAAACCCAAACTTATGGGATTTAAAATAGGAATGTAACGGGAGAATAACATGTGATGAAACAACCTTAGAAATTGACAAGTTTTGATTTATTATAGTAGATTATTAAAATCTATGTCATCTGTTCTCTATAGTATATAATCAAAAAAAGTTTAATTAAACACGTGACAATTTTTTAACACCTTGAAAAATTTGTTTATTGTTTCTCTCTCGCTTATTATTATAAAATTATTTAAATTGATCGACTTTTCTATTTTACAAAAATATTCTAACACAAACATACCTTAAACATAAATATTTTTTTGTTTTAATTATTCATTCTTTTAGTTTTTTATGATTGAGAAATTTTCTATTATGTTTTAAATGATTTGTTTTTAATTTAAGTATTTAATAACATTAAAATAGTATAATCAGTAACCATTTTTATATATATGATTTTGAATAAGAATAATTTTGTATTTTAACAGTTAATTTATATGTGTTTTTAATAAAAAAGTAACAAGCCGGGTTGACTCGTTCACTAGATACAATCATTTTACTATATGTTTGAAATAGAAACCAGTAAATAAACTTAATTATATAACTATAGATATGCATAAAATTTTTGTAACGTGTGGATACGCATACTTGATTTATTAAAATTTTACAAGTGGTTCTTTACAAGTTATAAAGTTAATCAATTCAAAAACTACATATATACACTCATCAATCATTGTTTATATTTATATTTTTTTGAACATTCATAATTATACAATAGTATTTGTTAGTGTAACTAAAAATATATACGTTGTGTAATAATAAAGTTGTGAATGAAATTACTCATTAAAAAGTAAGCTATTTGAATAGACTAGGTGGTTTAGTGGAATTAAGTTTTATTGATATAATCAATAAAAATGTGGCAGGGAATATATACTTTTTATAGTCATAGTATTAGAAAAAAGTTTATAATATACATGACTATCTTATTTTATAAAACAATTAGTTTTCAAAAGTAATAATTAAACTATACTGAAACTTATACGTTATTAAATTTTAAGTTTGAGCAAGTCATATTGTTTTGTTTTATTTGTTTTTACTTTTTTATTATTTGTTTTAATTAAACATATTCACACTTTTAATCTCACTGAGTAAGCTCTTTTCAATTTCAACTTTATTACTTTGTTATCTAAATTATTTATACTAATTTACAATCATTATCTTATTTTAATAATTCATTTTATGATCTTAAATCTTAATTACTTGCTGGTTGTTTTATTATTATTTTTTTTAATTCATGTATTACACAAGTTTCTAACATAATGTAATAAATGTGTAAGTACGGATTGTCACGTGACACTCTTTTGTTTCTTCTTAAAAAATTTTCACCTAAATTAATTCATTATTTTAGTCAACATTATTATTTTAAAAACCTAAATTAATAATTTATTTTAGTTTTTGTCTATAAACATTAAAATTTTATTTATACATCAATTAAATTGTTTGATCATATTGTTTTGAATTATACATATTTTTATAACCAAATATGATTCAATTAAACAAAGTTGAAAAGAAAAAAAAACCTTTGTTAATATATTTATATATTCTAGCCAGTTAGTGTGATTTTGAGACTAGTTTTTAATATTTATACAGGTCAACTGTATGTTACATTATCCGAAGTATTCGTAGATTTATAAATTTTAAATGTAACTTTTTATTTTTTATTATTATATGTAATACTTAATTTAATCATAAAAGTATTTAAACATTTATGAATCATATCATTTTTATAATTTCAACTCGTGTAATATACGGATTTCTAACCTAGTGAGTTGTTATATATAAAATGGTTTTTAGAATGTATGATATATATGATATTTTTACAATCACAAATGAAAGTGAATTAAAAAACATTGGATTGTTTCTTTAAAAGCAAAAAGCCCGAGCTTCGCGGCGGGTGTAAAATATTAGCAAGTTATTTTTGGTATTAGTAAATTTACAATGTTATACTTTTACTAAAATCAATATGATTGAGTTATGGTTTTGTTATCAAATTATGGTTAATAATAAAGGAAAAGCAATTTCATCCGGATTGTGTCACAAAGAAAAGCTTGAAAATACATGATATAAATCAAGATTATATAACATCTAATTCAATTTGAGACATCAACGAGATTAAGACATTATAACGACACCTTTTTTCATATGCCTTGAAATATGAATAAAAAAATTAGTAAACAATCAAACTACAGCAATAATGGCAATGCGGATCAATAGGAACCAAATACGCTATCAAAATATGAACACACTTCGATGACTCTCGTGGGAAGTCTAGAAAAAGAAAATTTAGGCTTCTTCTTGTGGCCATATTTAAGCAACTACGAGATTTTAATGCCTGCAAAAGGGTAAAAAGTTTTGTAAGAACAAAAGAAATCCAACATAAAAAGTAGTTTGTAAATGTGTTATCATCTTAGTACATCAACGTAAATACTCTATTATAAACAAATCAAACACAAAAGTGCAATGATATAGGTCAAGAAGCATAAACAAAAATCAACCCTGAATTACATTGACCTTGTAGTTAAATATTTATAACTCTAGAAAAATACATATGATCTTCAAATAGTTGACTGATGAAGATCAAATGAAGGCAGTTGTAATTGACATTTCAGATTATACAATAACATCCAAATCAAAAAGTCTTGCAGATTACTCAATCATAGCCGCACAGGAAACAAATAATGCATATAAAACTAACAGTATAAATTAATATTAAAAAAATTAGATAAAATTAAAGTAAAAGAAAAGAAAAGTAGTTAAAATAAGGGAGTGAAGAATGTAAAGGTTGCTTACAAATCATCATCTAGAATCTAGCAGACAAAAGACGACGTCAATTTAATGGAAGTGAAAGGAAAAAAACACACAAATTGATAACCTTTTTCCCTTCGAATCAAAGCTCATGCCCCCCATGGATAGCCATGTACTTAGTCTCACCGAGGTACAAACCAGTTGGTGCAAGTGAGTCAGGTTCATAGAAGCCATTTATAAGGGCTTGTGGCTTGACATGAAGTATTAACCAATAAAATGGATGTCATCTCATTTGGTAGAAACAATGACACAAAAAGTTCCTGCAAAAACTTTCAGTGAAATATTTAAGATAAACTATCCAATAGATTTCTTTTAAGATAATTCACATATGAGCCATAACCGCTTAAACTGTAGCTTAATCTATCCTTAAACTAACCTCATCAAGAATATGTATTAATTAGTGTATAGTTCTAGGTCATACTGTATTGAAGGTGATACCTCATAAACCATTTACTGTATTTCACTCAAAAGCATTCAGAAAGAATGAGTTAACATACTATTCAGAATGCTAACGAGGACAGAATCCAAAATTAGAAAAGTTGAGTAAGGTATGATCAGGTTTTAAATTGAACCATTTGACTCGTTTATCTAGCCTACCAACTATGCACCATTAGTCAAAACTAAAGAGCACGAAATTGAAAACTTACCCATAACCAAGTTTAGTAAGAAAAAGTTAAAAATTAAAATCGGTAGGTGAGCAATTAAAATGCATGATATTTTCAACTTTAAATCTATAATGGATTTGCTGTTGACAAAAGTTAAGGTCTCAGTTTCATACACATAAATTATATGTTTCCCAAGTCCAGCAATATACTTGTCTTCTTTTCCTCCATCCCATTTGCAAAAGTACAAACATAAACATATCCACATCAAGAAGACATAAATGCAAAAAATAAAAATAAAATAAAAAATAGCCTGTATGGATTTATAACCTACTAATTTTGTGTATGATGTTTATAACTGAAGCAAACAATATGTGAAGTTTAAAAAAAACATATATAGCCCTTTATGTATCTAGGCAAACTTCAAAGTATACGTTTCGCATTATGCTCATTTTATGCATGTGTGTAATCCTTTTTTCTTAGTCAAAGGGTGCGTCATGTACACATGGATCTTCAAGTAAATGTGATGAGAAAGCAAGTACTCTAGTTGATAATGTACGAGATGTTATTGAATCTTCTATGTTTACTATCCTTGCTGCATGACTAATGTGGGAAGTCTGTGTGTCTTAGGATTAACTCAATACCAATTATCTAAAAAAATATAAACTCTCTTTCTTTACAAAAAAGAAGTGGTCTGAATTACCTGAATTTGAATATTGTGTATTTTTTTTGCTCTGCCTACCTTTGTACCCTAAAAAGACAAGTATGATTTCCAATTTAGTGTAGCAGCTACATAAGAAAATTATTAAGAAGTCATACTTTACATAGGTACATACGACACTCTATGAATAAAACCAAAGGCATGTATGTCAACAAGATTACCAATTTCAGCATAAATCAGTGCACACAAAAAGTGAAAAACAATGTACTACGTAGAAGGATCATAAACAAACACAATCATTCCATGGTAGTTTCACCCCACCCAGCCATTGATTGGAGACTTACTCGGTCGTTTCAGTGGCTCCGCTGATCGAACCGACAAAATAAAAAAGAACCTAGCTAAATTAGTACCTTTACATTGAATTGATTCAATTATTTGGTGGATCCAAGAAAATCTGAAGAAATCGGCTTCACATCGTTCTCAACAACAGAGTAATAATGTTATCATTAGTAACATTAGGGCTCCCAATGGATGATTGCAAGAAAAGCTTCCCATTGGTGTGGTGGAAGCCGATGATGGTGCGGAGTTATTGTTGGTGTGGCGGTGTTCTTAGTGTGGTTGTAGCCGGCGGTGATGTGGTGGTGTTGTTTGTGTGATTTGGCGCCAACACCTGCATCGCCTTATCTTCATCTCTTTGTGATTCATTCTCCTCCTCGACACCTTTCTATTTAATTCAATCTCTATCTAAAACCGATGATAGAATTGAAGCGATAATGGAACTGAAGCGATTTCCATTAAAGGGGAAGAGGTTGAGAGCCGGAGGGTGAGCCGATGAGACGGAGGTGGAGGTGAGGGCGGAAGCTCAAGCGTCACGTCTTACAAAAAACAGGAAATTACCATTCTACCCATCTTTCCTGTATTATATAGTAGTAGAGATAAGCAAATATTGAAACACCAGGCATAAATAGTGTGAATAAAATAATCTCTTAACTACTAATTGTCGTAAAACATGTGAAAGTAATAAAAATAAAAAAATAAAAATTTTGATAGTCTGTGTCAAATATTCTCTAATAGTATATTTTTAAAGTAGTAAGATAATAAATAATATAAATAATATAAGATATGATTACTAATATTTTGTTTAATCAAAGATCTACCACTCATTAGTTGAATTACCATAGTCGATCAAATTAGTTATTAGCATAGTTAACCAAATTAATCGGATTGCTGGACGATTAATGTTACAATGATAATCATATTTATTTATTATTATCTTTATTTATTACTATTTGTTACTTTATTTTTTTTTAATTGCACAGTCATAACTCCGCTGGCATAATTCACATATTGACAGAAACGTTACCAAAGTATCGTAAAAATAATATGATATGACCTTTAAAAATGAATAGAGTCATATATATGCTCATAGCCCTATAAATTATCCCAAAAGTCATGAAATATTCTCATATCCCAATCAACCCAAACCATTGTCATGGCAACACGGCTTCTTTTTGCTTCACTACCCAAGACCCACACCAAGACCAAACCATCACAAAGCCGCACACCATTTTCCGCGGTTGCAGCATCGCGTTTTCTGCATATCTCGAGACTCGAAGCGTCTAGAATTCTTGAAACGATATACGAAGAGGAAACCACTATTAGTGGTAAAGCAGTTGCAAATGTTGTTACAAAACAGATGACTTTTATCAATGAACAGGTACATAGGAAACCTGGCAGTGAAGATGGGTCTAAGTGGTAATTCATTGATGCATGACTGACGGATCTCGTCTATCTATGAGAAGTCGTATGTGATACTCGTTTTTTTAGCAGTGATGTTTGTATTATTTCTTTTGTTATATGTTAGGGTATGTGGGATAAGGTTGTCTATTTTTTTCGTAGTGTGTAGAGGGTAAGTATGGAGCTTCATTGATGTGGTGTTATCCGTTTTAGCTTGGTGGCTTCACTCCTTGTTGGTCATGATTTTAGTATTGGTTTCATCTTTTTTATGTTGCTTATGATGTGATTATTATGTTACTATTGGAAAGCTTTTTTATGTTAAATGGTAAAAGAGTGAATCAATATTATTGATAGGTTAGGTTACAATATATAGAGATTATGATGTAAACCCTAAAACCTAAATGGGCCCGTGGCTCATACTAATAACCCTAATAATATTGTCTAATATTCTCCCGCAGTCATAGCGGAAATAACCTGACACTATGACTGGAAAACAAAAAAAACATAAAACAATAATAATATGATAAACATGCTTCGATCAACTTGACTATCCAAACTATTGCTAACAAACAATATTGTGATTGAAATTGTCATCCAATTTTGGTTGATTATGCTATCCATAATTTGTTTGATACTTCATGGTTCTTGATTTTTGGAATAATAAATTGAGTCCTGACGACCGTAGTCGTTGGCGATGTCTCGAGGCTAGCAAGCGACACTCTCTTGGATCCGTAGATCAAAAGATGACAAAAGTAGATATAAATATAAAAAGAAAACAAGACCGGTGACCGTGGTCAGGTGGCGGTCTCTTGGATCCGTAGATCTAAAAATAATAGAAAATTTAATCAAACCGTAGTTTGAGATCGATGGCCGTGGACCGTGGTCCTTGATGCGGCTTAAACACCGATAAACGAAAAAATAAAAAGAACAAAGAAGGGAAATAAAGAAAATATAGTGTTGCTGCACGTTAAAAGCCATAATCCAGAAACGAACCAAGAGAATGGATGTGAACAAACCAAGAGAATGGAGATAGGTATTAGGTTTAAATATTCAACCGATAATAAAGCTTTATTCAACTGAAACTAGAAAATAAAGAAGAGACAAACATAAAACAAAGGCGGGACAAGGCGGTGGCGACACACCACCCAGTCTAGGGTTTAAACTCGGTGGCGACGGCTAGGGTTTGTATGTATTTGTGGTGGTGCAGCGGAGAAGAAGGTATCCAGAACCCTAAGGCTCTGATACCATGTTAAATAGTAAAAGAGTGAATCAATATTATTGATAAGTTAGGTTACAATATATAGAGATTATGATGCAAACCCTAAAACCTAAATGGGCCCGTGTGCTCATACTAATAACCCTAATATTATTGTTTAATACTTTATTTTCCTTTAAGAAACTAAGATAATTTTTTAATTAATAGGAAACAATACAAACAAATATCATTTATAGTAAACGGTATAATAAAATATCATTGGTATTATTAATTCTTAGCTACAAGAATAAAAAGAATAATGACAAAAAGAGTTGTCTAAGACAACTGACGAAGACGGTTTTCTTTAAAACAAAGTTCATGATAAATTCATATACGTCTTTTATGATAAAACAACCGAAGTAGTACGTGATTGTACTATTGGATATACAATTTCTGGTTTGAGATAACACCAGATTTTTTGATTATAACTTTTTGTTTAATATAATGGATATACAACCGAAGTAGTACGTAATTCATATATGTCTTTTATGATAAAACCGGTTTGTCCTCTCCACAACCCAACCCCGGTTTAACCCAAGTTTTCCCCAACCTGACCCGGGTTCAAGCCAGTAGTTCCCCAACCCGATTTAACCTGTATGGTTCAAATCGATTTGTCCCCTCCACACCCCAACCTCGGTTTTCCCCAACCCGACCCGGTTTAAACCAGATTTTTTTAAATCATTTTTGCCCTCTTAAAACCAGGTGTGACCCGATCCGATACCCGGTCAAAACTGACTTTGAGTTTTTTGACCAAAGCCCAAGTTCCAACCGTGTTTGTGCACCTTTAATCAAGACTACTCAAGAGATCATGTGTCACCTCTACAAAATAGGAACCAATAATCCTAACGAAACATACATGGGCTAATGGCCCAATATCTTTATACTAATAAATAAAAATAAATCCAGACAATTGTCACCATTATAGGTCATTTAATAATTGGTTTTTCCGCTTCTCTATTCTCTTAATTATAAATTCTATAATAGCTATTTATTAATTATTAACTATCCACAATTAAAATTTCAAATATGTTAACTTCAAATTTTCAAATGTGTAATACATGGGTTTATTCAATCTGTATAATACACAATATTTAAGACGTAGTTTTTTATATTATTAACAATGAAACAGTAAATTTATTTAACCTGTGTATTACATGAGATTGTAACCTAGTTAATAAATATGCATAACTAAAAGATGAAGGCACATGGGCTAAGAGGCTGTTTGATATATCTTACCCGGTCAGAAGGTGGTGACCGGGTAAGAGCTTGTTCCAAAACTGACCGGGTAAGTGGAAAAATAGGCATGGGTCAGTGGTGTCGGACCGGGTCAGACACGAAAGAGTGCAAATCAAACACCCTGACCGGCCAAAATGTCTGACCGGGTCAGTGGGTCAGACATTTTGACCGGGTCAGAAGTAAATCAAACAGCCCCTAAATCAGAATGGACCACTAATTATTAATTGTTATTTAACTTATCATGGGTAAATCATTATTTACATCTTAATCAGGGTTAAATTTTCAATCAGAGGTGTCTAAATTTCGGATTTGTTCCGAATCTATTTTGGTTTTAACTGGTTTTGGTTTGGTCAAAGAAAGTCAAAATCGATTTTTGGTGGAAATCGTTTTGGTTTGGGAACCAGTTTTAAAAGGAGAAGTGACCGGTCCTAGTTCTGACCAATTCGGTTTGAGTTTAACAGATTTAATGAAGCGGTTACATACCAATTACAAGCCGGTGAACCAGATCCGGTATTAATACTGATTTCCATTCGGGTCACTTCATATCAAACATCTATCTTCACTTGTTAGAAGTCGATACTTATTATAATCGCACCCACAATGTAATACTGCTCGACTTAAAGGTAATTATCGTCTAAACAACAAGTTTGAACACATAAACTCGATTTTATAACCCGTCAATAGAAAACATGATCTTAAACTAATAACAAACAAACAAACATACATACTCAGTAAAACATCACATATTGCATAGCTATTGGTATAGTCTGGGAAGGGTGGGATGATAGACAAATAATAATAAATTAACGGAATCATTTTGAAAGTACTTCCTATCGGCCAAAGATCTACCACTCTTTAATAAGAGGTTAACGTGTTGCCATTGTCATGTTCTTTATTGTTGAGTTCTTCCTTGAGCATTGTCCAAGACAAGTCTTCCTCTTCAATTGCTTCCAACATCATAGAAAGATAACTTTCGTGTACATTCTCTAGCAAATCAGAAGGTTGTATCGCGCGGCTTTCTTTCTTCTGAACAGAAAAATACTGAAAACGACAAATAAAACTTATTAACGAATATAAACATAAGTTACCTTTACAAAACGATTTTTATTGAAACAATAATTTTACAAGATTCTTTTGTTCATCACAGTAAAGTTCCAGATGATCTCCGGCTTCCAGCGAATTTTTCTTCACAAATTCGCCTGCAAAATAAAAAAGAAGAGTTGCTTAGATTCGAACTACGTTGCGCCCAAATGAATTTATGTAGTACTAATGTACTTACCACATTGATCAAAAAGATATATATTACCCTTCTGATTTGCCCAAAACCTTTATTAACAGAAAAAATATCATATCATATTCTCTATAAAGTAAGAACTAATATTCTTACCATATTGTTGAACAAATGGAACCACTTGAGAATTAAATAAAAAGGTGAAATCATACATCACCTGTATTTCACTTGCCATTCGGCTTTCGAATTAACCTCTCGCAGTACTATGTCAACCCCTTCTTTTGTAGCAAGGCCTGGTAGATTTTCCTCTGCGTCCCTCTATGATCGCATAACGTACATATGGACACAAGAAGAACATCTAATAAGAATTTTTACGCGTTGATGCCATATTTTGTTTATAAACTTACAACACAAAATATGATCAGATCCTTTTGAATGCGGTTTAGGTAGAAAAACTAAAAATCATCTTTGATGAGTTCAATATTCAGAGTGTAATTCAACTACTTTGGAATGAAATCGCAATGTTTTCACACTTTCTGATATCAAAAACAGGATCAAACAATGTATTGAAGCTCACCTTTGGAAGCAAAATTCTTCCATGATCCCCAACATCACTACATGTTAACATTTTCCTCAGTAGGAGACCAAGCTTCTTGTACCATATAAGAGAAACAGTTAGAAAAAGTAGCATAATCGTAAACTTCCATATATATCGTAAAGCGAACTTACCACATTATCTTGGGTATAAAAGATACGCTTGTCTTGATCGCTACCTTTGTTGTATGCAGAATATGTTTTCTTGCTTGGCTTTTTGGAATAACTAGATGATGGATTTGTTTTCTTGTTAGCAAGCATTTGCTTTCTGTTTGCTCTCGCTATCTTCGCTTGTTCCCTTTTACATTCTTCATGCTCTGCTGCTTGTAATGATTGAACATAATATGCACTTACTCCAGCGCGATCACGAGGAAAAACCTCAGACAGAAAGGAGTTTTGGCATACGCATGGCTCGCAGTAGTATGCACTTGTTTGGAGGGGCTGCGACAGCGAAGACGCATGTGTGTATGCATAAGGTGTTACGCCATCGTCTCTTTGGACTTGTAAGGAAGGTTGGGTAGTGTTTAAATAAAAGCCATTGGAGTTTTTCATTTGATAGACTTTAGAGTTTACCAAGAGTTGCAATGGGCTTTGGGTATAGAGTTTAGTTGTTAATGACGTGCATATAAATATCCTCAAAGGTAATCCGACGTATATATATCGCGACCACAGGCAGATAAAAAGTGTGAGTGCATCACATGTGTGGTGAACTATCTTTAATGCTATAACATTGTGCGCGCATGTGTATCTAGAGTGTTTTTCCATGTTCCGCATCACATGAAATGTGCCTTGGGATTGTTTCAAGTGAATATACGCTAGTAGCGCGAGAAGTGTGATCCAACACCTTGGACACATGAATGCTGAGTGAAAGTAACACATTATTAGCGGACAACGTGATATTAGCAAACATATATAGCAAAATATTTAGTGTTTTTCATGTATGCTGATGTGAAAGAATCAATAAGTACTCAACTTGAATAATATACAATCTGTTATATTTTGTTGTCATCTAATTAATGTCGATCTATTTGAGTATGTAACTGATAAATTTTAAACAAAAGAACGCGTATTACACTACGTGATGCATTGTTTCTCATTTGAGGTTTCGTTTATATTTTTAGTTTTATGAATATGGTTGATTGGTTATATTTTTGAGTTTTATTGACAAAAATTGAAAAGATGTTTTGAATAGTATGGTTGATTGGTTGGGTTTTCTAAAACATGTATGGTTGGATTTTTAAACATATATCATATATGGGTGATTGGTTTTTTTTTTTAAGTTTCAATTTTTTTTGGGGCTAAAAAACAGGAGCCATAAAAACATTCGCGGATTGGGCCATCACATCATGCTGAACCGACCCTAGCTTGTAACTCAGTTCAGTCCAGCCCAAACCATTTGTAAATGTTCTTTTTCTCGGTTCCATATGTATACCACTATCTGTTATGAGTCAACACCGAGTCGGTCCGTTTCAATTTGGTTCCTACTCATTGCTCACCCCAAGGCGCTACAACATCATTTAGTACATTGATCAAGTCGTCACTGAATTTTTGTCATAGCTGCAAAGCTAGTAACTAATACTAGATAGTGTTCAATAGTGCAAAAGGCGCACACCTAAACGTTCAAGCAAGGCTACCACGCCTTAGGTAGACGCAAGCCGAGAACCTAAAAACTATTTTTCAGAAGTATGCTAGATCTTTTTGAATTTTTCTTTTTTTAGAAATAGATGATATAAATATCATCAATGATCATTAGTTCAACTGGTTAAGGTGAGTTACCAATTACATGTAAATATTACGAGGTCATGTGTTCAATTCTTACTCTGATTAAAATGCATAGGGTTGATTTAGGGGTTTTTCTCAGCAATGGGTTCTCCTGAGTGGGTTGGGGGTGCGGTCTCGATTGGAAAATGAATATGTGGGCTCGATTAAAATAACATTTATTTTCCGAATCAGGGTCGCACATTTGCCGTTAAAAAAAAAGATGATATAAATATCAGTCAAAAAATTAATACACAAAGGAAATTAAAAAATGAATCCAAAAAGAAAGTAAAAAAGCGTCAAACTAGTGAACCAAGTGTCATTTGTGTTTGAATATGGTTTGTTTAATTATTTAAGTAACAAAAACCAAAGGAATGCATTTTAGTATATTTATTATGTTTAATTTAGTATATTTTGTTTTATATAGTTTTATAAAGTTTTGCAAAAGTTTCATATAAAATCTTAAATTGGTGCTAATCTTGGATTGCTTTAGGTTTTTACCCACAATGTTCACTCACCTCACTTGGGATGAGTTCGGTACCGAAACGGTGCCGTACCGAAAGGTACCGATATAATTAAAGTATAAACTGAATTCCATCATTGGTTAGGTATCAGTATCATGAAAAATACCAATAAAAATGTATGGTGAATACCGGCACCGACACCTATAGTGTTTGATCGGTACCGGTTCGGTACGGTATCAGTACCCTAAAAAAATGCTCATCCCTACACCTCACCATCTTTCCCCTTCTTATCCCTACTCAAAGACGTCTTTGAGGGTGTGCAGGTCAAGCGATCATGCATGACCAATGTTTAAGAGGGGGCCTACATCTTATTCCTCTTTTGGGTAGTGTTAGTTGATTAATATACAAAAGATATAAAATTATTTGTAATTACATGTTCTAGAGCCAACCCATTAAGTAAATTACAACAATTTTAGGAGGTCCTATTCAGTCTCTTAGTAATAATAAGTTCTAGAGGGGGGCCGGGGTATGGATGGCAAAAAAAAACAACAATTAGTCAACACCCACAAGAATGTCCGTCATCCGAGACTATGGGTAAACCCGATACCCGTGGTTATGCCCGATACCCGTGGGTATGCCCGATGGGTAATTACCCGACCAATACCTGACGGGTAATGGGCCGAATATGAGACAAGATTTTAGAACCGGGCATGGATCTGGGATTACCAATACCCGGCCCGAACCCGGCCCATTGCCATCCCTAGGCCGGGGCCATTTCTTTCTCCTCAATAATGCAAGGCCATTTCTTTCTCCTCAACAATGCAAGCGACCGAAACTTCAAAACACAGTGTCACTCAGAAATTCTCACTGAATTCTAATTCATTACAAGATTTCAAGAAATGGTGGCAAAAAATAATCACATTTACAAGCAATAATTCAAAAACATACAATTAAGGTCTTGATCAAAAGTGTTAAAAGAAACTCAACAATTTAAATTTTAAAACACATAAACAACAAACAATTCGTGATATGAAGCGCCATAAATTCGACGTCCTCGTTGTAGTAAAACTCGACAATCTCCTCCATCTTCTGCATCACATCAAAATTCATTTGTCAATCCTTAAATGCAATCGAACATAACTGAAATACAACTTCAACAAAAAAATTTATTTATTCCATAGCTTTTTGCAGATGAAAAGAAAAACATCAACAGAAAGAATCATTTAATGTTGTTTGCATACTTTAGTTAACTAGTTTAATACCATCCGCGCGTTGCGGCGGCAGAGATTTATTTGGCTAACTAAGTTTATGCTTATGCTTGGGTTGCTATACTCTCTGCTATGTAGTGAGAACCTGATTACCAAAACCGGCTTAATTGTTATGTTACAAAATATGGAGCAGCTATATTTTCAGAGTATTCAACAATAGACTTGGCAACTTTCTAAGAGTGGCATAATAGTTGCATTACAAAATATAAAGCAACTACAACTTCTTATGATTGCTTGATTGCGTCTGATATGTTTCAAAAAGGCAACGCTAGAGGTTAATTAGCACTACTTCAAAAGAGTTGATTCCTTAGGATAGTTTGGTTGATATGGCCCAAAAACTTTCTTCTTGTTCTTTCATCATATTTTCAATATGGGTATCTAGCCCTTTTCGTATTGCTTATCTTGTTTCCAAGTGTTACTCTTGTGTGGTTTCTAATAGGATTGTACTAGTTTTGACGTACCGGTTGAAAGGTCTGATGTGGAGTCGCTTGATGTTGTTTCTGTTTGTGTCGGTAGTCGTGGTGTGGGTGGGGTTGTAACATTTGTTGCAGTAGTTGTAGATGGAGGTGGTTGCAAGTTTGGCTCTGTAACTTTGATCACCATGCATTTAAGCATTGTTGAACATGCATAATTGTTGATAAACCTGCATACATCACAGAAGAGAGAAAGTGAGGAATACTAAGAAACTAAACGCATGATTGTATCTATGAAACATTTAGACATGAACATTAAAGGTACACTCTTTATAATGAGCAAACAAAATAAACACATGCTAAATAAAATAGAGTCTGCTACAAGCTAATTTTTTATAACAACTCCAAGCTTTGTTCAAGTGACAAAAAATGTCATTAAGAAAAGGCAAGTAGACTTTAGAAATTAAATAATTAACATGTTAACTTCTTTATATAATTTCGGTTTGCATACATTAGTTAGTATACGGCTTAACCGAATGAAATTGACAAATAATACAAAATTTTCATTTAAATTAACCATTTTAAATAACATATTAATTACTCAATAAGTGGCATATAAAAAATTGCACAATCATCTAATAATATATATAAGAAATAGCCAAATAAATACTTCTTCATCATGTTAAATTAGTGTTCTCTCATTGAGTGTATGTGATCAATCTATATGATAAAATAGTTTTCATATTCAACGTAAACTGACTTGTTCAGGAGATACTAATGATCACATTACTTTCATTTTATATCTCAATATTATATAATCTATAGTAATAGTTGATTAATGGTTTCTGATTTTCTTTCACTTGACCACATAAGCATATGTATAGTTTCAATTTTTGTAAATCAATGCTAGCTTGCATGCATAATCAATGTTATTGATCGAGCTTTAATAAGAATTTCTTTTAAGATATGTTTACCCAGCTAAAACTCCCTTTGAATCTACCATTTATCTTAAAAGAACAAAGACATTAATTTGGTGCTTCTTAAACTAAATATGCTAAAAATCATAGGATGTATCATGTTGTTCGATCATGAACTATACTAGACCCAACATAACTTTTGTTTGTCCATGGTTTAGAAAACATCCTCATAGCTTGAGCAATGATCGATGGAAGGATCATCTTTTATTTAGGTATCATGAAGAACTATGATCGAATTTGTGTTCGAGTTTATTTAAATATCTTGTTCTGGTAGAATTTATAATGCAAACTAGATAAAGACAATGGTCAATGAAGTAAGCTTTACTAAGCGGTTATTGATTACATTGCTTTGTGATTCACAAGTAGATATTTGGATTGCCAAAGATAATGTATACAATGGTAAGAAGAGACAAGGACAACATGAGAAGAAAACATGGTGTTTTCGATCAAGCAAAGTAGTGAAGAATGGAGTAATCTTGTTAAAATTTTTGAAATCTGAGAAAACTAGCTCTAAACTATCATGTTACTACACTCTTGACTAGAAAGTGGTTCTTCATTCCTAAAGGGGTGAAACTTACTCTCATGGAATGTGTAACATCTTAGACGAATCCTACACCGTGTTATTCAGTTTACATATGAGATACTCGGCTCTATAAATGCACTACTTTAAATACTATTAAACCGTTTTGAATGAATTAATTGTGCATAAAAAAAAACTTCATAGTAAAAGATACTTAAATGGAAGCAATCAAGGATGGATGACTTTTCTAAAAGTCTTACATAACCAAAATCAAATATGTGAACTTTGGTCGATAAAAACGGATAATATAATTGGTTAGGTGGTATGATGGATGAAATTATTCTCATTGTGAATTATGATCTCATCCCCATGACATGTGTTAGTGTATTTTGATGAGGTTGAAGGTTAGGCTCATTTCATAATACATGTTGGTTCTTGGGAGACAGATTTAATAGATTTTTTTATTTTTGTGTGATAGTAAATCTTTATAATTCTTAGGGGTTCAAAAGATTTTATATAAGATGAGCTTATTAATTAACTTTGTATATGAACATTGAGTCTTCATGACAACAAAGCTCCACTACATTTACTAGCAAGCCATTAGTGGATTGTTATTGGAAAAATAAAAAATATTTATTTATTATACTTAATATTGATATTAATTATTGATTAATGGTTGGTAGCAATTCAGTTGAACATATAAACACATGAGTGGTTTCAGTTTTGTAATTCAGTAATATTATCGGGTATTAGTCTTGGTGAATTTGAGCAATGGTTTCCTAACCCGTAACTACACTTACTTTCTTTTTGGTACATATAGTACATGAGAATGTGCCACCAAGAAATATACTTTTGATAATGTTAGTTCATTTTATGATCAGTCTTGAGTCAAAAATAAGAGCAATTTTTTGACAAGTCTCGAGCTACCTATCATGAGTGCACTTCATGAGTGCATTTGCTAGTCGACTAGTTGTGTTAATCTTAAGAAGCAGTCGACATTCTTAGATTGCACCATGATCATGCTAAATTTACTTTTTAAGCAGCGGTATGATAGGTTTTCTAATCCCTAATCAGATTTATGTCTATTTCTTGATATAATGTGAACTGTTAGTCTGTTACAACTACTACTAACATTATATACTTCATGTTAAGCAAATGTGATCGACATTAATGATGAATTTGAGTATGTAAATGTCATTTACCTAATCTACTAGAAATAATTTTGGTAATGATGCTTAAACTAATCTTTTTTAGTTTATCCTTATAATTATATGGCTCCTTGTAAGTAACATATCTCTACAGAAGGGTTTACACGCTAATGCTATTGATCATGAACAAAAGCATGATGATTTGACAACTATTTGGAATGTTTCTACACTAAAGCTAGCTATAAAAATATACTATTGATATTGTTAGTTCACCTTATGATCTATCTTGAGTCAAAGATAAGGGCAATTTTTTTAACAAGTCCCGAGCTACCTATCATTGATGCACTTGCCGGTCAACTAGTTGTGTTAACCTTAAGGAGCGCTCGACATTCTTAGATTGCACCACGATCATGCTAAATTCATTTTCAAAGCAGTGGTACGATAGGTTTTCTAATCCCTAATTGGATTTATGTCTATCTATTGATATAATGTGAATTTACAACTATTACTACATTATATACCTCATATTAAGCAAATGTGACCGGCATTAATGATGAACTCGAGTATGTAAATGCCGTTTAACTAATCTACTAGAAATTAATTTTTTTGTAATGACACTTAAACTAATCTTCTTTAGTTTATCCTTATCATTATATGGCTTATTGTAAGTTATATATCTCTAAAGAAGGGTTCACTCACTAATGCTATTGATCATGAACACGAGCATGATGATTTAACAACTATTTGGAATGTTTCTACACTAACGTTAGCTATAGATCCAATAACCTTAAAACTACAGCGTCTACTTATCCCCTCAAAATTTACTTTCATGTCGGAATCTCCAATGTCAGCTGGCAATCATCATACATATCCAAATCACACTTAAACAAGAACTAAGATGATTTAAGATATCTCAACGCTAAGGTTGGCCAAATTCAACATATAAATGTCATTGTTAGGTGTAAACCAAACCTCACATAAAAAATATATCAATTTTATACATATAGGCTTAAGGGTTACTCCTGTCACTATTTAGTTAAAATGAAACTCCATATGAGATTGCCTTTAATTAGGATAGAATAAGAGATATTCTAACAAACGATAACAAAGCTAATGTTTGGTTTGGTTATACAGTAGCGACCCTTGGTTAACCTTAGTACAACAAATAACTGACTCTAAGTAGAGAAGGATTGTTATTAAAAATGATGCCCAAACGCCTAGCCTTGCGTTTAAGGATATGGTGCCAATTGTCCTTGCGCAATAGTAACTTAGTGGTTGAGGACATGAAGCGCAAAGTGCAAGTCCAAGGTTCAATCAAAACACGCGTCTCTTGTCTACTTTGCTATGCAATATGCCTCTCACTTGGTGAGAGCCTCTAGAAGATGGCTAGTTCTTCTTTGTTAGGTGCAAACTCAATCTCATATCGCAAGTCTTGTTATATTGATCCTTAAAGTGAAACCCTATAATAGTTATTTTTTGAATATCAAATGATGTTTAGACTTTAGTTTATATATTTTCTATTGAATATGATGAATAATACATGACACCTAAGTTATATACACCACTTACATTATAAACACCACTTACATTATAAACAGTCGTCTACATTAAGTAACTACAGTTAGTAAACTATTATCACCTACAGTTTATTTAATGTAAATAACATGTATTAGTGGTGTATCAATCCAAACTTCGTTATAGCATTTCAAGGTTTGGGTGTGTTTGGCCTATAAATAATGGTGCATTCCTACGTGCATGGTGGTCTGACCTAAAACCAACCATGGTTATCAATGACCCCACTAATGAAACCCTAGGCTGGGGTGCGTGCTAGCCATTTGCACATAGCTCAAGAATCAAGTAGGTGCGGTGAGCCAGCAAAATATTAACTTCGGTTTCAGTGAACCACCATTGCCATTGGCTATTAAACAAACTTTAAAGATTTAATTTAAGGAAACTTGTCAGATTATTTAGCGAAAGTGGATTCTTTTAATCTCAGTGCTTAACACCTGTCTTTTCATCTAGACATGCTTGAAATTAAGGAAACCAAACTATCAATTCACCAAAAAAGATTAAAATTTTAAGTTAATATAATAATCTTAATTTATATCCTTTTGTTCTTGTTTATCCAATCTTGAGATTAAAGATAACATTTTTAGGATGGATGGTTAATCAAGATTACAAGAAATTAATACTGTTATGTTATTATACTAGATTATTTGAAAATTAATGGGAATTTAGATGTCAATCTTTGAATGATATGATCTTGATCTTTAAGATAATGATGGTGATGATGAAGATTCTTGATCTTATGAAGTTATGCTTACTTAAGTGTCTAATTTGAAGTAAATGATGCAAGAAATCAATAAAATTGAGAAAAGAACTACTCACCGGAGATGGAGATCCTTAGTTCTTTGATGTTTCTTTGTAATGATCGGAGTACAGTTGCAGACGGTGAGAGTCATACCCAGTCGCCGGAAAATGATCAGGAGCTTCGGCGGAGATTGCCGGAGCCATGAACAACGAAAAGTTTGAAGATGTAGATGCATCCACCATTGATGACTGTTGAAACCTTTGAAGATGATGATGATGAGGTAAAGAAGACAATAAATTGGACTGAAGGGTCCCCCTATTCAAACCACAAGATGAAGATAATGATGATGATGATGATGGTGGTGGTGGTGGTGTAATGGAGAAACTTAAGTTATGGTAGCCCTCTCCACCACCACCGCCACCGCCACCGTCACCGGCGGTCACCACCGGTGTAAAGTTCTCTTGAAAAGAGAAACGGTGGTGCTGCGGTGGGTTGTCTCCGGCGGAGATGTTGAATTGTGGCATTTGAAAGTAATCCATCGGAGTGGTGGCGCCACCGCCGTTGATCCCGCCGGTGAGAAGATCTGTAAACGATGAAGTATGTGAAGCACCCCTCTTCGCCACCATATCTCGAGCTCGTTCTCGAGCTCTGATCCGATTTTCCGACCGCGAGTTGCCGGAACCCTTGCTCGTCTCCGACGTGCTGCTGCACGCCGACGACTTTGACACCAAAACATTACTGTGATTATTATTATTATTATTATTATTGTCATCGCGATTCAGCTGGTGGTGATTGTGGTGGTGGTGGTGGTGGTGGTGGTCGCCGGAGAACGACGGATCAAACGACGGAAGCTCGAAGATGGAGGTTGCCGCCGCGCTGATCAGCCACTCCACCGCCTTGCTGGGCTGATCATACCCTAATCGATCTTGCAGATCGTAAAACTCAACGGCGGTGGTCATCGACAGCCGTATACGGCGGTCCCTCAGCCCCTTCGACGTCACAACCTTACTGTGTCTATCTTTCCCACCGGAAGTTCTAGAAACCCTAACGATTCGAGACGACGGCCACCCACCACCGCCACCCACCGGAAAAAGATGATTCTTGTTGTGGGTAGCTGCTGATTTACTAGGCTTTGAAGAATTATCACCACCATCTACCACCGGAAGAAGATGATTCTTGTTGTGGGTATCTGCTAATTCATTAGGGTTTAAGGAGTTATCGCCACCATCTACCACCGGAAAAAGATGATTCTTGAAATGGGTATCTGCTAATTTTCTAGGGTTTGAAGAATTATCACCACCACCACCGCTACTACTACTATTGCTACCATTACAACTGATTCTTTGAAACTTACACACCTGTGTATGGATTTCATCAACCTCCATACCCTAATTTCATACCAACAAGATCTATCTCTCTTTCTAAAAGGGTTTTAAGAGAGATAAAATACTGCAAATCTAGAGGGAGAAAGTGGGATGAAGATATGAGTTGGTGTACTTTGCATTGATGACATATGATGACATTCAGAAGGAAAATTAACACACACTAGTGGGTGTAAATGTGTAGATACAGATGTGTGTATGTATGTGTGTGTTTTATGGGTTGGATGTGTATCATTCATGAGGGTTTGCAGGGAGGAGATGTCAGAAGGAAGCTCCGATTAAAGCTTGTCTTTTTACTGTGTCATACAAAAAAGCAAAGCCTGTAAATTTCATCAGAGAAAGAGCAATATCTTGTTAAAAATCAAGAATCTATGTAAAAATATGATAAAAGTTATCTCGTTGGTAATAAAAAGTTATCTCGTTGATACGTGATTGGTTTGATGTTCGGTGGAATTTAGTAGACTTATTAATGATTGGTTGCATGTTCGATTTGGTTCTAATTAAAAACAATATTATTGTTATTGAAATGAGCCCCTTTTAAAATCCATGATCTTGGAGTTTTAGTTTTCAATTTTGTTTTAATTTAAGACAAATTATTGATATTTGACAAGTAAATCAAAAGTTTAAGTTTCTTTGATCATGCTTCTTCTTTTAAAGCAACTCATGGAAAGGGGGCTAAAGCATTTACGATACATGTTAAATGTCACAATAGCTTTACTTTATTTCTCATTTGACAAAAGGTGTTATCAATATAGCTATTCATTTCTTCTTTTGTTAATTTAACACAAGAACATATATTAGTTATTTGAAAAAATAACTACAAGACATGTGACAATATTTTCATCGAGTGATATAAAACTGAGCATACTTTACGTCTGTCTAATCAACACAAAAAATAGTAGTATTAATGTGTTAAATGACGCAACATATAGAAGGTGGTACTTCCGTTTTAAGTGGTGTAAAAGTGATGGTAATTTTTACGTCATTGTATAATCAGTGTGTAAAAGTAGTAGAACTTTTGCCTTATTTTTCAAAAACGACATTATCTTACGTCTATCTTATCTAAATGATGAAAAAGTGGTAATGTTTTTACGTAAACTAAATATATGATTTTTTTTAAAGTTACATGAATTATAACAAGGTATCATAAAAAAACGACTAAATATATGATTTTTTTGTGTGTTTATACATCATAGTTCTAGATAAGTTGACTCACTAAAAACTTAAAATGTTACAAATTTTAAGTTTTTAAAATAATTTTAATTTTCTAATCACCTTTCTTCTCCACTAATCATATTTGATTATTTTCTTTTGCACTGGCAAAAATAGTTGTTGATTCTTACGGTATTCTCATATAAAAACATAAACACCAAATGCCAAAAATGTAAAATTATCAATGATTAACGGTTTATGCATAAAATTAAATTAATTAATTTTGAAAGATGGATGAAAATTTGCAGACAAATTTATCCTTTTAGGTTTGTTTAATGATAAATATGGTTATCTTAAAAAGTCGATCCTAATTTTTCATTACTTTTAATTTATTTTAGATTGTAAATTTATCCTTTTTAATAATAAACTTTGACTTGAACTACGTTGTTTTGGAGCACCAAATGAGGTATGCGATTAATATAATAATTAATTCGACTCCTCATAGGTTATATAAAGCTTCCACTACAAGGATCTGAAACTATAACGACAACATTTGTGTCGATGACAAGGTTTAGTCGTCAACACAATAAAATGATATTTGACATAATAAACTTATAAGACACAATTAATTTATTTATTTTATGCAATGACTAAAATGTCCTTATATTTAAAACAATAAAAGGACACATGTCAATGTCATAATTTTTTTTAGACTTTTTAGATTAAATCATCTTTTTAGAATAAACCTACCCTTATTATAAGCAGTTGTGGATGAATTGAAGCAGTTGTGAAAGGATGGAATACAAATAAGAGATGCATTGACAGATGTTGTATTCACTATGAGTACAACATTGTTATGGATCATAAATGATTATGCTGCTCGTAACAGCTTTTCTGGATGGAATTGGCAACGTTATCTTGCATGTGCAATGTGTAACATGAACACGCCCTCGTGTCATGCAACTAATAAGATATCCTTTACAGTTCACAGAAGATTCTTGCCTAAAAATAATAAATGGAGAGAAAACTTGTTGTTTAATGGTCAAAAAGAGTTAAAAAGCATCCAAAAGCATTAACTAATTCAAAAACCTTAGAACAACTTAACCGTCTTCTCGATTGTGTTCTGAGTAAACATCCAAACCATGGTGGTGTGAAAAGAAAACGTGACGAGTCAGAGTTGAATTAGACAAAAAAAAAAGAGTATATTCTTTAAGCTGGATTATTGGTCATTTCTTGATTTAAAACACAATATATCTTGATGTTAAGCACATCATAAAAAATATGCGTGAGATCTTGTTAGGTACCTTGTTGATGAATGAAAAATCAAAAAACAGACACAAAGCAAGAGAAGACTTAAAAAATTTGGGAATACGATTGAATTTATGGCTAAGAGTGAAAAACAATTAGGTCATACAACCACAAGCTTCTTACTCTTTTAAACCTAATGATCAATTTAAATTTCGTTAGTTTATTAAAAGAGTGAGACTACCTGATTGTTTTGAATTAAGCTTTAAAAATAAGATGATTCTTAATTACTCAAATATCATCATGTTAACGTCTCATGATTGTCACATTCTTATTTTTGGCCAAAGTCGTGGTCATACGAAAGGTGTTGCACAAAAAGTAAAAAATATATCTCGTTATGAACCATCAAGCGCGTTATGATCAAATTGAAATGAAGAAATAAAAACACTAAGGCAACAAGTGCGTAAAATACAAGAGTGAATGAATGAATTTAAAAGAAGGAAGTCAAATCCTAATAATGATTAAGATGATGAATATGGGGAAAATAAGACTCCCCACCACAAAAATTTGAGTGAAAAGCTACTAAAAAGTTGATAAAATGAAGGGTATATTTCATATTGATTAGACGACAATTAGAAAGTTGATTTGTTTGGATTGTAAAATTTTAAACCATGTTTACTTTGGTATTTTCATTTTATTTGGTATGTAATTAACTAGAATCGTATGATGTTTGTTTAGGTATTCATAATATTAGTTTTCGTTTGTATGTATTTGATTTGGGTTCAAAATAGCGATTTTAGGTAAAAAAATACCTGGAAAAAAATTAAATTTTAAATATTATATTTTAAAGCAGTAGTCCTATGACGATGACATATCATCACCATTTGGTGAAATAAAATAGTATTTTATGAATTTTTAAATATTATACATTTTTATTTTAAAAACCGATTACCTATAACAACAAACTTGTCGTCTCCATAAGTATTATTTAAAAAAAATTAATTAAATAAATCATGATAAAACTTATACCGACAAGTTTGTGGCAACGACATGCGTTGCCATAGTGCTCTATGGGGACGACTGGTTTTTTATCTATAGCGACATGGCTGTGGCTACTACACTTTTGGTGACGACATGCCGTCACCATTGGTTATGGTGATGAAAATGGAGACCTATGGCTAGGACAACGTGGACCTATGGCAAAGACAGTTGTCGTTGCCTTAGCCTTACATTCTTGTAGTGTTGCTTAAAATAAATATTATTATTTTAAGATTGAAATTTATATACATCTAATTGTGAGTCCTATGGAAAAACATTTGTCATTTATGATTTTTGTCTTGACAAGTTAAAATTGTAAGCATTATAAACAAAATCATGCTAATTTGTCTGGCGATTTATGTTACAAACACACCAAGTTTTCCAGAACAATGCTTCTCTCTCCTCTATTTTAGAGGCTAGACCTATTCTCATCACTCGATATTCTTGGTTGTTGTCCGTGAAAATTGACGGACCCCATTATAAATGGCCTAATAATGTCAGCTTGCATTTAATTTATGAAATTAAGATCATGCGGTGCACATTAATCCCTCGGGTGTTAATGGTTGGGTTGGTCCTTAACGGGCGTTGTATACCACTGCCACCCGACATGAAGGGCCTTTAAAGGAGCTAATTGTACGTGAGTGGGTTAATGAGCGTGAATAAATTATGGTGAGTTTTTTCATATTATACACACAATTAATTTATATACAATTTTATACGAAATTGAGAGTGTGAAGAAGAGTGAGATTATTTTCTAGGTAGTGAGGTGTAATGAACAGGAATGAAATAAGTGATGAATGGGCTAAGATTATGTCTAATGAGCTAAGGATGAAATGGTGGACCTAGGTTAAATGAAAATTAGAAAAAATCAATTTACTTTCATGTGGCGTATTTCCATTCGAATATGATTTGTATTGCAGTTTCCCATCAAAATATTATCGACTATCCCACTTACTCAGTTACTCACTCTTCTTTTTCTTTTTCATGATATCAGTGTAAACAAAAAAATGATTTGTTTGTCCCCAAAGCAAATACTCACTGGACAAAGACTAGTAGTTTTATAATATGCATCTAGTTGTAAGAGCATATCTAATATGGCATTTTTAGCCATAAAAAATGTTACATCATCTGTTTTTTAGATCAAGTATCATTGGGTGTGGATGTTTTTGATGTAACTGTTCCTTCCCAAGAACATCAAAAAATAAATAGATGTGGGCCCCATGTACTATATATATGGATATATTAAAGAGAGAGAAAAAAAATAAGTGGTTAAAAATAAAAAGATGGTGATGATGTGGTAATGTTTTTTAGTTTTTTTATTGAAGTGATTTTTAAAGATTTTAAAGAATGTGTGTTTTTCTAACGTGTCAGCACACTAGACATGCTTTTAGTTGTTTTTAAGACTTGCTATTGGTGATGCTCTAATGTACAATAGTTAAATATCAAAATTTACCATGTAAAATGCACACAGTTATTGATAGACGAATAAGAAACTAGTTAAATTATTTCATAGATCAACAAAAAGAAAAAAGTAAAATAGAAAACTCGACCATTTTAGTGGAGTATTTCTCTAACTATTTTGTTCATTAGTTATATAAAGTAAACATATTAGAATTAGAAGTAGGTTAAAAATTCTCAAAATTAGAATTGAACAAAGTTAATTTGATTTAACATATATTAATTTCTCTGTAAATATCATTTTGACTATTATATAATGAATTGATTTTCTAATATATAATATAGTATGTTTCACACAATGCAATAAATGTTGATTTAGAAAGGAAAGAAAATTAGGTTATGGTGTTAGTAAGATTATAAATTGAAAGATAGTACAATAATCTATATATTATAATAAAACAAGGTTTTATTTGCCACTTGTCATAATATTAGACTTCATAAACCTAATTTTCCCGCTTCTCTCTCATATTAAATATTCACATTAACTACTAATTATATTATTTAATTATTTTGAGATTAAAATAGTTTTTAATAGATTAAGAAATAGTTCTCTTTATAAATGTAACTTTTAAAAAAATAATCTTTTGTATAACATAAGCAATTTTTTAAAATATCAAACTTTTTTAAAAATATAAAATATTTAAAATTAATGTTTTAGAAATTAAATTTTGTATGAACCATAAAAAAATTAAAATTTAAAGTTACAATAAGAAATCTTTAGAAAATGACATTTTTTTAAAACATTTTGATTTAGAATAATTTTTTAAAATTTTTTAGATTTAAAAATTTTAAAAAAAAAAAGTTCAAAGAAAATAATATCATTGTTTTTTTACTTATAGTATTTACTCGTATGTAATTTCAATCATATTATATTTTAAAATATAATTTTATAATTAATAATTTTTTACTACTATTTATTTAATATTTTATTTATTCAACCCGTGTGATACACGGGATACTAACCTAGTCATATATAAAAAAACAAGTAATACTCCGGCCACTTGAATTATGTTGGGTGGGAGCTTTCATCTATTGTCTCCTTCCCAAAACACAAATTACAAGTACAAACCCTTGGATCTCACTTTACTATACTATCTTTACCTTTCATCTATATACAACTTTTTTCTTTTTTCCCTTTTTCTTTTATTGATATTCATAGTGCTTTGTAGCCAACCAACACTTATGTACTAAATGGGTTAGGTACTAAACGAGTTCTTGATTACTAACTTTACACGCCTGAATCTGAAAATGACAAATGTATTTACGAGTTGACATGAATAAGACACACATGTTTATAGGTTAGACATGAATATGAGACATTTAGTTTAAAATAATAATTTTACTTGCGTATTAATTCTTTACTGTTATAATATTACAACAATAAAACTGTATGAAACAATGTTTAAACCGTAAAACATGGCGTGTATTACTTTTTTATCTTTTAAATATTGACATGGAGTCCTAATAAAGTTTAAGTTATAACATAAATGTGACTCTCTAACCCTTTACCTCCAAGTATTTCATCAGAGTTCATAGCCATTCCCCCAAAACCAGTGCTACTTCCCTGTCCCTTCACAACCGGGTCTTCTCCCATACTCGCCGCCGAAGCTCCTTTGACATCAGATTTGAAACGCTGGTTGTTCTTTTCCTTATGACCATCCTCCCACCAATCTGGATAGCCAACCAGTTTGAAACATGTCTCTTTAGTGTGTTTCTTCATCTTGCAGTGAGTGCAATACAACTTGGATTTATCTTCTTTCTCCTTAGCTCGAAATTTATTCCGTTGTGCCAAATCTTTGGCAGCCAAACCAGTTCCAATTTCTGTCGAGTCATTATCGGAAGAACCCGATTTTAGTATATTAAGTCTGGCTACTTCCCTGCGTATTGTGGCATATGCCGTTTCTACCGATGGAAGTGGATCTTTCTTTAGAATGTCTCTCTTGATTGGTTCCATCTTGTCATCAACAGATGTTAGTAACTGATAGAGTCTTTGTTCTTGAGTCTTCTTATTGTAGATCTGAATATCTTCCGGGTCCTTCATTGGGTTCGGGTCCCTCCTATCAATAGACATCCAGATACTTTGTAGTTTGTTCCACAAGTCTTCCAATGTATCCGATCCTTGTCTTAATGAATTAGCTTTCTTGTGGAGATCAAACACCTGTAACGAGTCCGTTCCGGAGCCGTATGTGGTGGCTAAACCATCCCAGAGGGCTTTTGCAGTTGGGTATTGTGAAACATTGTTCACCAAATTTGATTCAAGATTTTGGATAATCCAAGTGAAGACACACTGGTCATCTTGTTCCCACCGTGTATACATCTTGTCGGTTTTGGAAGGAGGCGTGGGTTCCCCTATAATGTGAGAACCTCTCCCCCTTCCCCCAATTGCTTTCTTCATTAGAGTTGCCCATAGGGCATAGTTGTCACCGTCGAGTTTAATCCCTAGAGATAAATTCTCAGGGTTAGCTGTTGGTTGCTGTGTTCCGAGACCATTTCTCAGAAGTGCAGCGATCTACATTGTTAATTCATCAGGAATTTGGTTAACAATGGCTTCATTATCAGCCATCTTTTGTTAACGATGATCAGAATTCCCAGGATTAAACGTGCTCTGATACCATACTCAACTGGTACTCAGAGAATTTTGTATTATATATTTTAAAGTGTATTTACAAAGGAACACTAACAACCATTATATAATACATGGAGTAATCTAAACATAGAAACAATATAAATTGGTTGACAGAGAGGAGATTATGGCCAGCCTGTGTATGAGTCGATTATTCCTCCATGATTTGTGTTTCCATTTTAGTTGAATATTCCAACAACTATCTTTACCTTTCATCTATATACAACTTTTTTTCTTTTTTCCCTTTTTCTTTTATTGATATTCATAGTGCTTTGTAGCCAACCAACACTTATGTACTAAATGGGTTAGGTACTAAACGAGATCTTGATTACTAACTTTACACGCCTGAATCTGAAAATGACAAATGTATTTACAAGTTGACATGAATAAGACACACATGTTTATAGGTTAGACATGAATATGAGACATTTAGTTTAAAATAATAATTTTACTTGCGTATTAATTCTTTACTGTTATAATATTACAACAATAAAACTGTATGAAACAATGTTTAAACCGTAAAACATGGCGTGTATTACTTTTTTATCTTTTAAATATTGACATGGAGTCCTAATAAAGTTTAAGTTATAACATAAATGTGACTTTTATAAAAAAATTATAAAGTTAAACAAGTGAATCTCTAAACTCACCAAATCAACACAAAACTCAACTTAAAAATGTTCACATTATGTTTTCATTTAGTGTTACAAATTCACACTCCTAACGCTTGCACTTACGCTCATTTTACCCACTACACTCTCAAAGTTAATAGTAAAACATAAATAGTTATTATAGTTTAATAGCTGTTTAATTGTATACTATTATTGAGTTAATAAAAACAAGAACATTTAATATTAGACAATATTATTATTAAAGTTAAGTATTGATTATTATTTGAGGTTATTAGTATGAGCTCACGGGCCCGGTTTAGGTTTCTAGGGTTTCTTATAAACTCTATATAATGTAATCATAACCTATCAATAATATTCATTCAGTCTTTTACCATCTTACAGTTAAAAGACGAAACAATTATTATATTATAAATCCAAATTCCTCCTTTAACACACAAATTAATAACAAACTAAACTGTAAACACCACTATTCAATGTTTTATTGACTCATTGAAGATGTTGGATATAAGAACACATTTTATGAGGTCAAATGCTTCTTGGTTTTCGTATGTCTATCAAGAATATCAGGACTTTTTTTTATAAATGAGATAACTCAATTTATGAAATGTGTAATGCGTTAGGATATGAGTCGAAATAATGTAAGCATGTCATTGATATGCTGATGATAGAGTTTGGTGATAAGTTAATTAAGAAATTATGATTAGGTCTCTTATGTTTGTGGTATAAGAAAGAGGGTATTCGTAGTAGTTACTGGGCCCGTTAAAGAGGTTGTTTTGGGTTAAAAGTTGTATAAAGTCTTGTTTAGTGTTTACACGTATGCGTATATGTTTTGCGATTAAACTTTTCAACTCATGTTCAAAGTCAACAGTTAACAGAACAAACTAATTAACAAATAAAGTTTTCAAAAAGTGAATTAACCAAACAACTTATAACTGAAAACCAAAAGATCAAAAAAAAAAAAAAAACAAAACAAAACATCGGTTATGCTTTGGTTTAAGCCCACAAACGAACCGAACTGACTCATGCTCAACCTATAATTGTTAATCATTTTTGTATCATCAAATTATTTTAGTTGGTTATATTTATTTAAGAGCAAAGTGAAAATATGAATATTAAATATTATACGAGTTAGAATCTATGGAGTGAACAGTTGTTTAATACTATTTTAATTTTTAGCACCATGGGACTTTGGTGATACAGAAGCCCCCTAAACAATGGAGTTTTGAGTGGGTTGTCCTTTCTTTAGGGGGGGAGCTCCCGTTGTGGCATCTAAGGAGTAAAACCCTTAGGGCGGGTCTCTTGGGGCATCCTACATGTGGTTGAAAGTATTGAGCCCACGATGAGCGAAATTCAATCACCATGTTGAATATTGTTTTAAGAATTTTCTAATCTATGCTGGTTGCTTGATCTATGTATGGTAACTAAGCTTTAATAAGACTATTAGTGACTAGTACATCTATAGCAACTATGATCTGCTAGATATATGTTAGTCATGTTGTCGGTAGTAAGAACAATCAATGGTAACTAAGTTATTAGCATCAACTCTTATAATCAACTACTAGGCGGTCATCACTAATTAAATATGCATCAACAAGAAGTTTGACCAAGTTACTGATAACATGACAATCATCAGTAGTAAACAAGATACTTGTGCCAACCAAATCATTTAAGTACGTGCTAAATAAATTCTTGTTAAAAAATTTCATGTTAAAAAAAGTTTAAAACTGATGGTAATCGAATAACCGTTAATAATTTTAAATGTTAGCTGACTAACTCTTTTAACAAGAGTTAATTAAAAAGTTATTTGATTTTAATAATCTAAAGTTTTATTTATTGGTCTAGGGATGAGCATTTGGTACCCAGTACCCGTACCGGTACCTGTACCGTACCGGTACCGGTACCCAATTGGTACCGAAAATATGTATAAGGTACCGGTACCGGTACTTGATTTTCTTATATTTCGGGATCGGTACCCACCGGTACTGGCACCGGTATTTTACCCAAAAGTCCCGTATAGTCCCGCTAGTACCCGAATACGAATATATTATTTTGGAATATTTTGTTTTGTAATATTTTTCACCCCGTCAACTAGTACCGTTACCGGTACCGGTGGGTACCGATCCCGAAATAAAACAAATATATTATAAAACAAAATATTCCAAAATAATATATTCGTATTCGGGTACTAGCGGGACTATACGGGACTTTTGGGTAAAATACCAATACCGGTACCGGTACCGGTGGGTACCGATCCCGAAATATAAGAAAATCAAGTACCGGTACCGGTACCTTATACATATTTTCGGTACCAATTGGGTACCGGTACGGTACGGTACAGGTACTGGTACGGGTACTGGGTACCAAATGCTCATCCCTACCAAAATCTTAACATTGTTCCCACTAAATAATATCCATCTAACTACTACTGTAAGATTAGTTATACTATCAGTTTAAAATATGCATTAGTTTATTAGTTACCATTTAAACTTGTTACCAAAATCTTAATATTATTCCCACTAAATATCCATCTAACTAGTTGGTCGATATTGTACAACTTTTACGAAATACCCAATTTAAAAAATGTGTTAAAAGAAAGAAATAATGTTAATTTGAGCTAGTGTATTTGGTAGATATTCTGGCTCTTAAAGGGAAGGTTATGAGTTTGAACCTAAACATAATGTAACTTGTTGTAATTTATAGGGTTAATGGATTTAAATACTTTCAACAATTGAAAATTGACCGCTGTCACCCTCAATTATCATTTTGGCGAATATAACTCTCAAATAAACACTTTGGTATTTGTATCACCCGTCGTTTGTCAGAACCCTAACAACGTTAACTTTAATGATGTGTGTGGTAGCTGACGTGGTCAAGGCCACAACATCAGAAAGTTAACGTCGTTAGGGTTCTAACAAACGGCGGATGATACAGACACCGAAGTATTTACTTGTAAGTTATATTCGTCAAACTGATACTTAGGGGTGCCAGCGGACAATTTTCAATAGTTGAAAGTATTTAAATCAATCAACTTTAATTTATAAGTATAAATAATGTAGTATTATATATATATATATATATATATATATATATATATATATATATATATATATATATATATATATATATATATATATATATCAAATCAAAAATAATAAGAGGTAATGCAGGGGCACGTGTCCTTGTGTGAGAAAGAGTGAAAAGTCAGGCACGTGGATGATTTATCGATGCACTCCTCTGCACGTGTCGCGGTCTTCGTGAATCGCCTTCATTCTCTTTGCTACTTACAGCCCCTCAATTATCAAAATTACCAAATTCACCCTAATATTTACGCTAAAGTAATTCCTCTTTCTCCTTAAGAGTTTTAACAACATGATTCAAACTCTTGTTTTAATATGATATGTATGCTGGAGATCGGTTAGGTTGAGTTCAAACAAGCTCGAGTTTTAGTTTAATTAAAGCTTGTTTAGTAGATGAGCCTTGTATATTAAGATTGACAAAGATTTTGAGACTATACGAGCCTATTATTTAACACAATAAATATGATCATATATAATTATGATAAAATAACTAACTAATATATATTATGTTATATATAGAAAATTATAGTTATATATAAAAACTAGAAGAGTAGAATCAGGAGAAAGAAAGACAAACCTGCAAACAAAGGAAAGCAGAAGGTTAAGTGTAGAATGGCGAGAACGAAAGAAGAAATAAAAACAATCTGAGACAATAAAAAACAGCAAAGTAAAACACGTGGAAAGAAAATGACCTTCAAAAAACTGTAGAGGCATCAGGTCATGGAGGCTAGAAAGAGAAGGCATTAAACAAAATAATAATAGAAAAAGAAACACAAAAATATTATAACCAACCCACTGTCCACACGCGCACAACATACTCTTCATTTACATCCGTTTTTAAACATTTAGGATAATTTAAACATTTAGGATAATTACTATATGTGTGTATAAATAAAATAACTAAATATCTGCTTAAATAAAATAACTTGCTAATCAATAATAAACAAATAGTGTCGAGTTGAACTTAAGTGTAGAATTTTTCTGACAACCTAAGCTTAGAGTTTTAGATATATAGTTCAGAACAAGCTATATTAACTATTAAGTTACTCAAAGTCAAAATCAAGCTTTAAGTGATTATAAACTTGCTTAAACTCGGGCAACATCAAGAGGGCTCGGTTAGTTTACACCTAGCTATAATGCAAGGGTTGTTTAATCTCTTTCGAAACTGAAGGGAATTTTTATTTTAGGTATTATATATATTAATTGTCAATTTTAATATGCATTAAGTATTTTGTATTATGTGCCTTATTGGTTGTATATTTATTTTAATTTTTTAATTTCTTAAATCTTTTAATATTTTTATTTTAACCCAATACTTCATATTTTTTATAATTTAGCCCTATGATTTTTACTCAACTTTAGTCCCCAATACTTCATGGAGTGGTCTAGTGGTCGTATATTTAATTATGTGACGCTAACTCATATTTTATAAAAGTATTACTTATACCTAACACAATACGCTTTTGTGCGTTATATGCAAGTCTTTAATACATGCTTGAATCAGGGCTTGCCTCAATATAATAATAATATTATTTAAAATATTTATTTTTTTTAACTTTAAACTAAAATTACATTTGAAGGGTTGGAGGGTTGGTTTTAATAGTAATGTCATTTGAAGTTAGAGAATTGAAGCTCTTATTAAGGATAAATGTTCAAGTCTCGTCTATAACAAGTTGTTATAAATTAGTTGTGGTGAAAATTAAGTAGAGTATGATAGATAACGTAACATTTAGTTGTTAGAAAAACTAAAATTATACTTATAATGAAACGAGAATGAGATTTGAATTTGACTCGTTTAATTTCAAAATGTTTGACTTGTTTAATTTAGAAAATTATAAATTATTTGTTTGAATTTATATCTAAAATGGTAAATGAAATGGTAAAATGTTTGTGTATATGACTAAACAAAGCTAAAGATTTGAGGGTTGAACCATATTACCCCTCCTCTCCTATCTGTTCCATAGTGTATGGTACCCCATCTTGTCTTTCCTCTCTTCTCTTCATTTAATAGTATAAATCAATTTTTATTTTATTTTTTATTATAATATAAAAAATATTTTTTTCATTTTCATTCTAATCTATAAAGATGTTAGCTAAAATGTTAACTCAAATAATCAATAAGATTTATGTTAAGAGCTTATATAAGCAAGCCTTACTCTTTCTAACCTAGTCAAACGGTGGTAAATAGGTTGTGCTTTCGTGTTGGTGAGTCGATCTTGATACGAACCTAGAAAATTTTAACATGAACCTAAAATCATTTCAAACCCAAACATAACACAAGTAATAGTTAATTCACAAGAAAACAATCCGTTTAACTTTTATTTAATTCTTATTTTTTTGCATCTTAACACATACAATTTTATAATACATTTAGGCTTAATCTATAAACCGTGATATAATATATATTCTGTTTTTCCAATTTTGACCTAAAATATCAAATGAAGGTTTTATAACTTTATGAAAATTATAAATTTGAGTATCACAAAACAATTAGACGTTAGACCTAAAAATTTGAATATTTTCATGCAATATATAATGATTATTGTACTCAATTTAATGTTGGCTTAAGTCTTGCGATAGTCTTTAACGTACTTTCCATCTGTTTGTATATCGAGTGATATTTAACTCGCTAAAGTAAAAAATAACCTATGTAAAGAAATTCAGTTAATATTTTCGCATTGTCTAAAGTTACGTGTCTTTATTATTGTATAAAAATCAAGAGGCAAGAAGGGGTGGGCGGTGTAGTGATGGTAACCGAGTTGTACCGGTCTACTGGACGGTTATGGTCGGGTTGACAACGGGCAACGGCGAATGCTAGATCTATCTTAAGTATACTTGTTACAGAGAAACTCAAAAAAGAACTTTCTTTATAGAACAAACTCAAAGATAAATGGAAGTGGCCCGTTGAAGCCTCTTAAGCTATAAGCCCATTTAGTAGTTTTGGAACATATTGTCTTTTGAGCCCAAGAGCGACGGTTGTGTTTCATTAACTTGCATAAATACATAATGCAAATTTTGTGTTTATCGGTCCCAAATTGTCTTTATACTAGTTGTCAAGATTTAAATTCTATTAGCGGAATAGACTACAAGTAGATTTAGAATTGTTCAAAAAAAGAATAATTGTGTTAACCGACATAAAAGGTCATTTTAAGACACAAAACAGGCCAACCATAAAACAATCCAATTTAATCAACTTGGTTGTAATCGATTGACCTTTGTGAGTCTTATTACACTCTTTAGTTTGTTTAAAACTCTTGTACGGTAAAATAACATCTTATCACTAGTTATGTAGCATGCTGCTTGGGTTGCCATTCATGATTTTCTCGTAAACGTATCAAGAGGAAAGCATTAAGCTACAGAGTCTTAAGCACTTGTTATGTTCCTATGGCTTATTATACACAGTATTAACGTAGAAAAAACTACTCGCAACTCTATTTTCGTAGCTATAAAATTTTTTGTTTCTTTTGCTTTCTCCCCGTCGTGTGTCACTTTAGCCTTTGTTTCCCACAACAACGTGCAGGAAAGATAGGGGTTGAGAAGTTGTGACTCCACCTCCACCCCTGTGTTTTTTCCATGAGACCTCGTTAACGTCTTAACGTATGAGATCCATCAATACCCTGCTAACAATAAAATCACGCAAATCATAATTTGTGCAGAATAGGTGTCCTTCAAGAGGTTATGACAAATATTAAGTAGAATCAAGATTTGATACTTAGACCTATAGTAGAGATGAATCATATGCTTACAACTACACCAGTACTTGAAGGGTTTACATCTCTCACTTGTCACTATTATGATGGGTGTCACTAAGAGCACTAAACATCTTTTTTTTTTTTTGAAAAAATTACTTTGATAGCATACCTTTAGTTCACGATGTTTTGTATTATGAGGTTTGTCTTTAGTGTGAGACTTAGAGCTCCTTGCAAGCTTTATATGTCTAATATAGTAACACCAACATCTAACGCGACTAAAAGTTGCAGAAAGTTCACTAGCCCCTTATGACCTCACTTGAATGAGGTTTGAAATTAGTTGGTAGTTGTAGCCATGCATCATATGCATCTCGAAAGCTTAATGTATTTATCAAAATTGATCATCCATTGAATCACACCATATCGAAATTGATCATCCATTGAATCACACCAATGCGCAATGACAAGAACATGAAGTAGAGGGCTAGACCAACTAGAGATAACCACTCAAGTTTGCTTGGACAAATACGAGTGTATTGTAATCAGTTTTTGCTATGACAACGTCTTAAAGGTGTTATGAATGACCAAACGGGCATAGCTTGCTCTTGTGAGCACGACATTAGATAATATCATATACACGGTTTTTAGAATTTTCTAATAAAATAGTTACTCTCGCACTCTATTGTATATATCTTCAAAAGAATTATGTTTTAGTTAAAAAAAAGTTTACAGAAAACATTTACAACTTCTCTTATGATGACATAGTGCGTTAAAACATTCAAATCGAAAGCAAATCAGTATCACAGAAGTGATCATGCCATATATCTTTTAACTTAAGTAAGATAAGTTATCAATTCTTTTAGTTTAAAAAATAGCTTTTATATTACAACGGATAAGCAAAAACTGACTAAATATTGAAAGTAATTAATATCAACAATTTCCAATAGAAAATCATGAAGCGTACCCTTCTGTGTTTTTTTATCAACAAAAGACGACTTATCACTAGAAATTTAAACGGACATCTTTTTTATATAATATGTCAATGTTCAAATCTTGTAAGATATAAATTGTCTTTAATGGAGAAGAAATCGTCGTGTTTTCCACAGTTTTTTTCAGTATGATATATTAACATCACATCCACTTCTTCTATTATCTCTAGTTTTCTTTAGTTCAAAATATGACATTTCATTTTTCTTAACATTTTCCTTATGTGCACACATGTATGATATGTTACAAATCACATTCCCACAAATACAACCGGCGAATATTTTCCCAATCGGTAGTTATTTGGTCATTAGAACCCGATAGTGTTCCACCTCATCAGGTTTTCACCATCTTCTCCAGAACCCCTTAAAAATATCAACCACAAAGCTAAAAAAAATACAGTTAATAATGTTTACAGTATACCTTTAGACTATGCGTAGTGGTGCATTTAGTAATCGTTAAAGTTATTAATGTGGACACAATTAAAGCTTTAAAGACACTACGTCCTAGTTAAATAAAAGCTTCAAATTTATTTTTAGCCAAACCCTTAACGGACATAAAATTATTTTTTTTTTCTCCTCATTTTTAACAATTTTTAAGTAAAAAGTATTTTAAACCCACTACATTTGATTTAAAATAATTTTAATAAATTCATATATGTATACGTGGCCTTTTAACTTAATAAAACGTAGTGTTAGAATAAATATTTATCCGAATTTCAAAATCCCCAAAAAACCCTCTCCTGACTCAATTCGTCTAGTTGATACATACAAAAATTTGAATCTCTCTCTCTCTCTCACACACACACACACGCAGACTCCATTCTTCAGTGGTCGATTCTGAAAAATTTCATCATTCAATCTCTGCTTTACTGCACACATTCGATTGAATTTGTTTCTGTCGATGAACAGTAACTCGTTTGATCTGAAATTACTTCCGAAATCGGAGTTTTAGAGGTCGATACCTCCACTGTTAATCACCAATCGCACACACAGGTATCCGCTTGTGCTTTTCTTTCCAATTTAACGTATGAATTTGATATACAGACTCTTGATTGATAATGTGAGTTTAATGTGCCTGATGTTGGTGAATTCAGGGTGTTTTTATAGTTTGTCGTTGGTGTTTAGGTTTTATAGCGCATTCTAATTAATTGGTTCTTATAGTTATTCCGGTGTATTCAGTAGCCATTTTGTGCAATTAGTAGTTTATCCATCTCCTTTTGAGTTGGTGATTTGTCCTGTATTATGTAATTTATTATGAGTTCTTGTGGTTAGGATCATTTAGAAATATTATTTACTATAAAAGTAGAGATGTTTTATATCTTTGACATGCTCATTGTATGATATATGTTGAGATTATGTTTATTTCTTACATTTGAACTGATTTGAGTCGTATGATACTAAATGTATTTGTTTGAAACATATGTTTGATTCTTGCAGAAATCGGTGTGCAAGTTTTGAATCTATCTTTGTTCGTTTGCTATGGAGGAGGTGTTAGTTGACTGTGTACAGAACAGTCTGCAACATCTATTATACCACAATGCCATATTTATGTGTGAACGGCTTTGCTCTGAGTTTCCCTCGGAGGTATGTTTCCCCCTAAACCTATCAATATCCTTTTCGAGATTGGGTATTTTCTTATGTTTCCATATTATTGTAATGTCTGTATACTGTCCCAAAATAACAGCATTGTGCAAGAAGGAGATAGTTTTAGCTAGTCTACTTATTAGTTCATTAAAAGGGGCATAATATAGAATAATTTCCTTCAATTACTATGAAAGTATAGTATAGAGGTATAGTATAGAAGGGCTAGTGCCAGTGTAACTCTTCATGCATCTGATGTGGAGTCTCATGCTTCAGTCGTAGAGAAGTCTTGGCGGAAAATTTAGTTAGTAGAATAAAATAAGCGGACTACAAGATTTTATTATTTCTAAGTTCCTAAATTTATGGCAAAGCAAGTAGATTCTAATTTATCAAGTTGCCATATAATCAGTCAGCACGTAACTATATTATTTCATAGTTTCATTTTTGCAATGCACCAATCATTGCGTCTCGTTTTCTCTCTGGTCATTACTTTCTTGCAAATTCTGTCAAATGCAGACAAACTTGCAATTATTAGCCTCATGTTACCTACAAAGCAATAGAGCTTACTCGGCTTACCATGTTTTGAAAGGTATGTTCAATGCTTTTATTTTCATGTTAAAAAAGTAGATTCATGCCATTGCCATAGCATCTGAATCAGACTTAAGTACCTTCTCTCTCCCTTTCCCCTTTTCTCATAACTCGTACACTATTTAGATTTTTAGCAATTTAGCACATTAGATTAATGGAAGCTTACATCTTTCCTTTCCTACTATCATTTTAATATAGATGAACACAAATGCCTCAGTCTAGATTCGTGTAGATGACTCTTCTGAGGGTTTTCAGACAATTTAGCTTGAGCTTATGGAATTCGTAAGTGTTAATTATGAGCTTGTATCAATATAACTTAGACCATTTGGAGTGTTAACCTTTGGTATTTTACGATCTGACAATTATATAAAACTATTTAGCCTACAATGAAGAACTTTATTGGAATTTTAGAAATCAATTAGGTGACAATTTGAATATATAATAATGACAGTGAAGACATCCAAAAATTATTGAAAGGTTTATTTTCATTATTCTCTTCTGTGGATTCAAAGCGATCTTTTTAATGCAAACTGGAAATCTTGAAAGTTATTGCTACATTGCTCCAACTTGAGAACAACCTCTAATTGTTGCCAAGGTGTTCCTCCACTTTCGAAAACCACAAATTGTAAAAGAGGTTTTTTTAACCTCTGGCTTTTTTAACCTCTGGCTAAACCCTTCCACCTGCTTAATCTAACATCAAATAGAGACCAAAGAGGCGAAGACAAAAATGTGAATTGCCACTTGCCAGTTGGAACTACTAAAGCTTTCTAGTGCTAGATTCCACCATGATTTACTATTTTTCAATATGATATATAGATTGTAGTTCTAATCATACATAAATAGAAAAATGTTATCCAATGGTAGTACCATGAAAAGGAATTTTCACAGTAAAACAGTCCGAATAAAAATATCTATTTTGGCTGGTATCTGAAGGTTCAAACACAATTTTACATGTTATTTTTCTTAAATATTCTTCAAATAAATTATTAACAACCATCCAGTGAAGGGGAACTTATTGTGTTTAACCTGTTTTTCTCAATCACTTAATCTGAAGGAAGGAAAATGCCTCAGTCCAGATAGAGACCAAAGAGGCGAAGACAAAAACGTGAATTGCCACTTGCCAGTTGGAATTACTAAAGCTTTCTAGTGCTAGATTACACCATGATTTACTTTTTTACAATGTGATATATAGATCGTAGTTCTAATCATACATAAATAGAAAAATGCTATCCAATGGTAGTACCATGAAAAGGAATTGTCACAGTAAAACAGTCCGAATAAAAAAAATCTATTTTGGCTGGTATCTGCAGGTTCAAACACAATTTTACATGTTATTTTTCTTAAATATTCTTCAATTAAATTATTAACAACCATCCAGTGAAGGGGAACTTATTGTGTTTAACCTGTTTTTCTCAATCACTTAATCTGAAGGAACGAAAATGCCTCAGTCCAGATACTTGTTTGCAATATCATGCTTTCAGATGGATCTCCTGAATGAAGCCGAGACAGCATTATGCCCTTCTAATGAACCTAGTGCAGAGGTAATGTGGTGATTTTTACGTTGCCAGAATGCATGGAAGTAGAACATACATTTAAGCTTTCCTTATGGACCTTTTTGGAACCATATACATGTCTACATGCATATGTTTTCTTTTGTACTTTTCCAGTTAAATTTGTACAAAAATGGTGTAAGATAATGACTTGATGCCAGTGGTAGTCACAGATTCAAAGAGTACTTGCTCAATGCATTTCCTTTTTTACTTTTAGGTCCCAAATGGTGCAGCTGGTCACTATCTGCTTGGGCTCATATACAGGTATTGCCCATATATTTCTTAAAATTGTCCTATTATTTTTCCCTTGGGAAGCATGGTTATTTAACAATATCTGGAAGTAGGGGTGTTCATCGACCGGCTCGGCTGATTTTTTGATGAAAATTCTAGGCCTAACCACTAACTACTATTACGAGAAACAACAAACCAAACCACCTTGGGTCAATCGGACCGGCCAAAGTGCCAAACCAGCCAAAACAATGGTTTTGGTGGTTTGAACCATATTAAATTTTCTTAAATCATTAGTTTGTATTAAATTTTAAAAATGATAAAGCTGGCTCATGAATTATACATACACGTAACTGCATATTCCAAAATGAAAAGGAAAATAAATAAATAAAGGTTAAACGAGCCGTTTGCTTTACAGTTTACATGGATGATTCCAAGTTTCAAACCGTGGGCCAAACCGTCAAAACTAGTTTAACGGCTTATGAACCAAAGCGTAAAAATCTCAAACAGACTGCACCAGCCGATTCACTTTTGGTTGGGGTTTGCCTCTTTCAGTGGTTTATGAATAGCCTATGTAGAAGGTTGTCTACTTTCGTTCTTGTTGAATTTATCCCTGAGCTTGAAGACAGTCTGCTTGTTAAAGAAGTGATATGTATGGGTTGCAACTTAATCCATTTATTCAATGGTCAATTCAGATTGTATGTTGTTTGTCACGGGTCGAATGGTTAAAACATACAAACTTAGCTATAAAAGAAACAGGTTGAGCAGGTCAAATGGGTTGGCATTCACCTAAAGTGTATGTGTTTTGCATTTGGGGCCAGTTGAGTTATCTAAACTAATAATCTCGTAATTTCTTTCAGATACACGGATAGATTGAAAAAAGCTGCTCATCAATTTAACCAGGCTTTATCATTAGATCCTCTTTTGTGGTCTGCGTATGAGGAGTTGTGTAAATTAGGTAAGTCAAATTATTCTATGCTGTAAGCCTTTAAAGGGCTTTTGTTACTCAGCATGATTCTCTATTTATTTTATTTTTTTTGTGCAGTAATTATTTGATTTCTTTTCTAATGACATTGACATTGTATGGTGCAATACGATCTTCTATTTGTATTAGTATTTAACTTCATCTTTTGTGTTTTCAGGGGCTGCTGGAGAAGTGACAGCAGTGTTTGGGGAATCAGCTGCGGAATGCATACAAAAACAGTACTTGAGTCATGATGTGGGTCCCCAGTTGTGGGCATCCAGCGACGATCATAGTGTAGTTTCTGGTAGACAAGTGGCTGAAAATGTTAGTCCAAGGCAACTGAGACATTTGCATGGCAATGACATTAAGGTTAATTCCTTAAATCAGAATGGTGCTATTTGTGCTGCTGCTAACCAACCCAATAATGGTGTCCATGCTAACACTCCATTTTATAATACCCCTTCTCCAATGATTAGCCAGGTATAGCTACTGAAATCATCCCCACCTCACTAAATTATATATTTACTATTTTTTTCTTTTTTCATCATAATGGTTTACCTTTTTATGCTGAATTATTTAACTACCCTCCTTAACATGAGCAATATAGTTTTTAATTAATTAACTTTTATATCACAAATTTGGTAAATTTACACGCCATTATTCAATTCTGGGTTTTTTTTAGTTTTCAGGTGTGTCCCATTCCCCACCACCAATAGGTAGAAACATGCTCCAAAGTGGTCCAACCTCAAGTTCTGTTTGTGCTGATGAATCACCAAGATCAACTGTTAAATCTAGCATTCAAGCTCCTAGAAGAAAGTTTGTGGATGAGGGGAAGCTAAAAAAGGTTGGTAATAAATTGTTAATTTTGTCTTGTCTTTTTGGATATTTATTTTATGCCTATCCCTGTAACATGTTTTGTGTTCTCTCCCAGATATCAGGAAGGTTGTTCCCTGATTCTGGTCCTAGAAGAAGCACAAGACTTGCTGGAGCAGGTGGGGCAATGGCAAACACAAGTGCGATCACTATAGCCGGAAATGGAACAAATCATTCTTCTAAATATCCTACTTTTTCCAAGTTAGGCTCTGCAGCATTTCGTTCTGTTACAGTTAGAAAAGGACAATCTTGGTCTACCGAAACTTCTAATGAAGGTCAAAATCTGTGTTAATTATTTTTTTTATCCTTTCTTTACTTATCTAAACGACAATTTGTTTTTTCAGGGGTTCGCTCTGAGCTTGATGACAGTCATTCAAATACTACAACCACTTCTGGTTCATTCCTGCCACCTGATACTAGATCCTCTGAACATGATGGTTCAATGGGCCGGGCTTCTATGAGTGTATCAAAAGTTGCTTGTGGTGCTTTAGAAGTGTTGTCTCTTTTGAAAATCATTGGTGAAGGCTACAGACTTTCTTGTCTGTACAGGTGTCAGGTAGTTGGAAAGTACCCCGGTGAAATATTATTAAACTTTACTACTTTTAGCAGTGATGTATACTTTGCTGATTTCTACTTCTATTTTATGTTTTTCAAAACAGGATGCACTTGATGTATTTCTGCAACTTCCTCATAAGCATTATAACACTGGCTGGGTGCTTTCTCAGGTAAGATGGTGTTTATATTATATTTTCAACTTATTAATTTGTAAGAGATGTTTGACCATGTGGCACCGGTAATTTTGAATGCAGGTTGGAAAAGCTCATTTTGAACTGGTTGATTATCTAGAAGCTAAGCGTGCCTTCAGCAACGCTCGTTTGGCTTCCCCTTATAGCTTAGAAGGCATGGATATCTACTCTACTGTTCTATACGTATGTTCTTTTGCACTTGTCTGATCTTTACAAAACTATTGGTGCCATGTCAATTGTTGCCACTAAATTCAGTGAACTTTACATCATTATTTCAACTAATAATCAAGACTTATATCAAGGGTTTAAAATGGGTTGGTGGGTTTAACCGGAACAAACTAGAAAACTATGTCAGACAGATGAACCCAAACACAACACGAGTTTCAGCTGTCTACCCTAACTTTTTAATTTTTTTGTGCTTATTAATACTTTAAAATTAATAAGTTACAACCAAAATTACAAACATCTATAAAATAGTTACGGTTAATTTATAAAACATGATGCTCATATCTCTTTTGTCTTTAAGTTTTGACACAAAATACCCAATCAGTTTAAGCTATGACATAATACACATTTTTCTATGACATAAACGTGTTCTCTGGTTAAACTCAAAACTAACTCGAACCCATTTAGACTAACCCAAATCTGCCAATTTCATGTTAGGTTCATGTCCTCCTAAAATTTCACACCCCTAAGTCCCTAACTACAATCTTTGGTCTTATATATTGTAGCACCTGAAGGAGGATATGAGGCTGAGTTATCTGGCACAGGAGCTAATATCAACAGATCGCTTAGCCCCTCAGTCGTGGTAGGTTTTTTTTTTTAAATCTTTGTTAACATCTAAAAACATGAATAATGCTCTCTGAGTCGTTTTTTCTTACAATTTACTTTTCTTTAATGCATATTGTCAGGTGTGCAATGGGAAATTGCTATAGCATGCACAAAGACCATGAAACCGCTCTAAAAAACTTTCAACGAGCAGTGCAACTAAACTCAAGATTCGTCTATGCTCACACCCTTTGTGGTCATGAGTACGAAATTCATGAAAATTCCTTAGACTTGGATGTAATATTATGATGTATCCTTTGATGATCTTCATATGGATTTTGTTTTTATTTACAGATATGTGGCTTTGGAGGATTTTGAGAATGGAATCAGAAGTTACCAAAATGCCCTTCAGATAGATGCAAGACATTATAATGCATGGCATGGTCTTGCTATGATATATCTTCGACAGGAAAAGTACGAATTCTCAAAGCATCATTTTCAAAGGGCTTTGAATATAAACCCTCGTTCTTCTGTTATAATGTCTTATCTTGGGACTTCCTTGCATGCGTTAAAGGTTTGATTCTATGTAATTTCACATGAAAATTGATATATTTATCATGTTACTAATATTCAAACATTTATTGTTTTTTTTTTCTGAAACAAATTTGTCAGCAAAATGAAGAAGCTTTAGCAGTGATGGAGAATGCTATATTAGCTGATAAGAAAAACCCTCTACCCATGTATCAAAAAGCAAATATTCTTGCAAGTATGGAGGAGTTTGACGATGCTTTAGACGTTCTAGAAGAACTAAAAGAATACGCGCCTCATGAAAGCAGCGTATATGCATTAATGGGAAAGATATATAAACGTCGCCTTATGTATGACATGGCCATGCTTCATTTTGGTCTAGCTTTGGATTTAAGGCCTTCTGCAACTGATGTAGCTACTATCAAGGTCAAGTTCTCTTTTCTCTTGCTCATTTAATAGTTGTGGTGGCAAAATGGGCTGGTCTGACGGTCAGGTTGACCCAAACCACCTTTTTTCCTAACTTTTTTTTTTTAATATTTCTTTCTTTTTTTAAAATTATTATAAAATTTAGTGTGTTGAACCTTATTGCATTTTTATTTCTCACAGGCTGCCATTGAGAAGTTGCATATGCCTGATGAATTAGAAGACAACTTATAGAGCTCGTATGCAAGTCGACTCAAACCCTTTTGTTTCTGTACAATACTTGCATCAAGGATTTGATACAACGGATCTCAACACATTAAATGGACCAAGCCTCTCCAGATCATGTAACATATACAGGTTAGATTAAGTTAACATGTAGCGTTGAAGATTGATGATACTGTCTAGCTGAGCATTAGTTATCCCCTTTAAAAATAATCCACAACATCTTGGCCTGTGTCACTTACCCTGACAAAGATATGCTCTACAAACTTAATTCTCATGTATTATCAGTAGAGAACATGATAGAACAAATTTATTGAATGTTTGCTTTTATTGTAATGTATATTCAAGTAACAATGAAGAACTAGAGATATAAAGCAGATCCAACCGAGTTGTAATGGGTTGATTTGATCGGTTTTGTAGTATTGTCGATGGTTATTTGAACCATCCATCACGCCTTTCCGAGATTTCACTTTACTGGACATACACATCCTGATTCTCTTGGTCAAACGCTTCTGGCATCTTGTCAGCACCCATTGCCGAGTCAACCTCTCACCACCATGAGAAAGATGTATGGTGTCCCTTCGGATCCTTCTCATGTTGCACCGACCACTTATGGCTACTGGCACGGCTTGCCTGTAGTCTTGGCTATGAGCGTATTCGCCAACTTTGGCTCCTCCATGGTTTTGGCACACGGCCACCCTTTGACAACTTGGTCCACGACACGCTCACTCAAATCTTGACACTTGTTCATTTTGTGTGCCGCTTCCAGCCCATCTCACGTCCCTTGGTCATCTGAAACACACACATTACTTTCAAATCAAACTTGGGATCTTGATCCACATCCCCTTCATGATGACATTATTGGTATTCGTTGTTCATTTCATTAAAAGCTAGATAGTTACGGTAGTCTCTAGAGATACAAAGGTCGATTAGTTGCTCAACAGTTTGCTCTGTATTTTGATGAGATATTACATTTGATGCTTAAACTTGACTACATATGTACTATTCTTAAAATTTATTTCCCCCCCTCTCTCCCTCTATTCCCATATTGATTAGCTTGATGTCAAAAATAAATTTTTCTTATTTGGTGATCTATGTAAGGTTTGTGTTCATAAAACATCTCTGGTATGTTCATTCTTATTCAAATCACGCATGCTGGCTTAAGAAGACTCTTCATGACCTCAAACAAGTCATGCGAGTGTAGTACCAAATACTTCTTGTGTACATCACCTCTCTTGGGTTTGTTGACACCAAATCCAACTAGCTTTATTACCGTATTATTTCGGTCTTGATACAATCCGTCTTATTCTATATATCAATGATAATATTGTCACCAACTCCTCTATGTTTTTTTAATCTCTCATGTCATTTCATGCTTTTGTTTGAGCAATGCTATGAATGATCTTTTCACCTTGGTATTTATCCAAATAATTGAGAAGTACAGTTGGGCTTCTAGTTATAGCTCATTCTTCCCTCAAACTAAGATATATAGTATTGTGGGTCGTTCTTAGATGTGTTATTTCACGTTGAAAAATCTTGTCTCTTGGTCATACACTCATACAAACGTCAAATCCGGCATCTGGTTTTAGCGATGAAGTTAAGTATATAGGTGTCTGCATTGTTGCTTCATAGTCTACTTCAAGAGTTACATTGTCCATTATACAATGATCATAACAATGTATAATGCAATGTATCTATCATAAAACTAGGCTATAACCCCGTGTATTACACAAGTTGAATATAAAAATACTAAATATTTATTAATAAAGAGTAAGGAACTATAAACACTAAATAAAGATATGATTGAAATTATTTATTAGTAAGTAATTTGATTAGTTGATAAAACATTTTTATTATTTTTAAAACTCTCTTTTTAAAAAATTATTGTTTTGAAAATTTATCATTTTTTATCAGTATCTCGTTGTTTAAAAACTCCGGGTTTGATTTGTAAAAAATGATTTTATATAAAACTATTATTTTTAAAAAGATTGATTTTAAATATTTTATAATATTAAAAAAGTTACTCTGTTTAAGAAAAAATTCATAGTTTTAGAAAATTTTGATTTTGGAAAAATGTACTTTTTAATCAAAATACTTAGTTTAAATTTAATAAAAATGTCTTTTAAAAATTATTGATTCAAAAAAATACTTGTATTTATAACATAGAGAGAGAAAAAGAAAATTTTAAAATTTACTTATTTGACTTTTTTAAAATGAAATAGATAGTTTAGTCGGGAAAATAAATATGAGAGTGACTGTAAGAATGTCATGTGTCAAAAAATGTAAATGATTATTAGGATAGATTCACAATAACACTAACATAGAAAACACGTTCAAATTGATTTATATTTCTCCTAAAAATATCGCTTTTGGACATGTCCAAGTAGTGGTGTGCATGGGTTGGTTAGGATTGGTTCGGTTTTAGCCTTCAACCGAAACCAAAACCAAAACCGATATTTCGGTTTCTAGGTTTTTAAAACCAGTCTATTTCGGTTTTATCGGTTTTTGGCTTTCGATTTTCATTTTGGTTTTGGTTTTACCATTTCGGCTCCAAGTTTTAAAAAAAAAATTTGGTTCAAAGTAAGATATTTAAACTAAAAACTTTGGGGTTATATCATTTTGATGATATTTAAATATAATCTACATATTTTTATAAATATACTTGACATTAAAACGAATTGTTATTAAAATATAATAACAAAAAATTCAATAAAATATTTTAATCACCAATTTAAACAAATAAGTTCAAAGATTATTCTTGAAACATAAATATTCAATAAAAGTTTACATAATATAAGTTAAGTAAGTAATTAAATATGCAAATCATATTTATAAGTGTATAAATACACCTATAAATTTAAAAGTTCGTTTTGTATGATTTCGATTCGGTTTTTTCGGTTTTTGTTACAAGCAAAAACGAAACCAAACCGAAAAAATCAGTTTTTAAAAAACATCAAATCAAACCGTCGGTTTCTTATTGGTTTCAATTTTTTTGGTTCGGTTTCGTCAATTTATTCGGTTACGGTTCAGTTATTATGGTTTCTTGCACACCCCTATGTCCAAGTGTTGCATGTTCTCTCAGCCCGTTAGAAAATATGCCCAACCAAACCCAATTCCACATATTAAACCGTTTGAAACAAATTATTCGGTTGATTCATTTGATTCTTGGTTTTCTAATTAAACCAATTGTTATTAGGTTTATTACAAATAATCTAATCGAATAAACAAAAACTTGTGTAACCTAAAACCGAATTTACAATTCGTATCAAGTTAGAAACCAAACCAAAAACCGAATTCACAGTTCGGTTTGATTTTTCCCCATTATGGATACGATTTGATTTTCGGTTATTATGAACATACCTAACTACACATTAAGGAACACATTTTCTATACATCCTGATAACGCTATTCCTTTAACGCCTAATTATATCATTTTTCCTTCTCATTCTCATGAACGTATTAAGAGAGAATCGAAATTGGTGTCTAACAATTAAAAGAAAACTAAAAAATAGAAGATAAAAGATGCCTAAATTACCAAAAAAGAAAAAAACAACATGTGCAACACGTTTTTCTTATTTGTCCACCAAATATCACCCACCGTCGCCTCCTTCCTAGTTCGTTTTTTTCCACGATGGTAAGCTGCGGCTGAATTACCACCAACATCTTTAGTCTTTATGTCTACCGTCGGCATCACACTTTTAAAGATATTGCTAGTTATATATACTAAATATTAATATATTGCTTATATATAATTAATATAAAAAAATATTAGATCAGGTTCACACTACAAGAAAATAACCCTATGAAGACAAGATCTGTGGCAATGACACTTACAAAGTGTTGTCGCCATATATACCTTAAGTGACGTCATGTCTTCATCAATAGGGTCAACATTGTTTTTGACTAATCTTGACCTATGACGACGACATAGGTTGTTCTGTCTCGAAAAAAAGCCGTTCTCACCATAGGGGATCAAGAGTTGTCGACATGGCCTATTTTTATTTAGTTTTGATTTATTTAAATAAAATTATAAAAAATTAAAAATTGCATTTACTCTATGGCAATGACGTCGTTGCCATAGATAAAAAAATTATTTTTTGTTCTTTTTCTTTGAAATAACTTGGAGGAAAAATATCCCATCTTTATAAAAGCCCTATGACGACGTCATCACCATAGGTAAAAGTTTTATTTTTTACTCTGAAATAACTTGGAGGAAATTAGCCCTTCATTATGAAACCTTTATGGTGACGACATGTTGTCTACTTAGGGTATCTATGTAACTAACCATACTCTATACCAAGGGTGGACCTACCAAAAGTGTTGTAAGTGAATCGAACGTTCAGTAAATAGTTCATGAATCGTTCGGCAAGAAGTTCATTTATGTTCGTTTGTTTAAGAAATGAATGAACACGAACAAAAAATTATGTTAAGTACTTATTTATCTTTTGATAATGTGTTCGTTTATTTAATAGTTATGTTTGAGATAGTTATGTTAATTAAATACTTATTTATCTTTGGTGGATATTACATCATGTTTGTGATTAAAATCAATATATGATTGTTTCTATTTGTTTTTTTTAGAAAATATCATTTGTGTTTATTAATGTTCATGAATATTTGTGTGCATTCGCTTGCTTTTATTTGTGCTCGTTTATGTTCATGAATAGTTTATGAACAGATTCATTTCCTTAATAAACGAGCATAAACAAGAAATATCATTCGGTAAGCGCGAAAACAGTTCATGAACAAGTTATTTTCTTAATAAATGAACACGAAGAATGCCTCATTTGTGTTCGTTTGGTTCGTTTGCATCCCCTATCTACTAAGAGTGGGGAGGTTTAACCAATTCCGCATGAAATTTTTTTAATACCTAGCGTATGTTAATGATTTTCAACTGACCCTATGTTTTTTTAATGTCGGCCCCTACGGGAAAAACTTCACGACTCTTAAACCTAAATAGTTATTTTTTAATCAAATCATAAATCTAATCACCAATAAGTTTATTGTAATAAATCTACTAAGTCATTATAATCAACTAAAAGCCTAATTCCTTTTTGCATTAGCCTATTATCATTCATTAATTTAATATATATTAAATGGCAAGTTTTGACTGAGAGATACTTTTACAGTTTTACTATATCAAATTGTACCCGTCTTACTGCATGTGGTACCACTCTTTCTTGCACAATTTGTTTGCTAATGCTCTGAATCGTCTTCTCCGCATGAGTAGACACGTGCTTCGTTTGATTACACCCACTTATTCAAATCAAACTCTAATATTCTTAATCCCAATTTAAATATTAAATAAAACTTCCATAAATGAAAAAAATGTGAAGTGATACATAACACGTTGGTTTATTTGTCATCGTGTGTACAAGATATATTTTTATGTACATTAAATATAAATTTAAACTCGTTTATGTTTTGACGTAAATTTAGTTAAAGAACGATTCGGACATAAAATAAAGTGTTTCGTGCTTTTTCCTTTATATACAATTGATGGTAAATGTTTTGACATTCATGAGCATTTTGACGTAAACTTTGTTTGGAAATGAGTTGCATCAAATATAAAATGTTTCTATGCTTATTTATATGTATATGTTGAGTTGCTTTATGTTTCGACGTAAATTTTATTTAGAAATGTGTCGGGTCATAATATGTTTTCATTTGACTATAAAAACCAACTTGTTCTATGTTTCGACGTAAATTTAGTTCGGAAACGAGGCGAGGCTATTATAATTTATGCTTTAGTATTCCGCATACGACGTCCCTACACGTGCATTTTTATTTATCTTTTGAGTTGATCTACATCTCACTATAATTTTTATTTGAAAAAGAGTCAGGCCAAATATAATTTCATTCAATGGTATAACTTTGAGTTATTCTATGTTTTGACATAAATTTAGTTTGGAAACAAGCCGCGTCAATTGTAGTCAATGTTTTATCACAACGCAGCAACGCGTGGCGGTGCGCCTCTATAACAGGCCACTTAAAATCATACACGTGTCCACAGCGCAAAATCATATACATGTCTACAGCGCGGCTGGCTGCCTAGGGAGAAGATCGGAAATATTTTCTTGAGGTAATTAATGCAGAGGATCGGAAACGTTGCGATGTTGATGACGCTGGTGAGGAACTTCAAGCTGCCCATTATGGTCTGAAGGCTTTGTGAGCCTAGATGATGAAGCCGCAGCTTCCAGCGAAGGTGGTGGAGACAAAGGCTTCCAGGTTCGTCGTCGTAAGGGCCGCCAACGACTTCGAAGTAGATGAGGAAGATGACGGGGATGAGCGTGAGGTTTAAAATTGAAAGGGACATTTTAAGAATTATTCCAATTAAGAAACTAGTAAAACTAATGGGTCGGTTTGAAATTGAAACCGGATACAAAATTTTCCTACTTATATTTTTTATACAGGAAAAGAGTCGTTTTTTACGTTGAGAAGAGTCATTTAGTTTCGATTGAAGATGTATTGGATTGTTTTCAAAAAATGAAAATTCTAGAACAACTATAAAAAGTAGTATTTTCTTATAAATTCGTATTTTTATTGATTGTTTTATGCTATTGTATTTTATTTACATGACATACCCCACCCGAACTGAAAAACTCCAACATCAAGTTGAGATACATTTGAGAACAAAAAACACCGACCCTAAAGAAAAAAATTTCTAGATACGTCCCTACTCTATATTAATGATTTTAATGTTATTTTGACTGATAGGATTTTCTTCATGACTAAATATAAGATCACAATCAAGCATCAAACATGTACCTAATAATTCGTACGTTCTCCACACAAAAAACATCTTTTACAGTAGATAACCTATGTATATATATGTATATATACTTACGCCTTGGTCAATACAACCCCCAACAAAATGCAAAAAATTAAACAAACGAACAAATTCAATACCATTACATGCAGGTTTCAACTCTCAACCATTTTCACTCGCTGATTGTTCATACATAATTCACATAACATACGTATCAACGCGTAGTTTCGTAAATCAATCAAGATCAAAGATGAAATCTGTAGAAGCTAGCTAATTAAGGATGATAGGGAGAATTAGCTGCTTGCATTCTATGCTTTCTCTTTTGAAGAAACCTTTGCAGAGATCTTTTCATGGAAACACCTGTAGACATTAATGGCGATGATGATGATGAAGTAGTTATTGTTGTAGTTGTAGTTGAAGTTGAACCTGGTGTTCTTCCCCATTTATCATCCATCTCTTCACTCGCCAGCTTTATTATCATCCTTGCCTACACATTATTCATGCATAATTTGATTTTTAAATTAACACTAAAACAAATATTATTTTTTAAGTATTACTAAAATTACGGATCTTGTCCATAAACTTTGATAATTACATTGAATGTCCTTTATTTGAAAATTTGTTATACTTTCCGTCCTTTACACTAACTGAAGTTAAATATTTCTGTTAAGTTAATGGTAAATGACTTTTTCGCCCTTGCCCGTTAAAGGACAAAATATGTAATTTACACTGATCTTGTATTTTTTTTTCTTTTTATTTATTTATTTACTTACTTTTCTTTTTTTTTTTTTTTTTCTAACCACTTTTATCTTACAACTTATCCTAAATATAATTAATAAATTAATTTTAATTTAAAAAAAGTTAAATTCATCAATTGATTTTAATATACAGTTTTGTTATTTGTTAAATTTAGTTATGTGCTTTTCTACTAAAAAAAAATTAGAGAACTCATAATATTTTTTTAAAAAATAAAAATTACATAAACTAAAAATAAAATTATCAGAAATTAATGAAACATCATTTATTAAAACATAAACTAAAACATACACGGGTTTTTCTAGGTGCGCTGTGGTTGAACCATTTAGATCATTTTAAAAAATAAATATTCTTGATCAAAAAATTTTGTAAGTTATTTGTAACGTGCCATCTATATTTTGTTTGAGATATCTAAATTTTTAATTTAAAATTAAATTTATATATTAAAACATGTATTTCATAGATTTTACATAGTTTCTATCTGTAGCTTAATATCACGTAATCTATATATTTAAATAGTTTAAGTTGAAAACATAATATTCTAAAACTAGGTTGGTTTAAATTTGAACTAAATTCCTAAAATCAGAAAACCACATTTAAAAGATTTAATTTTAAAATAACTTCATTCTTTATAAAAAAAAAGCTTAATGAAAAAATTGTTATGTAACATGTTAAATTAGATTTTAACAACTTAAACTTACTAAAGAAATTATATAGACAAAGAAAAAATCATGAACGAAAGATTGTTAACTAGCTCATCATAATTTTTATTTAAATTTATATTCTTAAAGTACTTAAACTTGTTTTTAATCCATGTTATTTAAATTTGTATTCTTATTTAAATTCTAACTCCACTTCCGACGACCTTAAGTTTGTATACTTTATGAGCTGGAAATTTCCAACTAAAAAGATTGATTGAAAACAAGTTTAAATACTTTACGAATATATATTTAAATAAGCATTACGATGAGCTCGTTAACCATCTTTCTTTCATGATTTTTTCTTTGTCTATTTAATTTATTTAATAAGTTTAAGTTGTTAAAATCTAGTTAAACATGTTACATAACATTTTTTCATTAAGCTTTTTTTTTTTATAAAGAATGAAGTTATTTTAAAATTAAATCTTTTAAATGTGGTTTTCTGATTTTAAAGATTTAGTTCAAAGTTAAACCAACCTAGTTTTAGAATATTATGTTTTCAACTTAAACTATGTCATTTTTATTTTTTTTAAAAATATTATGAGTTCCTTAAATTTTATTAGTAGAAAAGTACATAACTAAATTTAACAAATAACAAAACTGTAATATATTAAAATCAATTAATGAAATAAACTTTTTTTAAATTTAAATTAATTTATTAATTATATTTAAGATAAGTTGTAAGATAAAAGTGGTTAGAAACAAAAAAGAAAAGTAAGTAAATAAATAAAAGAAAGAAAGAAAATACAAGATTAGTGTAAATTAAATATTTTGTCCTTTAAATGACAAGGGCATAAAAGTCATTTACCATTAACTTAACAGAAATATTTAACTTCAGTTAGTGGAGAGAACGGAAAGTATGACAAATTTTCAAATAAAGGACATTCAGTGTAGTTATCAAAGTTTAAGGATAATATTCGTAAGTTTAGTAATAATTAAAGGACAATATTTGCAATTTACTCATAGTATTATTATTTACCTTTTTACAAATCTTGAAGATAGTTTTAATTATATAATTTATAAGAAAAATACAAATAAATAACGAAAAACCTAAAAGTGTTGCAAAACAGTAATTTGACAAAAATTTAACGGTTGGGTAAAATTGTTAAGCCTCTTTATTTCAAAACTTAATGGCCGGTTTTGTTTAAAAATCATATTTTCTAACAGATTCGGCCCTTGGTGGTGCTCGTTTTAGTGTATTTTATGATACCGTAAAAAAGGAAATTGAAATTGACAAGCATATGCATGAAATTTACCTGAAGCTCCGTAACGTCACAAACGCTGACCTTTCCGTTGTAAAAGATTGTCAGCTGTTGGTTTTGCTTTTCCTTCACGTCTCCAGCCGCCAAATTTATGCCGTCGCTAAAAAAAATTTATTTATTGATTAGTAATTTAACATTTACCTTAAGTAGAACATTTCACTAGAAAAAATACGTGTTAATTTTACTTATTTCGAGGCCTTAGAGAAATTATAAGATTGATTTCATGTGACATTGAAATCACATGTTTTAACGCTAAGAATGCATAAGCCAGACCCAAAGTGGACTAACACTCCCCTAATCCATACATACGGTTACCTTTACAGTAGGTTTGCAATCATCTAATGCACTGGTTAATTGGTATAGTTTGATCAATACAAGGTAAGTTTACTAAAAAGAAGTTAAAGACTAAACTTGATTAAATAAAATTCCCAAACATCCAATTAAACACCAAAACATGATATATAAAGAAATAAAATTAACGAACCCCCACACTGTTAATAACAAATTAACATTCAAACTCTCTCTTACAGTACTAACAATAGCTATGAAAAAAGATAAAACACTTGAGGAAAAATAAAAAACAATGAATATTTTGATATAAAAAAATATCATATCATATATACCTGTGATTTTCTGGCCGTAGGTCTAACGGTGACGGTGGCACAAGGCGGAGCTCTAAGTTGCAGTTCCTCTTCATCTTCAAATTAAGAGATAGCTACCACGGTGGGTGGGAGAATATACGAACAGTGTGTGTGTATATATATATATAATATTTATAATAATAATTATTAACACGAAATTCACGCAAAAAAGAGAACGGCTGAAAGGATAAAAAAAAGAACATGTTTAAAATGTTGTTAATAGTTAGTAACACCGCCATCACCTTCACTGCTGCGCACGTTGTTATATAGCTTTCACGTGTAAGGAGCCAATTATGGGTATGGTCGACCTATGTTGTCAAACCTCTTACCTTTTCAACCGTTTTACTAATATAACTTATTTAAAATAAGTTTAGTAAATTGATTTTATAGTGTATTTTAATTTTACTCCCGAGATCTAACAAAAGTAACTATTTTCGTTCAAAAGTTTAAAGAATATCAATTTCACTCTAAAAGTTATATCATTTGTTTTAATTTTATTACAAAAGTTTTATTATTTTAAATTCAAGTTGAAACAACTGATAAAACTTTTGGACTAAATTGAAACAATATAAAATTTTTGAAGGTAAATTGATATTTTTAATCTTTTAAAGGAAAACTATTATTTTTGTTAAACTTCTGGGATATCGAATTTAACTCTTGATTTTAATATATATATTGATGATTTTAGTGTTATTAGGTAATTAGGTACCTGATCCGAGAAGGACATTTATGGTGTAAGGTGAAGTTTATCTATAAATTCGAGAGTTCAAATCAATCTTGTAATGTGCAGGTATTGTTTATAATAGGAGTACATATTAAGTTGTTTAAAATTTTAAGTAATTTAAAGAAAATCTAAATAAGATTCTATATGAGTTAGAAGATGTAAAGTGCACACTTATTAAAGACTAATATGATATTCAGCTTCGACGAATAACACAGCCATGGGCCAATTACAACCGGCAGAGTTTAGGCTTAATTCCTATGACTACCAAAGTTCATAGTTTCTAAAGTTGTCTTCTGGTGCAAATGAGTTGAAAATGCACCATTTGTACTGATGTAACATCTCGTTTTTTCCTATTGATTGGAAGAAAACTTCGAAAACTTTGATAATCGGCCACTAGAGACAGTGAGATAAGTATGACCCAGTGCTCGTGTCGGAGACCAATCAACGTAGACGAAACATCGTTAGTAAGTAAGTTCATGTTATTATAAGCCAACAGTACTAGAATCTATTAATAACCTATTACTAGAATTAACCAGCACTCTAACACATGATATTCCTACAATTTGATCGTTAATAAATTCATGTTTTATTAAGTATAGTAGAAATGTCCGTGCGTTGCGGCGGTACGGCTGTTGCCTGAGTTTTTGGGAATTCGATTTTAGTCAGTATCGGCTCAGTGTGTTATGACGTAAATCAAAAAATCAAAATATAACTATTGAAAAAAGTGAATAAAAGAAAACAATTACGTATATTACAAAAGTATTTAAAACAACTATATTATCCCAACAAGATTAGTGAAATCATGGATGGTATTTGTGGTCGGAAATCACTTATTAGCTAGATTTTAGGAGGGGGTCGTTTTATGAAAGTAGGTTAGAGTTTTATGATCATCGGAGGCAGTTTTCGGCAGTGATTTGCATAGACCGAAAAAAGTTAATCGAGAAATTGTCACCACAAATTATCATCTTAATTGTTATTGAGCTGTTAACAACCGGCAAAAAAAATATGAAGAGGGATTAGTACTCAATCGCAATGAATGAACGACATTAAAAGTAAATGGCGGTTTTGTTGGCTATGTATATATGCTTTAGCATTTGTATTATAAGCATCATATGTTATACTTTATTGTAAGCATCATTTTATTGTAAGCATCATATGGAATAAAATGGTTAATTTTTTAAAAATTTAAGTTTGATATTTCATATGAGTGTCTTATTCCATATGTAAAATTACATCTCTATCCAAAGAGATTTATGAGATGTATTATATAGTAGTATAGATATAGGTATTTAAATAAAATAATACTTAATTTAAATAGTATTTAGTTATAAAAATATGATTAGTAACTATAAATTTAAATGTCAATTTATATTATTATAAATAAAATAAAATTAATAAAGTGAATTAAATAATATCATATTATTAAATAATGTATTAATAATGTGTATTAAATAATATAATATTAGAAGAAGTTAATTAAATTGGGGCAAAAGTGAAATTATTATATAAATTAATTGTACTCTGTGCTTAAAATGTTAAGAAGTTTATTAAATGAGGGGCAAAATATGAATGATTGTATAGAATGCTTGTACCTAATGCTTAAAATATTGTAATAGGTGTCTTAATTTTTTTATAAAATTACAATTGTGGTTAAAAGTTTTGTTTTATATAGTAGTATAGATAAGAACGTGCACACACATACATATAATTCATTCTTCCGACTCCAATACATAAAGTGTTTATGTATGTATAGTATGTTGTGTGTATATATGTTTAAAGCCAAAAAAAATAAATATACATCAAACATGTTTCATATGTCTCACAAGAAGAAACGACAGACGCATCAAACATGCAGTATACATGCCACAAGAACAAATGATAGGCGCATCAAACATGCACTATACATGCCACAAGAACATAAAAAGAAGAAACCAAAAGACACAAATATTTTCTTATTTACGTCGTAACAAGAAACATGACATTACAATTCAAAACATGCAATGTATTTAATAATACAAACTATTACTTATCCGCTGATAATAATTTATACTATTAATTTGACTCGTTATAATTTCAGTTTCTACTTTTATTACTATTGGTAATCTTAGTAGCATAATTATCATAAATTCACACTCGATTAATATTTATTTTCTACCCAGTTTTAATCATGTGTTATTTAGTTTCATTTATTATCATTATTGTGAGTGAAATTAAATGCAAATTAACAATGGATATTTGATTATTAAATCTCTGGGACTGTTATTGGAAATAAAAATAAAAGTTGAGATTGTTACCGACCAAATTAATAGTATGGATTATTATCGATTAATGCGTAATAGTTTGTGATAGAGAGAACTATCACTTAGCTATATATTTAAATGCCTAAAACACCTAATATTTTGTATTCTTGTATTATAAGTATATATCGTTAGTTATAGAGTGTTTGTTACTTGTCGGGATTCTTTGATAATTACATGAAGTTTGATTTCAAATTGAATAATTTCATGATTACTTAATATTCAATCGAATAAAAATCAGAAATTAAGAAATGAAAACGTATATATTAGGAAATTTTTCGTCTATCCATACGACCAAAGATCGTCTTTATGTATCAGGGAAATCGACACCATCAACTAAATGTTTTGTCACAACGATTTGAAAACGGTTTGACGGTAGTCTTAATTGTTATGGTTTTGCATAACGTACTACTTCGGAAGTAAACATCTATAGTTTGAAGTATAGATTTATTTTGAAGTATCAAAAGGTGACAACTTATTTCCAATGAACAAACTTGCTTACGAAAAGCAAATTTACTTCTAAGATACTATTACTTCTGAAGCATAGTTTTGCTTTTGAAATACTACAAATCACTTTTGAAATTAATTTCCGATTCATAACAAACGTTTTTAAAAAAAATTTTTAAGCTAACCTGACAATTTAACTCTTGGCATCTCTATTCAACTTTAGTTAAGGAATAGGTTTTAATTAGTTTTTAAGCCAGAGTGTGTTTTAGTGGTATTTGTTTTCATAACTATACACACACACACACATAGGGTTAGGTTGTTTTTAAAACTTCATTTTAAATGAGAACTCACATAACTGATTTTAACCATTAATTGATTTAATCAATGATTGTGATAAAACAATGCTAAAAATATAAATTAATATATCATTTAACAGGTTTGATTTAGATAAAAGAGTATATTAGTAATTTATTGAATTATTTTTCTCTCCAGTTAGTTAATTAATAATTAATTATATTTTTTTTCTCTCTCCTCTATCCTCTCAACAAATTAATTATATGTGCAAATTAATTTATCATAATATCGTTCAAGATAACAAAGAAAATGAAGATTAAAGCGTTTATTAAAAAAACGTATACTAGCAACCATATGTCATAATTTTTTAGGTAAACATTTTAAAATGACTTTTACGTAAACATATGTACATATATATACATATACATATATACAGATATATATACACATATGTAAATATATATACATAGGGAAATAAACGAATGTTAAACGTCTTTTATTACGATAACAGTGTTAACTTCATCAAGATGAAGCAAAATCATTATTTTTTTATTAAAATGTAGGAAGTGATCCCTTAAAAACTATATTATAAATGAAAACCATGAAAATTAGGGGTTACGTATACGTAACTCATACAAGTTATGCATATGTAACTAGTTTTGTCTTCCTCGTCGTTCCTTGGGTTTTAAGGAAAAACAAGATAAATTTTGTTCAAATGAAAATCAAGAGAAAATATGTTAACCAATAAACCAAATCTTTACATTTGATTTAGGAAATTCAATGTTTCATATTTTTTGAATAAAATAATAGAATTTTGTATTTTCATTGAAACATGTGCACAAAATTCAAACAAATATAAGTTATTGATTTTTATAAATTAATATAGAGATTTGGTTTATTGGTTTACACATTTTCTCTTGATTTATTGGTTTACCAAATTCAATGATTTTTTATGATAATTAGATTTCATTGTTAACCCTTGCTTATTGCATAACCTGTAAACCCTAATGTATTAAACACTTACACCATAATTATGTAGTGTAACTAACTTATACAGCACGTTACACCACTTATGTAATGATTTTTTATCATTTTAAAATTTTCACTCCCTTTTTTAAAAAAAACTTCACCCATTTTTAAAACATTTTTAACTTTTTTATATGATGTTAATTTTTAAAACAACTTACATCATTAAATAGATGATTTTAATATTTTTAAGTTGAGTATAGTATTGCTATATATATATATATATTTTTTTTAAAAAAATTTAACGAAATAAAAACTAATAAACGAAATCTTTACATTTGATGTATTAAGATCAATAGTTCAAATTTTTTTTTTGACTTTTTGTTCACATGGTCGCACGAGAGTACAAGTTTCTATTTTTTTATGCAAAAAATATGAACCATTGATATTAATATATCAAAAATGAATATTTGATTTATTGGTTTTTATAATTTCTCTTCATTTTCATTTAAATCCAACCATATATATATATATATATATATATATATATATATATATATATATATATATATATATTAGTATTAATTGAAGCGTGAAAAAAATTAAATCATTTTTGTAGCAAAACCACAAACCTTACTAATTGAGTTATAGTATAATGAGTCAAATTATTAAAGAAAGGTAAATATTTTTAATTATATGTTTGATTTTGAGTGAGTTCTAAATGTGTAACATTGTAATTAGATTTTAATTACATAAAATTTATTTAGATTGTTTTAGAATTTTACAAGAAAACAAAAAACATTTTTAGGTTCTTTTTTAGAAAATATATATATGAATTTTATGAAACAGGAATTTAAAACTTAAAATAAAAACAATTTGGAGATTGTACACATTTGGTTACGCTATGTATTAATCTATCCGTGGACCTTGTTAAATTTTTAAACCTTATATTTAAGTTGTTTATATTAAATTCAAATAAACTCATTTACTTATAAAATTTGAAGTTATCACTCTCGAGACTATTTGATACAAAATCAATTCTAATAAATAAAACTATATGATTCCATAATTTCTACGTGTCATACACTTTTTTCTTTCTCCCATATTAGCAATTCACAAAACATTTCTAATTTTTATCTCTTCCATATTAGCAATTCGCAAAACATTTCGTAGAAGGGTATTTTGTGATTTTATCATTCTCTAACTAAAACTATAAAAACGTACCTAACATGTTATCATAACTGCATCGTTTTAAGTTGCACACTGCTTTGATTACCAAACATTATTTTATTAAGTAGGTTTTTATTCATTTGTATTAGTGGAACAATTCAAATTCCACATATTTTTAAGTACCAATTTTATAATTTTTTAACGTCTTAGAAAACAAAACGTGTTATAGTTTGAAAATCGATCCAAATCTTTGACCATTTTGTCGTGCGGAAAGCAATGATATTCTTTGCGTTACCAACACTCTTCTTAAATGGGAGTATATATATAAAGAAACATGTTTTATGAAAATATGCACCACCCTTAATTAAAAAATAACAGTTAAATATTAATTATTGTTTTGTCTTTATATTTATTTTATCTTCTTTTACTAGTCTAATAAAAGTGTAAATAGAGATGACATATACAATCATCACATTCATTCTCACTAATTTTTTTCTGATCTCTTTATCCTATTTAATAATCATATTAATTACTAATATTATTTAATTTTTTTATGTTAAAATAATTAGTAATAATTTAAAAAAAGATCTTTTTATTAATGTTATTTGTAAAGAAACAAATTTTTATAAAATAATTTTTTTTAAATCAAACTTTTTTAAAAATACAAAATATTTAAAGTTGGTGATTTTTATAAAGTAAATAAATAATTAACATTAGGAGTTATAATAAGAAAGTTTTTATAAATGATATTTTTTAAATGTTTTTTTAAAATAAGTTTTTTTATTCTATTTATAATAAGAAAATTTTCTATCATATCTTAGATTAAAATACCATTTTATTATTAACAAATTTTAATTCTATTTAATATTTTATTTATTTAACCATGTAATACACGTTTTTGTTAAAGCTTGTATTACATAATAAAAGAAAGTTTGACGTTGGAACATGTCATATTTCTAGACATTCTCACATTCATATTCTCTTTAAATTATAATCATTTGAACATTCATATTAATTTCTCTTTGTTATTCAAATTCAATTTAATTAATTACTTCCTATCTCTTTCATCTACATTTTTAAAATCAAACCATCTTTTTTAAAAATAAATTTATTAAATAAATTTAAAATCACATCTTTTTCTTAAAGATAGAAATAATTTAGAAAATAAAAGTTTATATAATATGAAATTTTCTAAAACACTAAAATTTTTTGAAATAAAATATTTTAAATCGGTCTTTGTAAAAAATATAAAAGGTGAAATTTTCTAAAATAATCTTAAAAATAATAAAAATAATTGAAACCCATAGTTTTTAATAAACGAGAATTAAAAAAATAAATTTTTTATTAATAGTTTTCTAAAACGAATCTTTAAAAATGAAATTGTTTAAATAAGAGAGTTAAAAAATACTATAATTATTTTTTTCTTTAAAAGATACTATAATTACTTTTTTTTTGAACTATTACTTATATGTAATTTTAATCATATCTTATATCAAAATATCATATAATAACTCTTCATTTTTTATTACTAACTATTTAATATTTTTAATTCAATCCGTTTAATACACGAGTTCTAACATATCTATATATCTATCTATCTATATCTAATAAAAGAATCGCGAAGATGCCACGTGGCATAATTGTAAGATTTTTTTAAACTAACTTTCTTATTTCTCTATCTTATTAATGATAATACTCTAATAATATTATTCATACCTTTTCAAATTAAAAAGAACATATTATTTAATAAAATAAAAACCTGATTCATTATTAATAACATACTTTTTAAAATAATTTTTTATGAAATACAAGATATTCTAATACAATGAACCTTTTATAAAACTTTTATTTTTCTTAAAAAAATATTCTTAAAACAATATATTTAAAAACCAAAAATATTTTATAAAACAAAGGTTAAGAAAAAGATGTTATTTTTATTTACTTAAAGTTGCTATTTATGTGTAACTTCAATCATAATTTATTATTAAGTATTGTTTTATAATTCATAAATTTTTATTGCTAAGTTTTTAATTTTTTATTTATTCAACCTATGTAATACACACGAGATAGTAACCTACTTATATATACTTACACACAATTAGGAATATCGTAGCGAATCAAAACCGCCGTCTATATATTCACACTGACCTCTCAAGTTTTTAAAGTTTCAAGTCTACTTTATGTACTATATATAATATACACTTTAACACATTAATAATTTTTTACTGATTTGATATTTCTTTAATAAATTTCATTCGTTAATTTTTTTAAAGCTGAGTTATGATTGTCTTTAATTTTTTCTTGACGTCCCGGTATAAATTTTCTTAAAAACCGAAGTTAACTTCAAAGTAGGGTAGTTATTTAAGTATCATAGATTATATCGACTGACTTTAACATGATGGTGCCGTAAGAATGAATTTGATACCGGCCAATTAAGAACATCGGTATAGTTATATATTGTTTTCTATCTATGTTTTGATATTCACAACTAACTCTCCGTAATTTCATACATTTCTTTTATGTATTTAACCACATTAATATTAACGATACAGCACGTGTAACAAGGTTTGTAAACATGTCTCATCATGCACGCTTAATTTGTACAGTTTCTTTTATATAATACTAAAGAAAACTTAGATGAAGACATTTTCAAGGTATACGTACCTGTCATTCATTGGATCCATCTCTCTTTAGTAGAGACCTTTCATGCTCCCTGATCTATAAGACACACACGATCCACTCATTCACTCCGACTGAGCTATCATCATATTAATTCATTCGTTGTATCTGGATCATAACTGTGCTAAAAAGTGATATCACTTGTGAAGATTGGTTTTTCCAACGTTCATCGATCAAAACAAAACATATAGTATCACATAATATATTCTCATGCAAAATGTGAATCCAGCGGATAGATAACGTCGTTTGTTATCATTAGCTTCGTAAGAATATTCATATTAGCATTCACATATTTTATCCCATCTTAAAATTATACGAGAAACATGAAAAAATATATAATTTTACTCTTGCATACGTTTCTTTTCCTTATCTTCATCCCCTATATTTTTAAAGAAAGTTATAATCATCCAATCATATTTTGAGGGCCACCATCCATTTCTCATCTCTATCATTTTATATTTTTTTATTAATGGTTCTAAATGAAAAAAAGAAAAAATAATAGTTATTATTTAATTACAATAATGATAGATTTGTAGAAGCTGATGTGAGATGCTTTTAAAAAATAAAAAAAACTTGTAAAAGAAGATGATTTTGTTATTAATTACGAGAGATGTGTACGAAGAATCAACTGTAATAATAAGTAGACTGAAAATGCACATTATATGCGACAATTCTACACGTTCTTATCTATTCAAATGCCTTCAACCTCTAACTGGCTCGTTTAAATATGAGATTGTTTTATAATAACAAATTTTTTGTTATCTAGTTTCAAATATTTATCATCTTTAACATAATAAAAAAATAAACATAAACGCTATTAGTTGTTTAATCCAATCCGATGGCAGAGACAAAGTCTCTTGAAGCACGTAAACTTATAAGTTTTAATTCCAAATCTCATGGGAGTAAAGAGATTTATTTTCCAAAACAATTGTTTAATCTAATTCGTTACTCAAATCTTCGATCTCCTTCCAGGATTGATCTAGAGATGGACAAAAAAAAAAAAAAAAGGTTTTGAAAACCAAAACCGACAATCCAACCCGACCTAACCCAGTTGTCAGAGTGGTTTAATTCCAAAACGGTTCTAACCCAACCAACCCAACCCATAGCTTTGAGATTGTTCTTAATCCTATCCAGTGAAACCGGTTGCAACACTGTAATACCCGAACTGTGCTAAAAAGTGACTCTAATATCAGTTGTGAAGATTAATTTTCTCAACGTTCATCGATCAAAACAAAACATATAATATCACATAATTCTCATGCAAATTGCGAATTAAGAGGATAACGTCGTTCGTTATCATTAGCTTTGTGATAGCATTCATATCAGCATTCACATCTTTATCCCATCTTAAAATTATACGAGAAACATGAAAAAATGTATAATTTTACTCTTGCAACGTTTCTTTTCCTTATCTTCATCAGCTATATTTTAAAGAAAACTATAATCATCCCTCATATTTAAGAGTCACCATCCATATTAAATATTAGATTGTTTTATAATAATAATTTTCCAATATCTAGTTTCACATATTTATATCTATAAAATAATAAAAAATATATACATAAATCTTATTAGTTGTTTAATCCAAGCCGATGACAGAGACAAAGTCTCTTGAAGCATATAGACTTACAGGTTTTAATTCCAAATCTCATAGAAGTAAAGAAATTTATTTTCTAAAAAATTTGTTTAATCTAGTTCGTTACTCAAATCGTCTCCTCGCAGGTTTGATCTAGAGATGCAAAAAAATGGTTTGAAAACCAAAACCGACAATCCGACCCGACCTAACCCAGTTGTCAAACCGGTTTTATTCCAAAACGGTTCCAATCCATAGGTTTGAAATCTGTTCTTAATCCTATCCAGTTTCACTGGTTGCAACACGGTAATACCCGAACTGAACTGGTCCTTCCCCTCACCCAAACCAGTTTCAACTCGAATCAGTTCTTAACAAAAAGCTGGTTTTAACTTTTGTTGATCCAACCCTAACCGGTTTCCAACCCGTCTTGTACATCTCTGCACTTTGGTTACATTCTTTTTGGGATTATTTTTCGTGGGCTATCAATTATCAAGTGTATGTAGAAGACAAATGTTTGGCCCATCTTTCATTGATCCACCAATGCTACTACTCTACAAGAAAAATATAATAGCCCGTATAACAATACTTATTAATTAATTATACAGGAAGAATATCAGAAGCAAAATCACTGGATTTAAACGTACAATGATCACTACTATATATTTTGTAGCGCCTAGGGGTGGAACCGAGGGAGTCAAAGTTCCGTTGATCACAAGTCAACAGAACTCATCTATTATAAGCTCTTAGGTTTTTCAAATAAGTTTTATCATTTAACTGCAATCGTTAAAAAAAAAAATAACTAATGATAACTCACTATTGAGAACTTTTGGTTTTGCTACTAGTTAATATTGTTTAAAGATTTGGGAGAAGATCTTGAGGAAGAAATGGAGAGAGATGCTTGTGAATACATTACGGGTGAAGATGTGGGTCGTTGTGACGAATCATACAAAACAAAGACGTTGCTGAAAGTAAGGCAGTCTACAAGTTCTTGACACCTCGGTCGCTGAAAACACATTTACAAGAATGAAAATCAAGCACGCGATGATGAGTTTGAGGCCACTTAGCGATTGAAAGAATTGCAAGGATACCGTTCACAACTTAGAAAGAAAATTACTATATGAATGAAAAAAATACAAATTACAAGTAACTTATAATACCATAACAAATAAAATACAAGAAGGGGTACAAGTGAATATTGGACATGGTTCATATTCTCTGATTTGTCTATGGAACAAGGAAAATAGTTTGTACATTTGGAGATAACCACCGAGCCTAAAATTCACCCAAAAATATATGCTCTTGTTACTTGGAAAACGTTTTGCGTGTATATGAGATGTTTGTTTATCTTTGAGGGCATACAAATTCTCTCAAAGTTCTAGTTCTTGAAGCTACATCAACTAAGGTAAAGCCTTAGTTTTATATTCAAAACAAATGGCAACTCCTCAAGCTTTATCTAAAACAAACATAAGAGTTAAATTCTATTAACCGTCTTTAATGACTATTTAATCAGTTGAAAACTGTTGTTCATCACTAGAAACTATGATAAACTTAATAGTAACAATTCATGTTATTCCTGATCAGTGGAAACCGATGAACAACAAATTTGTCGCCCTTATTCAGTTGTAATTAAGTACAACTTATGTTGTTCCTGATCAGTGGAAACTGATATTGTGTGATATTGATGATAGCTCATCCATAGCAAGTTAGTAGTGGTGACGACAAACCGACCTCAAAAGCATAAAGTGCGGCATTAAAGCATCATATTGCGCTTACCGGCTATCCCTTGCGTTCGTGTGGTGAAGGTTCTTCATTCCTCTATAGAATTCCCACTTGTTTTGGATGGTCTGATCTAGCTGGTTTTGGGCGGTTTGGTCTAGTAAGTAGAAGAAAAATAAATTTCAATAAATAAAAATCTTCTAGTTTTAATTCCAATTGATAACCAACCAAATAAGATTTTAAATAAAATAATTTTCTTAAATTTAAGAGTTAAATATGTTTTACATCCCTTAGGTTTCATATAAATTGCTATTTGAATCCAAAAGTTTAAATTTTAACATTTGCATCCAAAAGTTTCATAAAAATTGCCATTTGAATCCACTTAACTACTCTTAATTAATGTAGTTTAGTTTTTCCGTTAAGTTTCCTAAATTAAAGGTATTTTAGTCAAAACACTTACAAAACAAAAAATCAGTTGTACGTAATAAGTTTTAGGCGTTTAGTCTCTTTTGGTAATCACCATTGCGATTTTAATTTACAAGAAATGATAGGTCAGCATTTCTTTCATTTCATCAAAAAAAAGAATCTCTGTACGTCTTATTAGATAAAATAGAATATAAGTTTAACTAACTAAAAGTGATTTATTTCTAACTTTACAAAACATACAAAACAAATATATATATAAATAAACAAACAAGTCATATAACATAAATTATTTAAATCATAACCATAAAAGACAGATTATCATAAAAGTATAAGAACATTTAATAATATGACATTAATTGCCATTAATAATAATCATAAAACATCAATTATCGTAACCATAATTAAACTTTAAAACAAAAAATCTATGTTTAATAAAACGGACAAAAGTAACATGATTACTAAACCAAAATACAAGACAAAACAATAAGTGTTTGTTTGGTATAGGGTAATAGAATGGATGAATGAATAGAATGAATGAAGGAATGCAATGAATGAGAAAATAAAATGAACAATTACATTTTATTGTTGTCTTTTGTTACCCTTTAAAAATGAAATAAATTATTAGTTTGTGTTGTTTGTTAGGTAGGAAAAAAGGAAAAAATGAAATGTAAACATGGTTGTCAGTCGTAGGTTTTCGGTGGTTGGTGGCGGCAATGGTGGCTGGTGGTTGGCGGCAACGACGGCAGCGGCGGCAGTGCCGGTGGTTAGCATGCTGTGCCGCGGGTGGCTGGTGGTTAGCGGCGCCGCGGATGGCCGGTAGTTGGTAGTAGTGGCTAGTGGTTGGCGGTGACGGGGGCCTGCGGGTGGCGGCGGCGGCGGTGGTCGGTGACGATCGATCTTGATGGCCAGTGATGGTTGTTATGGTGGGTGAGTAGATGGTGTTGATGACTAATGTTGAAAAAAAGAAATGAATAAAAAAAATAAGGGGGTGAATAGAATGAATTTGAGTGAATGAAATCAAATATATAATGTTTTATTGCATTAAATTCACCAACCAAATATGTTTTTTTTATTCACTCTCAATGATTCATTCTATTCTGATCCTTATTCCTGCGTACCAAACGATATCATAACTACAATTATCAAAAGAAACTAAACATATAAAAACGCTCACGTGAGTTGGTTCTTTATTTTGTAATTTGTTTAACTAAAATAAATCTCATGTTGAAGACTTAACAGAAAAGGTTAACCGTGTTAATTAGATATAGTCAAATGGGTTCAAATGACAATTTTAGTAATACTTTTGGATGCAAATGACAACATTTTAAACTTTTGGATTCAAATGATAATTTTTATGAAATCTCAGGGATGTAAAAACACATTTAACTCTAATTTTAATTTCAATTCCAAAATTTTTTTTGAACCTAAGTGTTTATATATCTAGGGGTGAGCAACTATCAGAAATTACCGACTATTACCAATAACCGACCCGATAAAGTATCGATTACCGAACTGATATTACAAGTCATGGTAGGTACTCGGTACCTTTAATTTATTAAAATCGGGATCGGGTCGGTACTCGGGATCGACAATCGGTTAACCGACATTTGGTTAATCCCGAAACTATTTAAAAATTTGAACAAACCTAAAAAGAAGAGATGGAATATCGTAACTTAATGGCGGCAGAACCCCATAAACACAATGGTGATATTAATATTATTGTATATTACATTGCTATATATTAATATTTGCTATCGATCAATACTTGTGTAGTATTAATTTGTTGCTTGCCTTCACCATTTTCAAAACTCAATCTATAAAGTATCCAGTGTTAATTGTCAAACAACCAAAAGACTTATAGCATTGTTAATGTCAAACTAGTTTACTTCTGTACAAAAACTGAGAATTCAAGTCGTATAAAATGGTGAATTGATGAGTTTAAATCAGTTAGAACAAGTAACAAACACGATTGATCAAACCAGAATAAAAGCAAATCATAAAGATAAAAAATTGCATCTGGAAGGAACCATATACTCATCTTCTTTGCATCTGATTTCAACTTTGAAAAGTAGATGTGCAATTAAGAACTCAATGATTGCACTCTTCATAGATTTGTAATCGGAAACTCGGGTACCCTATAATACCGAATAACTGATGTACAACTTTACCGATACCCGATTTCTAACCATAGGATAAGGTATCGGTCCTTTTAATTCATGTTACTCGGGTATCGGGTCGGGTCGGGTCGGTCCAAAACTAATAGGGATCGGGTACCTGACATTGCATAATCAACAACGTACTCACACTTCTTTCATTGACACCAAACAAACGACTCCATATAAACCATACCAACATTCATCATCATCATCAATGGGAGCATTGACAGCATCACTGATAGCAATTGCAGGATTAGCATTAGGTTGGATCACCATCGAAATCGCCTGCAAACCTTGCCTCGAGAGCGGCCGTGAAGCCATTCATCGTAATCTCAACCCTGATTACGATCCCGACGACGACGATCCTCGGTTACCTCTCAATCCGAACCCTACGCCTTCGGATCACAATGTTTCTGTTGATTCCACTTCAACAGCGGTGAAAATCGTCTGATTGATTCGTAAATCGCTTCGTTTTTTATGCTCGTCTTCATCGATCTAGTAGGTATTGATGATTTATCCTTTTTGAATTTGTTTATTGTAATATGATTCGATGATTTGTATTGCTTGTCTCTGTGATTTTGATTTTCAGTTTTGAATTTTGAGGATTGAAATGATGAAATTTAGGTCAGTGTTGGATGATAGTATGGGAATTGAGAAGCTAAAACACCAAGAACATTAATCTCTAATGTCTGTATGGTTGAATTTGAAGTCAATTTGGATAGAGGTTGAGAGATTGTTTAGATTATTGTTGAATATGAACTGAGGTTGTTGATCACTATTATCATGATCATGTTTTGTTTTTGAAAATTTGGAAAAAAGAGCTATATGAAATCCACAAAAAAAGCTATACGACTCGTATAGCATATGTCAAATGTCAATGGTGTGCGTCATACATTAGTTGATTATTTGATTATGTGTCGGTCAGACAATTTATATAGTTTGTATAGTCATGTGGGTCGTCTAACATATCAGCATTGTGTGGATAGTTGGGGGTGGTGTTCCTTTGGACATTCTTTTTTGGAAAACCAACATTGAGATTCGGTTATAGTTAAAAATTGATTCGATCTGAAACCAAGGGATAAACTGCATGAGAAAGTACTTCGTTGATCCTTCAAATGTTCAATACATGATTGGGTTAAAAGTAAAAGCTAGCTATTTATAGGCATAGCAGGTCAGAGAAATGTCGAAACCCTAGATCGTTATGCGGACATGTCATAGTTTGTTAGAAGATCAGCTAGCAGAGGTGTGTGTTTCTCACAAGACAAATTTGCTATAATGATAGATGGAAACCGCCAAACCGGTTTGGTTTGATTGAACATGTTTTCTAATTTTACTGTAAATAATTGGCGAATACAAAACAGTATTATCACATAAATTGTTTAAATCTGTAAATAAAACAACTAAGATGTTAAATGCATTAAAAACATACTTTAGCTTCTTTTAAAATGTTCAAACTTGATAAACTCGAATATCACATGAATTACCATTTAATCACATATTTTTACATGAATTGTTATTTTGATAAACTTATGAACAATGTAAACATTTGACTAAATTATAGTTATGGTCACGTGACAGTGCAAAAGAATATATGCATGAAATGAAATGGTGCGAAGATGCTCTTTCAAATTATAATTGCATGGTGCAAATAAAGATTTTTCAAGTATTATTAAGCTCAAAACAAAAGGACGACACTTCAACCAATGAGAAGATTAAACTTAATAGAAAGATAACATATGATGATTGTTTTAAACTTAAAACCAATGGTAATATCCATGCCCACATGACGTCTTTCATTCAGGTTATATTTTCATAAAATCATTTGAAAGGTTTAGTTACGTTTTACGGATATGCTAACTCCTACTTTACGCAAGTTCTTAAAAGAAGCTAGATCGTTTCATGATTTGGTGTATATGTATATTTTTAACTAAAGTTTATATTTGACCTTTTTGTAATAAAAACAATATCTAAACCAGTTTATTATACGTCAAATTACAAACAACTTGAAGTTTCTTTTAGGCAACAAAGTAGGTTATTGCATCTAAGGTATGTCGTGCCTATACTTCTCTTCGGACCATACCTTTCTTAAGAAAATGCATTCGATTACTTGGAACCATGAACTTCAGTTGTGAAGTATCAACTTTACTTTTAATAGCCTTTGACACAAGCTCTAGATTACTCTTAAGCCAATCTTTAATAGAGAATTTTAACATAGTCGACTATCATAGCAAGGTTGACCTTGTCTCGGGTCAACCCTTCCTTTACAGGAGGGTTCAGATTCTATTTCTGACGAACATGGTATCGGTATACCCCTATCAGTCCATGTGTTCATGCAAGGAATCCACTGTACATGAATCAGGTAAATTCCAACCTCCAGGCTCATGGGCTCAGCTTTGGCCCTCACAAAGTCACAAGGACTACAAGGTGTCATGTTCCATGATTCGGGTCAAATGACACCAGTCGTAGAGCGTATGTTTGGAAAAAAACGCGCTCGTGTAAGGGTTAATTAAGTGTGTTTAAGATACTGCAACAGAAGAATGGAAACCAAAGTGAAGGATTAGGCTTTTTAAACAATGAAAAGAAAAGCTATCAATTTACATAAATTGGCAAGTTGACTTGATGTTCATGCCAAGTAATTGTATATCTGAGGGTTGTTCTTATCTCTCTCCAAATACTCCCTGTCGATTAGGCTTTCAATCCTCTTCTTCAAGTCAACTGGTTTTATAGGAAACTTGAGCTGTTCAGGGGAAAAAACACAAAAAAAAGGTTACATTTTTTAAATTTGAAATTAATAACCTAAACTAGGTTCAAATATTTGAAATAAAAAAGGCTTCTAAATCAGTTTCTAAAATATTTAAGATTATTTTGCAAATAATATTCTTTGTAAGCACATTTAGCAAAGAAATTGTTTTATTTTTTAATAAGTGATTAAACAAAGTGCTTGCATGCCGACCCACCCGACCAGACCAAACCCGTTTGACCAACATATAAAATTACTCTTTTTAACCAACCCATCCATTGTGCCACCTCTACTATGAGGTCATGTTTGTGCATTGAAAGAACACTAGTATAGGGATCAAATTTTTTATTATAAAGAAAACGCTTACCTGCTGGAAGAGTTCGGTTATCAGAAGCGTGTGACTCAGAATTTTCCTAGTTTTCATTATCCGAACAATAGCAGCATCAACCTGCAATGTATCCCAAATATATGTAATCAAGGCTCTAGTATGCATGATGATTGCATAAAAAGTTAAGACCTTGAACTATTATTATCATGCTAAGATGACTGCGTAAGAGGATATATACCTGATATTGACGATCTTGGAACACTCTCTCTGTAGTGCTTGCATTTTCTTCCACAGTTTCCTTCAATTGGATAGCATTAACCTGTACACATATTTTATAATGTCAAACACACAAACTTAATAGTGTAAATGGCAGTTATTTTATATGAATTCTTATTTGGTTGTCCTCACCTTAATACGATAAAGAGGAGCAGTAAACATGTCATTGAACATGAATGAATCATTATCTTCCACTTCCCTGCCTTTCGGTATCTGGGTAAACATCAAGATCAGTTAGTTCTTTAATGGGTAGCAAAAGAATTGTAGGGAAACCGAATACAATTAAATAAAAGCACAAAACCACCTTTTGTAGGACGCGGACTTTTCCACAAGCAAGTGATTGCAGAGTTCTCCTTAGTTCCTTGTCCTCAATGCCAGTAGCATCTTTAATATCTTGAAAACTAAGTTTTTGTGCGTCGTTGAACAGCATCAGAACAACGGTCTGAAAAGTAAAATTTATCATTTATTAATAGTGAAAGTTGGGTAAAAACTAAAAAGTGTTACAGGTCGACCAAGTATGCAAGATCAGAGACATAGACTAACCTGAAATAAAGAAACCGCCAGTTCTTTTTTTCCCTTTGGAAATTCTGCTTTCAAGACACAGTGACCTAAAGAATTTTGCCACATTAACCGCCTACCACTATATTTGCTTAAGTAGAACTCTTTAAAAATGTCCTGCATCATTGCACAAGTTTCAGCTTATTGTAAAATCAAAGGAGTTGAAAAAACATAACAGAATCGTCTTTCCTTCATGTCATACCTGATAAACATTCAATTCATGGGGAAGGCAGACATCCATTGGTGGATATGTAGGCCAGTAACTATATCCAATTACCATGTTAATTAATATAATTGGCAGTAGAAATAAAAATCAATCTACTTTCTCAAAGAGCACGGAATGGTAAAACATACCCAGTTGTTAAAACATGCACACTCATCTCAATACCAGAAGGTAGTTTTGTCCTAGCTTGAGATGATTGTTTGAATGATTCATTTATCTCCTTTGATAACTCTATGTCCTACAATAACCAGATTTAAGACAAAAACACCCCTATTGATCACAAGCTCAAAATGCCCGTTACTCATGATAAAATAAACAAAACTATGGATAAAGCATTATACATACCTTAAACATTCCCTCGAGCTTGTTGGTGAACTGGCTACCACATTCAGTTTTTAACTATAACAATGACCAATCAGTTAATAATCAGAAAATATATTTCCTAACAAGCACATAATAAGGTTTAGACTATGAACCTTGGAGATCATCGACTTCTCAGCATCAATAGATGCACTCTTCCCTAAAAGAAGCCTTTTTGCAAGATCCTTTTTATAGAACGCCTCAAACACATCTTTACCCTATATCACAAAATTAAACATAAACAGATGAAAATTTTAGGTGCAAATAAAAAGAACTGATGTCACGAAATGACGCAAGGGTTTGTTTATCAATATTACTATCTATTGCTATTTTTTATGTACCTGAATAAATCTAAAGAGAACCAAGACTTTGTCAAGAGTGCCCTCCAATTCTTCTTCAGATGTTCCCTTATTTCCAGCTCGAAGTTTTTCATCCAAGAACTTTGCAATCAGTTCAGCAGGACGATTCTGCAGATAACAAATTAATATTTGTTAGTTCCAAAAAATAAAAATTAATTGGAGATATCAGTTCCTAAACCATAACAAAAGGGTACCTGACGGAGATTAATTAGATGCTCAAATGACTCTTTAATTGTGTTGCTAAAAACATCATTCTTCGAGAAGCTTTCTTCCCATATTTTATCAAGTGACATTTTGAATTCTAAGAGAGAAGACACCATATCTTTGTCCTTTTCTTCATCAGTTACAATCCCCTGACTGTTTTTCTGATGCATGAACTTAGTGCATGCCTTAAGGCTTCAAGGGCACTTACTCTTGAGAAAAGAGTATACATCCTTCTAAGATCTTCGGTACGGTTACCATCCATCAACATTGTGAAACCCTGGACCAAGTTATAACAGAAGTATAAAGATTGGCTGAAACTTACCATACTGAGATTTATGAATGAAAGTTTAATAATTGAAATAAAAGAAGGATTCATGCCTTATCAAGTATTGCAGATATATGGAGCTCAAGGAATTGTTTTTCGGCAGTTGCAACCAAAGGTTTCCTTGTACTAGCATCAAGATAAAGTAGACATCTGTCGTTTTCTTCATGCAACCTTACCTGCAATCACGAATGAACAGCATCAAATACCAATGAAACATAAAACATGGAACAATTAAAAAAAATGAATAGGAAGAACAGTACACACCTCCACATGTTTCAGATAATCTGGGACGTCTGCATGTTGCATGTATTTTACTCCTTCAGCAGCATAGAATTCTGATGTACATTCAAGGAAAAGCTTCTCGAAACTCTCAGAATAAATGCCTAAGGCAGTGAACATCTTTAACAGATGGTTAAGAAGTGTTCTATCAACAGCTTCACCTAATCTGACAAGTGTAAAGTAAGAGCCTATGAGTCATAAAATTACAAGATTATTTCATATAACTATGCAGTTGTTTAGTCCTCCACAATTAAGGAAATTGTGTTAAAAGATGTGGTAACCTACCTCTCACTCTCTATCATTTTCAGAAGGCCGAATACTGTTTTGTGTTCAACTTCTGAAGCTTGTGACAGATGCTTCCAGAAGAGTTGAAGGCCCATATCCCATAATGATCGTACGGATGGAGTTTGTTTCACATATGTACGGTCAAGATACAACGCAATACCACGGATCATTAACATTTGGTCACAAAAATCTTGCCAGGTTTTTTGCACAAGTGATAGAAAAACCACAAGATCTTCACTTTGACCAACTAATGATTGTAAAGCAGATGATATGTGGGCCTCACATTCCTTCTCAATCCGTTGGTAAAGACTTCCCCCCATCTTGTGGAGACAAAGATCATTGACCGCCTATAACAATAAAAAGTAACAAAATTCAATGGATGGAAAGTAAGTCATATAATAGAGAATTATGAAGCATGACTCACTTGATAAAGCTTCTCCAAATCACAAGGATCTGGTTGTTTCAAGAATATGGCACTAATTGCGGTCTTCAAGACTGCCCATGTAGTCTCCTCAAAGTTCGATGGCAAGGTTGGTTTAGCTTTAAGAGAGAATACAAAAAAGGGAAAACATTTAGCAAGGTGTTATATACCCTAAAATATTAAAGAAGTAAACTAAAAGAGATCAAATTCTGTTTGATCACGAAAGAATTAATGGTAAGATAACGTGATATAGCTTAGTATCTACTTCTTGTATATATGGCTTATGCTAAACATTCAATTATATACAACTTGATATTAATGTAAATAGGGTCAAATATACAGCTGTGATTGACCGACATAAGAATTAATGGTACAGCCAAACATAAGACAAATCCATAAATCAATACCCCAGAAGCATGTATCTACCACCTCAAGATGCTGGAAGCAGGTATCGGGTTCACCAAACCCTTGCATATATAAACCAGAACAAGGCATCACCATTTTCACATGCTACAATCATCTGGAAACAAGTTTAAGAGTAAGAACCTTCTATCCTATGATCAAAACTGTTGTGTGTCTCATTAACAACAATGATTATATAAAGAAGCTAATAGTCATCCAGCAAAGCATATTATAAATTTAGATTCATGAAGATATTATGTGCAAGAAGAATTTGAACTTCACATCATTTGGACATTCTTAATAAGGGATATTGTGATATTGACACATGTCATCAAGCTAATGATTGGTGGTACCAATCATGATTGGACATAATGATGACAAAACTGTAAACTGTAGTGCGGCTTTATAAGTCATCTACATGATATAGACCTTTGCCTTATTTTCCTTTTTTTTCTTTAATCACCTTCGCTAAACACACAAAGAGGACAAAAAACGTATTTGTCAGGACCTTCAACTATGTATTATAAAAAAATCTCTGTGATAGAAGTCCTTAGAAAAGGAAAGGCAAGAAACATGTTAAGAAGAACATTGTCAAGGAAAGATTGCAAGACATGAAATGCCTTAATCCCCACAACTAAAAACAGTATACCATAGTAGTCAAAGGCTCCAGGTGCACTCAAGGCGGTTTTGCTACACTTAGCTGCGCACGGGCGCCTACATGCACGCCTTTGGTGTCTATGCATTATAGAAAATAATGAATATATAAATAAAGACACGAAAGAGCATTTGAAAGGTAATCTATAAATATCATTTCCTGAACTTATAATTTAGTTCACAGATTATCAAATAATGATGACCCTATTAATCAACCATAATGATTAAAAACTATATAAAATGCCACCTCTTGCTATATGCACATTCTTAAGAATATGAACCATGAATGAGAAAAGTTAGTAGTCACCCAAATTTTCATCATGCAACACTAGAAATAACATATTTTTTTGGCATTACTACAAAACTTCCCAGCTACAAACTCAGAATAGAACTGCACGTAAATTTTACATGCTTAATGCTTTAATGTAAAAAACCCCCACAAGTGCATCAAAACTCAACACTGCTTTAGAGTTTTAGTTACAATAAATTCTGAATGCACACACTTGATCCTACATGGATCTTTTCAAGAACAAAATTTTATTTTCCTCGTATACATCCTGATCATGGGTATCTTTCATGTACAGGTACGTATTTCGAGCAACTTCAGCATCGCTTTCTGTTCACAACGCCTAGAGTACTTGTAATAGGATGATAAATTACAAAAACATATAGTAGTATCTTGATACCTAATCTAGACAACATAAGCATCATCTACCCAATAACATAATAATACCTACAAAGTTGAGGACTTCTGCAATTAGCTACTCAATTTCAGCTAAAAACCACAAAATCATGGATCCACAATACATAAATCACTCCACATATCCAAAACCCTATATCTACAGTGCAGCAAGATAACACATAATTCAAAGCAAATTGAAGATTCCTTTCAGATAACACAAAGGCATAAAGCAGTCTCACAAACATACATACAACAACTAAAGTAAACAAGTGAGTTAAGTAACAGATTCAATCGATGACCTTTAACTAGCTTGATCACGAGCTTCTTAGCAGGTTGAGGAGGCGTAGCCTTTTTACGGCCCAAATTAGCGGTGAATCCACCGGAAGATGAGGCTCGAGCACCATCGTTTACAGTCGGATCTACGATCATTGAAGAAGGATCGTGTACAGCAGAATTACTATCAAATTGATGCTGTTGTAAGCCGTTTTGTTGTCGATAGAGCACGATACGGCTTGCGATTTCTCCTTCTTCATCGCCGAGAAGTGAGGTCCTCCGCCGCCGCCGGTGGTGGTGGGTGGTGGTGGAGATGTGCAGGTGGTAGATGAACGCTTTCGGTGGTTGTTGTAGGGTTGCGACATATGAAATCGAAATCAAAAACTCATTTTATTGAAGGGAAATGGAGAAATATGCAGACAGAATTATAAATGACGAGATGAGGAAGACGATGTTCGAGAAGGATGAATGAGTAAACGGGTATGGATATTAGCGGGTCGGATACCGGATACGCGGGTGGATACAGAGGTGTATACGTGTTTGAACTATTATCGAGATCAAAATGCTAAAAGCTTGAATCTAATGGATGTTAAATGAGCGTGAACATAAACTTAAGCAGAGCTTGTTTAGTAGTAAGATCATGCTGTATTAAGTTTGACTAAACTCGCTAGTCTAGACGAACATGTAGTTTGTATAGCTTTTATTTAATGTGATAAATGTATAATATATGTAAAATATTTACATGTACTTTTCAAGAGAGTGGTGAATTACAAGATCTTTAATGTTATCCGTCTCTCAAATGACAGACTTGTGTTATCCTATAAATTCTATGTTGATGACGTTCTTATCTTGAGGGATTGCTTGGCTCATATCCTTAGATGTTTTCATTTAGCATCGGGTTTGGATAGTAACTTCAATAAAAGCAATATTTTTGGAGTGGTAACCGAAGTGCATGAGATTGTTTTGGTTGTCAATTGCTTAACTATCAAAGAGGAGTGCTTCCTTTCTGTTACTTGAGGATCCCTAATTGACGAAAATATGTGTCAGGTAAATAGTGAGAACCCAATGCTTGAGAAGCTCAAAGCAAGGTTTTCAGGCTGGAAATCTTGATTGCTTTCATTTGGTGGGAGATTGTCATTGATCAAGATCATTTTGGGCAGTCTCGCGTTGTATCATTTATCTTATTCTTAAAGCTCACGTGTAGTTATTAAGAGGATGGAATGTTTAAGGTGAATGTTCTTATAGGGAGGGTCTTCTGAGAACATTTGAGATTATGCAAGATTATACATGAAAGATCTTTTTTTGGCTCTCTCTTTAGTCCTATGTCTCTTATCCCTAGGAGGTCTTCCTCCACTAGCAGGTTTTTTCAGAAAACTCTATTTATTCTGGTGTGAATGGCAGGCAGGCCTATATTTCTTGGTTTTGATAGGACTCCTTACAAGCGTTGCTTCTATCTACTATTATCTAAAAATCATCAAGTTATTAATGACCGGACGAAACCAAGAAATAACCCCTCACTTGCGAAAGATAATAGATCCTCCATTTTTATATCACATATCCTATTTTGACACCAAGACCTTTGTGAGGAGGCACCCCTTCTCCCGAAGTTACAATTCAAAAAATCATGTGGGTCAAATGGTAGTTGCATGAGATGTCGGGGGGAGGGGGGTGTGGAGTGGGTGGTATTTTGGGATGAAAATTTGATGCTTTTGGCCAAATGGAGATCAAAGTTTAAAGTTGGCATACATGATTTGTGGGTCATGATAGTTGCTACAATTTGCCTCAACTAGAGGTGTACAAACCGGGTTTTTTTCAAAACCGGTTTGGGGTCCAAACCGAAACCGGTTTAGTCAACTAAAGTCAAAACGGTTTGGCCCCAAACCGGTTCAGGTTACAAATCGGTTTCAATGATGGAAAACCCAAACCTATAAAACCGGTTTGGAAACCGGTTCGGTTTTTTTTTTTTTTTTTATAATATAATAATTTAGATATGAAATATATATAATCATATTTATATTAATAAATCAAAAGCAACTTTAAAATTTAACTTATACTTAATTTAAAAAAATTAAATTTTTGTTAAATATATAATCATATTATATCAAAAGCAATAAAATAAAAGTTGTGACTATTATTTTATTAATATTGTTATTAATATCATGGTGGTGGTGGTTGTTTTTATTATTATTGTTGTTATTACTTGTTGTGATTAACTGATTATTATTGTTATTAATATTGTTATTTAGGGGTGTTGATCGGGTTAGTTAATCGGTTTTCGGGTTAATCGGTTCGGGTTGTTCGGGTTTTTTAATGTTGAAAGTCTACCCGAAACCCGACCCGAATAACAATCGGTTTAATCGGTTTCGGGTTGTTTGGGTAACGGATTGTTCGGGTCGGGTTTCGGGTATCAAACAATAGATTTAATTTAGTTTATTTTAGTGAGTTTTCATTTGAAATTTTATAAAATTAGTGGACTTAAATTAGTTTACTTCTATAAGTTATGAAATGTGTTTAAATATATATTTGTATACTAACAATTTGATCAATTTGGACAATCTAAACAAATGTATACATACAATTTACTTAATTATAATATGGGTTGATCGGGTTACTCGGATTTCGAGTTAATCGGTTCGGGTTATTCGGGTTTTTGAGTTTTGAAAGTCTATCCGAAACCCGACCCGAATAAGAATCGGTTTAATCAGTTTTCGGGTTCTTCGGGTAACGGGTTGTTCGGGTCGGGTTTCTTCGGGTACGGGTGATGTCGGTTCGGGCGGGTTAATCGGGTACGGATAAAATCGACGGGCCTATTGTTATTAATATAATAATATCATTATTTTATTTAATGTTAAATTATTATATCATACGTTACTTGTTAATCAATAATTCAATATGACTTAACGCCTTAAAATGAGATATATAATGAAAGTAAAATATATAATTGAGTTAAATGCATTTTACGTCCCCGAGGTTTTATAGAAATTACCATTTGAATCCAAAAGTTTAAAGTGTTGTCATTTGCATCCAAAGGTTTCATTAAAATTGACATTTGAATCCATTTGGCTACATCTAACTAACACGGTTAACTTTTTCCGTTAAGTTTCTAACATGAGAGTTATTTTAGTCATAAAATTACAAAATAAAAACAAACTCACATGAGGTTTTTTATATATTTAGCTTCTTTTGATAATTACAATTATAATTTGACTCTATAATAGTCTTTTATTATTTTGTTTTGTTAATGTATTTTGGTTTAGTAATCGTGTTACTTTTATAGTCTTTCTTTGATTTAAAGTTTAATTATTGTTACGATAATTGATTCTTTATGATTATTATTCATGACAGTTAATGCCATATTATTAATTGTTCTTATACTTTTATGATAATCTGTCTTTTATGATTATGATTCATATATTTTTGTTTCATATGTTTTATAAAATTAGAAATGAATCACTTTTAGTTAGTTAAACTTATATTTTATTTTATCTAATAGGACGTTCAGAGATGCCTTTTTTTATGGAATGAAAGAAATGCTGACCTATCATTCATTGTAAATAAAAATCGCAATGGTGATTACCAATACGAAAAGAGACTGAACGTCTAAAACTTATCACGTAAAGCTGATTTTTTATTTTGTAATTGTTTTGACTAAAATACATCTAATTTAGGAAACTTAACTGAAAAACTTAACGGCGTTTATTAGGAGTAATTAAGTAGATTCAAATGGCAATTTTTGTGAAACCTTCAGATGCAAATGGCAACATTTAAAACTTTTGGATTCAAATGACAATTTATATGAAACCTCAGGGACGCAAAACGCATTTAACTCATATATAATATATAAAACATATAAACAATTTAAACAATATAGATGATTAAATAATAGTTTTTTAAAAACTAAACATTTAGCCTAGTCGACTAGTCGTTCTCCGTTCGTTCGTTGCATACTTGTACGTTTATTCTTCGTCACCAGAACCGGAGCTGTTACGAAGTTACTTATCATATGCCGCTTCATCATCAGTCATTACAGGTGTCAATCCGCTCTCTACTTCGTCCTCGTATAATTCTGCTTCGTATTCCAATTCTTCTTCAAGTGAGCATTTGTCTTGTACTCTTTCCGCGGCATCCAAAAAATCCTTCAAGCAAATTGACATTTCAACCGCTTGGGGAGTGAGTCGAGTTCGTATTATCGATATAGCCCTTCCACTAACAAAAAAAATAGATTTCAAAGCTACCGTGGAAGCTTGGACGGTTAGTAAATCTTGGGGCATGGTGGATAGGATGGGAAATTGATCTTCCTTACCTTTCCACCAAGCCAATAAGTCAATATTTTTAAGATCTTGTGGACTCACGGTGGATAAAAAGTTTGTTCCACCATACCTCCCGAGTTCATTACTCGGACTGTTATCACGTTGACGTTTATTGCATTCATCCCTTAAAGTATTATATAAAGCACACATTGGATCATTTGAAATTTCGACATGTGTCGCATGCCTCAATCACTCATGTATATGTGATGTTTCACCATATTTTAATAAATAAACATCAAGTATTTTTTCTAATTGTTGATTAAAAGTAGCTTTTAAAGTTTGATCATAAAAGGGGTTTTCATCTTCTAAATCCAAATTAGAAGTAATTTTATCAAGTAAAGTTTCAACCCCCGACAAATTGAAACAAGGGTTTAATGCAGCGGCACATGTAATAACCGAAGGCATTTCTTTAAAATACTTTTTATGTTTTTCTTTCATTGGGGGTATTATATCCGAATAAGGTTTACCCCTAAACAACATCTCATTTAATTTTGAAGTCATTAAATAAATTTGGTGAAAAACTAACGGACTCGTTGGATAATAAACTACAGAAAGACAAGTAGTTGCATTTTTAAAAATTTGAAGCATTTTGTTTATTTCTTCAATAACGAACCAACCCGATGGATGGTAAGTATTTGCCTTTCCACGACTTAACAAACTATTATGAAAGGCTATTAAACTTTCTTTTTGTGCAATAGCCTTTTCAAACATGCTACAAATGGAATTTCATCGTGTACGTACATCCCAATTCGGACCTAAACATTTGGAATTTGTGTTTTTATAAAACTTGCGATATCTACTGTATCTTTGGTTATTGCTAAAAATATCATGTAACATGCTTTTAAAACCATCTTTCACTATTTCAATGGTTCTTAAACCGTCTTGAACGGCAAAGTTTATGATGTGCGCAACATATCGACTATGGAAAAACACACCGTCACACATTGGTTTATATTTTAATTTTAAATGATCTATCGCAAGCGTGTTATTTGACGTATTATCAAAAGATATAGAAAATATTTTATTTTCTAATTTATACGTTTTAATAACTTTATCAATAAGATAAAAAATGTTTTGGCCGGTGTGAGGATAATCAAACAATTCAAACGCAATCGTACATTTCATCATTTGCCACGAATCGGGTTCAACCCAATGGGCGGTGACACAAATGTACGAGTCCGGTGAACCGTGAGGAGTCGACCAAACATCACTAGTTAAGTTAACACCGGTTTGTAAATTTTCAAAATAAGATATTAATTCATTTTTTGCTTTTTTCACATTTTTAAACAATCTTTTCGAATAGTAGCACGGCTTACATTGGTGTAACGTAGTTGGAGAGTTCGTTGAATGAGTCGAGTCAAACATTCGTTGTCGAAATGTTTGAATGACAAGCTTTATTGAATTACAAAATGTGCCATTTGCTCCCGAACCGCATCAACGTTATAAGCCCAGACATTTCCTTCGTTTGTCATGGAAGCTTGACCTTGAGACGGTTGACCTTTCAAAGCCTTGCAATATTTATGCTCAATGTGGTTTTTTAAAGTTGTGGTTGCATATTTTTTGAAAAACTTATGACACAATTTGCAACGAGCTTTGTTCGAACCGCTAGCCATTTGACATAAATCGTAATTGCACAATACTTCGTGGTTCCTATTAGTAGAAATGATTGCTACCACCACGTTGCTTGAAGACGCATCACAACTAACGGATGATTGAGCACTTCGTGAAGCCATTTGAGAGAGTTTTTTCTAGAACGAAAGTATTGAGTGTTTTTACGATTTTTGAGAGTAGAGAGCGTTTTAAGTTGTTATCAAAAAGGACACCAAACGGCCAAAAACGGCTACATAGCCGTTACCCAACGGCTAGATTTTTAAAACCGGTTTGATGCTGCCGGTTTGATGCTGCCGGTTTGGGTACATGGACCGGTTTGAAAATAGGTTTGAAACCGGACCGGGTTACGAACCGGTTTGCAAGGGGAAATCTACAAACCGACTAAAAACCGGCGGGTCGGGCCGGGTTGAAACCGGTTTGGGCCCAAAACCGGTTCTCGTTTTTTTCTTCGAACCGGTTTTTTTGAACATCTCTAACCACGACCCTCATAGGTAACTGCCTGTTCAGTTTAAAGCTTCCATCAAAAGTGTTCGGGAACATATTTTGAACATCGAAGATGATTTTTCTTAAAGAAAATATTAATCTGAGCAATTTCTTAAAAAGACGTAATCAAAGATGATACTTTGATGCTTTTTTTTTTTGGCCAAATTATGGTAGCTAAGTCCCTTTTAATGGTATTCTTCTTCGAGTTGTTTGCAACCGAAAGGACTAAAGCATGCATAGTGGCTGGTAGAAAAAAACGTGAGTGTATAGAATGTTATGTGGAAGTGGGCTGGAAATTAAACGCAATTTGCGTGGGGGTCGCGAACAATAGCAATTGTAGCTGATGATTGAGTGGCTGGAGAGTTCTTATCCTAATCAATGTTGTGATAAATGAGTATGGTTAGGTGATGACTCGGGTGCTTTTTCGGTTAAATCTTTGAGGAATATCCTTGAGCTTAATAGTGTTTTAGTTTATCTTTGTCATATTCCATGGAGTCATTGGGTTCCACTTAAAACTAGATGTTTTGTTTGGAGGGTGCAACTTAATAGAATTACGTCTAAAGTTGGAGGATGTTTTGTTAGAATATACAAATTACTCTACGTGTGTGTGGGGTGGGGGGAATCGGCTAACCATTTGTTGTCATCATGCCCTTTTGTTGCTCAAATTTGACATATATCATCGTGGTGTTGGTTCTTGGCCGCATGAAAAACCTGGTTTGCGTTATTCTTGTGACGACTATATGGTTCATTCGGGTGGCTCAAAATGATCTCTTATTTTAAGTCCACCCCTCTTTGGATGTCAAACATGGTGGACAAGATTACGTTAACTCTTTTTGACTAAAGGTTAGGGCCAAGCTAGGAGATCCTCTATGGCACAATTCGTGTAACTTTTTGTTTTGTAAATTTCATTTGTATGTGTTGTTTTGGAGGTGTAGATTACACGATGATTATGTGATTTTGTCATTCTAAATTTGAAGGAAAATTAATAAATAAAATAATATACACGCAAATGTGTGTGTTTTTCTTTCATATTTTAGAGTAAACGAGTTTGACCGATTTCATTCAACGAGTATTATGTCCACAGTTAGCCACAGAAACACCACTCGGGTTTGAATAAAATTCATGTCATGTTGACAATTGACAATTCGTTTAGAAACTTAAGTCAAAGTAAGGCAACGACACGTTGAACCATGTAAAACTTATATAAAACGAATGCAAAATTTATGTTAAGCGAGCTCACACGTTGATAATAAAATTCAAAACTCTATATAAAGAAAGACCCTAAAAACATCAAAACATTCATAAAATTAAACACGTCGCCGTGTTAATTCATTAAATAAGTAAAAGAAAGTAAGAAAAAACCATTAAAAAGAAAAACAAAACCTTGAAGCAACTTTGACAGCTTTTACGCTTGTGCTTCAATGACATATACATTATTATCTACAACTTCGTTTTGAATGATTTTTAAATTAAAACGTACTTAAAATTGAGCACATTACAACGACTTATTTAGAATTTTATAACAAAATTTATATAAGGACAGCTAAAAAACCAAAAATTATGAGTGGACCGTGTATCAATAGGTCCTTGGATAAACAAAACAAATTGAAAAAACAAATTGATAAAGTGTAGGATTCAGAAAGAAAACTTTAGTTAAACTTGAGGAAATGATATTGTCGATTGTTAAGGGCTATATAGTAAATATAACAAATGCTATAAATGGTTGTAAATTATACTCAAGAGCTAGTAAAGAATGAAGTGATGACCAACCCTTTTATTCTTGACGTGGAAGGAAATGGAAATGGAATTGGGATAAGTAAGTTTGATAAAAGTATAATTTTACTATAAGCATAGAAAGATCAAAGATGTACATCATGCATCATGACCTCTCAATGCAAAAATTGTTATATATAATTACACAAATAATTCATCTAAATAAAACTAACACACTTATAGAATTAAAAATGCAATTTTTTTCAAAAGATAGTCATTTTATAATCATTACAGATCCAAAGGCTATTAACAGAAATATTATATTAAGAGTATAATAAAATATGTTCAAATTAGTTATCCAACTAAAAAGTAATAGGTATATAAAAACAAATTAAAAGAAAACGGAAAAAAAAAAAAAACAAGAAAATAAAATAAAATAACAAATTAAAGGGGAAATATAAAAAGAGAGTAACAACTATAAATAGAGCAATTAAAAAAACTAAACACATGTCACTAAAAATAAAGAATAAAAGAATAAAAAAGAAAGTTGGGTTTCAAAAAAAATCATGAGGGATCGCTAGGGTCGACACGCATTGGTTGAAACTGCTACCGCGGTAAACCACTAGACCTAGAGATTTTCTTTGTTTTTTTCTTTTGTTCTAATTACATTTGACAAAAAAAGGATGTGTAGGCCTGAAAAAAAATGGTTGTGTTTGGATTGAACAATTATACACTTAATTTAAAAAAATAACATAGATAAAAATCAAACGATATAAAACCCACAACCAAAACAAACAACCCCCCCCCCCCAATCGTCGTATTTTCCATACTTCGTCCAAACCATCATCGATTTTGTTGCAAACAAAGGTGTTCTAAGCTCGAAAACAAAGTTTCTAACAACTATTCGTCATTTCTAGGATTGTACACAAATCGAAAAAAAACTCGTACAAATCATTTTTTGTGATCATTCGTTAAGATTTCAACAAATGAACAAATGGTGCAAGAACATCGAACCGAATAGAATTTTGTTCATGTTCGTGTGTTAACGAACATGAGTTAATACAATCGAGGATAAACAAACACAAACGAATATATATCATTTTAGAATAAAGTTTAGCTTAAGCATTACATCAATCCACCCAAAATAAATACAAAGTATTTTGAAATAATAATTTGAGAAAATTGCAAAAAAAGTCCCTGTGGTTTGACCATATTGTAAGTTTGGTCCCCAGACTTTAAAAATTGTAAATTTAGTCCAAACATTTGGAAGTTTGTTGCAAATTTAGTCCCTACCATTAGTGTTCGTTAGTTTTTAATGACTGGGATTAAATCTGCAATATGGTCAAATTATAAGGATTAATTGTGCAATTTTTTTAAAAATTAAAAGAAGAAGAAATAAAAAAATCAATTTGCAGTAATACTTTTGGTGCCATCAAAAGCACCACCCACTTCTGCCACCATGAACGGCCTCTATCGCCTCCTTCTCCGGCGAACCAACCGGAATCTTGTTCCCATTGCTGATTCATTGCACTCTTCACTACCAACACTAGATATGGCATCATCTTCATCGCCTCAATCTAAAACCCCTATTTCTCCAATCCTCACAAAACGCTTCACCTCCACCACTCTCATCTCCACCCAATTCCAACCAATTCCCCCTATCTAAACTCATCCCAACCAAATTCATCGACAACAGCTTCCGATTATCCGGCGAATATTCAGTATCTTACTTCCTCTCGCATTTTCACTCCGATCATTACGCTAACTGGTCTAAAGGAATCATCTATTGGTCACCATTACATCCCGACTTGTTGTTCAAGTACTCAACATTTCAGAATCCTTTTTGTGCTTTGCTGTTGTCGGAGTCAGTTTGATTGACGTTTGTGAAGTTTCGTTGATTTACGCTCATCACAGCGGTGATGATGTGATGTCGGAGATGAACCCAATTTGATTCAAGTGGTGTCTGCTAGAAAATTAAAAAAAAGAAAATAAATATATTTGAATAAAAATCAAAGGATCAGCATTCATCATTTCCAAATTTGTGAAGATTTGACAGCTTCTCAATGCTGTCAATTAAGAACCGTTGCTTCATCTAGGGAATTCTAAATATTGCATTTCCTTGTATACTCTTTGTACTCTCCTATTTATACCTCTTTTTGTTTCTCTTGTAACATAAACAAACAATATAGCAATTAAACCTTCTTTATATTTCATTTGAAAGATGGTATCAGAGCGTGTGTTGATCTTTGATCGACCTGCTCATAACTGCTCATCATCTACCCCAAGACTTTCAATTTCAGCCACATCATGACCGAAGAAACCAACAGCGGTGATGATCTCGCTATTCAAATTACCAACCTATTGAAAAATAGCCTCAACAACCAAACTCAAACCCAAAAACAGAACCTCTCTGATAGCTTGAAAATCAGTCTCAAGCTTAATAGCCAAAACTACGCCTTTGGGCTCGAATGATTCTGGTTGCCATCTGGGGAAAGTCCAAACATCTGTTAACTCATTTAACAGGTAAACCTCCTCCACCAAAACCAACTGATGACAACTATGACCAGTGGGAACAAGATGTCTTGGTCATGTTCTTATGGTTAATACAAAATATTGAACCCGTTCTTGCAAGCAACCTAACCGAGTTCCCTACAGCCAAAACAACTATGGACGCTCTGGTGTAACTTACAGCAGCGGGAAGGACAAACTCCAAACCTTTGATCTACATGTCAAAGCTAATGGGACTAAGCAGAATGGTTCTCCACTTGAAGATTTCTGGATTGTTATGCAAGGCGTTTGGGGGGAAATCGAGAGGAGAGACCCAAATCCCATGACATGTGCTGCTGATATTGAAGCTTATAACAAAATCCGGTCAGAACAGAAGCTTTTCCAGTTCTTAAACGCCCTTGACAGACAATATGATGCTATTAAACGAGAGATTCTCCGATGGGACCCGTTACCCTCGGTCGAAGGTGCCTACTCTGCTGTTCGAAAAGAAATGGCGCATCAAGGAATTTTGGGAACAACAATCAACACCACCTCTGCCCCGAACGGTGTGGCGGCGGGTCTAGTCGCCAACGGGCCCCGGATAGACAAAAACAAACTAAAATGCAGCCATTGTGGGATGTCGAAACATACCAAAGACCAATGTTTCAAGCTCGTTGGATACCCCGATTGGTGGAGTGATGGCCACAAAAAGGGTCATAAAGAGGACGGCAGAACTACCGCCACCGTCGGCAACTTGGAAGCTACCAAGAGCAGTGGCGAACAGATCAAAGCCGGGGTAAACAGTGGCGGGTTCGGCGGTGTTGCATCTGCAGGAGGCGGTGAAGCACATTTAGGGCACAACTGTGATGAGGACGATGGAGGTAAAGGGTTTGAGAAGCTATTCTCAAGCCCTTCTTCTTTTAACTCTTCTGTTTTTAATCCTTTATATTTTGACCCTAATGTTCTGAAATTGCTACAACTCACCCCTCCAGAATCCAATAAGGACAATGAAAAAACTAATCAAGCTTTAAAAAATTCTAATCTTTCTAATGATGTTTTTCATAAAAATATAATAATGATCATTCTGATGATTTTCTTGATTCTACAAATAAGAATTTTATTAGTCAAGCCAATATGGCTAAAACTTTTGGAAAAAATAAATAATTCATGGATATTTGATTGCGGTGCTACGGATACAATGACATTTGAATTATCCGACATGGTTTCATGCTCTAAACCTAAAATTAACCATATTAAAACCGCTAATGGAGGGGTAATGCGTGTAAAAAGTGAAGGAACTATCGAAATATCTCCAACTTTAAAGCTTTCAACTGCCTTTATGTCCCGACATTATCACATAAATTACTATCTATAAGTCATGTGACAAAAGAATTAAATTGCTCGGTTTTAATGCACCCTACCTTCTGTATCTTACAGGACATCAGGACGGGAGCGATTATTGGGCGTGGCACTGAACGTCAAGGATTGTATTACGTGGATGAAGTGACTCAACATGGTACTGTGATGTTGGCTCACGGGAAAACAAATAGAGAAGCTTGGTTATGGCATAGACGGTTGGGACACCCATCAATTGGTTATTTAAACCTTTTATTTCCGAAACTTTTCCCTTCCAATAAATCGTTACATTGTGAAACCTGTGTTTTAGCTAAAAGTCATAGACATACCTATAACCAACTAACACACGAGTTGGTTTACCTTTTTCTCTTATACATTCTGATGTTTGGGGACCGGCAGAAGCCACTGGAGGATAAAATTATCGGTTTTTTGTACTTTTTATCGATGATTGCACTCGTATGACATGGATTTATTTTTAAAACATAAATCCGAGGTTTTTGATAAATTTAAAATGTTCTATGTCATGATACAAAATCAATTTAAGAGTAACATTCAAATTCTCCGATCTGATAATGGTGGGGAATATATAAATAATCAAATGAAACAATTTTGCCAAGAGAAAGGGATTATTCACCAAACATCGTGCTCGTATACTCCTGAGCAAAACGGTGTCGTTGAACGATAAAACCGCATCCTCTTAGAAATTACTCGAGCTCTTATGATTGAATCTCGGGTTCCTAAGTCGTTTTGGCCAGAAGCCCTCGCTACTGCCACCTATCTTATCAATCGCCTACCAACTAAAGCACTTGATCTAAAGACTCCCGTCCATATCCTATCCGAGTTCACCAAACTCCCACCAGCTCTCACCCTACAACCACGAATATTTGGGTGCTCTGTCTTTGTCCACATACCTAAAACTGACCGAACCAAACTCGATCCATGCGCTGAGAAATGCATTTTTGTGGGCTATGGTGTAAACCAAAAGGGATACCGTTGTTATAACCAAAAAATCATCATATATACACCACCATGAATTGTGATTTCTTAGAAACCGAATTCTTTTACACCTCCCAACACAGTGGTCAGGGGGAGAGAGGATATGGTAATGACACCCTGAGTTGGTTAAAATGGAGTTCTCCCTTGAAAGAAGTCAATCACAGTACCAAGATGAGTCACGCACCCCCAACCAATCTGATGAGCCTACAATCAGTGTCACGAACCAAGATCCTCCCGCTCAGATGCCAGAGGTGAGTAAGTCTCAAATACGTGAGAACATACAGAATACTAAATCTTATGAGAACCAAAATGACAGTCATGACATAGGAACAGAAGAAACTATGCAGGAACAACAAGATGAACAAATGCAGGAACGAGAAGATGAACCAATACAAGAAAAAACTCCTGAGAGATATGTTCTACCACCAAGAACAAATAGGGGTGTTCCACCAAAACGATACTCTCCTGAAAAGCAGTCAAGAACTTCTAGGTATCCAATGGCAGGGATTGCTAAAGGGAACTTATCTAAAGATGCTAAGGCTTTTACCTCTACTGTATATGATGAACAAATTTCACACTCCGTAGAGCAAGCCTTAAAATCAAAGAACTGGAGACATGCGATGGAAATGGAGATGGAAGCTCTAATGAAAAATGACACATGGGAAAAGAGTGTTCTTCCTTTAGAAAAGAAACCAGTAGGATGTCGTTGGGTCTACACAATCAAATACAAACCAGACGGAACCATTGAAAGATATAAGGCACGATTAGTGGCGAAAGGCTACACTCAAACATATGGGATTGACTACTCAGAGACCTTCTCTCCAGTAGCAAAATTTGACACAATCCGGGTCCTCTTCTCGATTGCTGTGAATGAAGAATGGCCTTTACATCAATTTGATGTTAAAAATGCCTTTCTGCATGGAGAATTAGAAGAAGAGGTCTATATGGAAGCTCCACCTGGATTTACAGAAGACTTTAAAACAAACGAAGTTTGTAGATTAAAGAAGGCTCTCTATGGACTCAAGCAGTTTCCACGAGCTTGGTTTGGAAGGTTTACATTAGCAATGCGTAAATATGGTTTTCAACAAAGCAATGCCGATCACACATTGTTCCTTAAACGAAGAGGTAAACTTGTGACTTGTTTAATTATATATGTTGATGATATGATTATTACAGGTAATGATGAAGAAGAAATAAAAAGACTGAAGACAAGCTTGTTCATGGAATTCGAGATGAAAGATTTGGGAAGACTCAAGTACTTTCTAGGAATTGAAGTTCTAAGGTCGAAACAAGGGATCTTCATATGCCAAAAGAAATATATTCTTGACCTCCTAGCCGAGACAGGAATGATCGATTGCAAACCTGCCGATACCCCAATGATAGCCAACCATAAACTCCGTATGGAAGAAGAAGGAGGGTTGACGGATAAAGAAAGATACCAACGCTTAGTAGGCAAACTAATATATCTGTCACGTACTCGTCCAGACATTGCTTACGCAGTTGGGGTGGTCAGCCAATTCATGCATCAACCTCAAGTCGCACATATGGAAGCAGTGTGGAGAATTCTCAGATATCTCAAAGGAACTCCAGGACATGGAGTTTTATTTCAACCAAACAATCACCTAAAGATCCAGGCATACACTGATGCGGATTGGGCCGGTGACCAAGGGAACCGAAGATCAACATCAGGATACTTTACTTTGGTAGGTGGAAACCTGGTTACATGGAGGAGTAAAAAACAGAAAGTAGTAGCATTATCTAGTGCTGAAGCCGAGTTCCGGGGAATTGCAAAAGGCCTGGCAGAAGTACTATGGATACGCAAGCTCCTGACTGAGATTGGATTTCCTCAAACCAAAGCAAGCGAGATCATGTGTGATAATAAAGCAGCAATACAAATTTCAGAAAACCCTGTCCAACATGATCGTACAAAGCATGTAGAGGTTGATAGACACTTCATCAAAGAAAAATTAGAAGCTGGGATCATAAAACTACCGTTCGTTCGATCAGAAGACCAATTAGCAGATATTTTAACAAAAGCTGTTAATGGGAGAAGTTTTAGCAACTGCCTCAGCAAGTTAAGCATTGGAGATCCCACTACTTCACTTGAGGGGAGTGTTAGAAAATTAAAAAAAGAAAATAAATATATTTGAATAAAAATCAAAGGATTAGCATTCATCATTTCCAAATTTGTGAAGATTTGACAGCTTCTCAATGCTGTCAATTAAGAACCGTTGCTTCATCTAGGGAATTCTAAATATTGCATTTCCTTGTATACTCTTTGTACTCTCCTATTTATACCTCTTTTTGTTTCTCTTGTAACATAACAAACAATATAGCAATTAAACTTTCTTTATATTTCAATTTGAAAGAGTGTCGACTTCCAGGGAATAGTTGATCGATTATTGTAGCAGGATTGAATCCAATTTGATTTTATTATTCTTAGATCGAAAAAACCTACACGATTTTGCAAAAATTGCGATGATTTTGTGTCGGAGAGCAAGCGATGGTAATGGTCCTATATGATTTTGTAGAGGCGGTGCCTAAATGAAACTTTTGGGGTGACGTGTCTCTAGTGATCAACGATGAATTTTTGGCATGAAGAATCTGTGATAAGTGTTTTTATAACCGGATAATCGCCACCGTCGTGACGCTCTGCTTCCTAAAACTGCCATGCAACCACCGCTTCTCTCTAACTCCGGCAAAACCACTATTGACGCCGTTATTTCTGTGTTAACTTGCCTTTTGTAGTTTATATAATTTATTGAGAAAATTACATAAATGGTCTCTATGTTTGATCATATTGCATATTTAATCCCCCAGATCGTTAAAAACTAACGAACACTAACAGTGAGGACTAAATATGCAACAAGTTTTCAAATGTTTGGATTAAATTTGCAATTTTTAAATTTTGGGGACCAAACTTGCAATATGATCAAATCACATGAACTATTTTTGCAATTTTCTCTAATAATTTAAAATTACTTGACATAATAATGATAAACGTAATTTTGTCAAAATAATGCCTCAAACAATAAAGTTGTCAAAAATGACTAAACTTGAGGTTCTTCATTTGATCATCAACTCGACCAATCATATTCTCTGATGAAGCGAAAAAAACCTATATATAGATTAGATTCTATCCTATTTTCTTTATTTTGTATTTACTTTTTTACAATGGTTTTTACTAGTCAAGTGGGAAGGTAGAACACTATTTGATGAATAAAACATCTTTTAAAAAAATGGTTCAGGTAGCTCAATTGGTTAAAGCAAATAATTAAAAATCCTTATGTCATAATCCACCATTCATGACCTATGATTATAAGTTAGATAAATCATGTAAAGTAAGCCAAAAATCAAACAAACAAACAAAAAAAACGAACACAAACGAATGTAAATGAACAGATTATCGGACGTTCACGAACATAATTGAGTGGACATGTCCTAATTTTTTTGTTCATATTTCCATCTATTAAATGAACGAACATAAACAAAATTTATGTTAAGTAGTCCACAAACTGTTGGTTGAACGTTTACAGCCGTAATCATTCACTAAATCACAACTCGATTGCTCAGGGGCGAAGCTTCTTTGGGGCCAGGGGAGCCCCCGCCCCCTCTCTTTTTTTCGTCAGTAGTGTTAATTTTCGGCTTAATAGTGTAAATTGTTGGTCCGGTAGTGGAATTTTTTTAATAAATATAGAGTCTGCCCCCCCCCCCCTCTAAAATAATTTACTTACGTCTCGTCCCCTTAAGATTTGTCTCAAACTCCGCCACTGCGATTGCTCTAATTCACTTATTGTGATCAATCCAAGGGCTCCGTTTAGTTTTCTCTCGTTAGGTGATGTTGGGTTTTTTAGTTAATTAGTGCAAAATAATTTGATATTAATAATTTCAATTCAACATCAGTGTCAACATTATACAGGTTTGTTTATATGTACGACTACATGTAGATACAAATCCCATTATAGAGGTTCGTAACCCTGATGGATTTAACCCTAATTTAAAATATTTATCACATTATACCAATATGATTATTTATAACTTAGGGGGCGTTTGGTTGGAAGGAAAGGAATGGAATTGAATTGAGAAACTAGTATAATTTTCAAGCAAAATTATGTTTAAGTGGGTAATGAAATGTAAAATCCAAGGGAATGTTTCACCTCAAATTCCCTTGGTTGTGGGATTTCAAATTCCCTCTCTAGGTGAAAGGATTTTGAAATCGCACAACCAAAGGAATTTGAGGTGAAACATTCCCTTGGGTTTACTTTTAATTGCTCACTCAAACACAATTTTACTTGAAAATTATATTAGTTTCTCAATTCCATTCCATTACATTCCATTCCATTCCTTCTAACCAAACGCCCCCTAGTTTGTTGTTATATGCATATATCTTAAATATGGATCATTAGAGTTGTCACTTATGTAATCCTTCCATGTTGCATGCTTAGAATAAAAGTTATGAACATTTTATAATTACTACTTTTGATACAGATTATTATTTGCAAAGTACAGTGTTATGAACTTATAGCACTTAATACTGCATCAACAACTAAGTCCAAACAAACTAAACAATTCTCATGTATGTGCATATATACACACACATTTCACCCATTCAATACAAACATTATTTTAGTTACACCAGCATAAAATAATAATGAAAAACATGCATGAGAGTTTGACTCGCCAACCCGCAAACATAACCTGTCTAACAACTCTAAGTTCGATACAGAGTACGTCACGACAGCTGACTTATCATCTGCATTTATTTTCAGTATGTAGATTACTTCAGCTTACACCTGATCAGTCTATTAATTCAATTGATCCAAACTCTTTTGCGAAATTCTGCAAGTGCCCAAAGTGGGAAGATGTTTCTGTGTTCAGGATAATGTAACAAGCAATTCTTCAAGGAAGCTCCAGTAATCTCCTACAAAATTCATATTAGTTGTAAAGAGAAATGATTATTTGAAACTAGAACACATATAGTTAAAAGTTATATATGTGTATAACCTGTTGAGGAAAATCTCCATTATCCATTTGTGCATTAATTAGTAGTTTTGCTGCTTTATGCAAGGGTGTTGGATCTCTTTCAACCTAGTAAAGAAAAATGAAATGCATGAATGTGTTTAAGCCTTAAAGATCAATATCTTATAGCTACAATGTAACATCCAACCCTTTATTCCAGCCAATATTATCTGCTTTGGCCACAAGACGCTCACAAATTTGGTATTGGTTGCCTACGTGGAGACTTTCATGGAGGACATGGGGACCATCATGGAGTTCTCCAATCCGATCATGCTTAATTATAAAAAATTTACGCAGTGTTACATAAAATAAGCTTGATTCTTGGTGAAAATCTAACCTGTCCGCCTAACATAAGACCAAGCATAGCCCATGATGTTTGTACTAGGTTCGTCCGATTTCCATCAAGGGGTGTGTATACTTCTCTAGTGCAAGACTTGATACTCTCCCCCCATCCACCCTCTTCGTTTTGTTTCGAAAGTAAAAAGTTGACTGCTTTATGAACCGCTTCATTGTTGTCATAAGTTTTGCCAGCAGAAACTAAGCCTGCGAGCGCAAAGAATGTGCCATAGACAAAGCATATTCCCCAAAAACCATACCTGTTGAATTCCATAGATATTTAGCTTACTTATCATTTTCATAATAAGTTCTATTTCATTATGCCATTATTTTCTTGACTTACCAAGAACCATCGGCCCATTGTTTTCGCTCCACAAAACTAACTGCTTTTGCCACAGAATCTTCTATTTCTTTCTCCCTATGCCCCGGATGCAAGCGTTTGAAGGCTAAAAGCCCTTGGATAATTGATGCTGTGTTTTCTATATGCCTAATTAGATCACACATATTAAGAAATGTTAGTATCTAATTGTATGTCCAAGTTTTCTGAACAATTCCTATAGTGGCCAGCTTAACAAGAGAAAAAGGTTTCATAAATGACGCGTACTCTTTCTCAACAACAATGTCTGCAAAAACTTCTGAAGGGTTTAGCATCTGTAGAGAAATAAATGTAATAGACAGAGTTAAACATCTTTTGATATCTAATGCGTACCGCTTAGTATACATTCGTAATACAAGTGTTTGGTTGATGGGTGTGGGCTTTATAAATGGATAGCATACCCACAAATTTAGGCCTACTCCAAACCACCAAGAGAGGTGGTTTAAAAATCTATTCTCATTTCACCCTTTTATTAATCTCGTATCCATAGTGATTCCTTAATTGAAAACCAAACACCCCGGGATGTCTTTCAAAAGGTTGATACAGTATGTTTACCTCTAAATATGGTTGCGGGACAGACGGCTCCCAAATAGAAAAACCTCCACTTGTGGGACTCTGCAAGTAAAGAATGAAATTAACAGCCTCGTATAATCGCGCATTATCAGTTCTTTCTCCTGATATTTCCTCTGGCATTTCTGATAGTAATAGAAGACACTGCAAGAAAATAGACATTATACTGTAAAAGACAATTATTTCCCAAATATTGAAAAACAAACAAAAAAAACTATCTCATTCATAAAGTTGGGTTTGAGTAGGGTGAGATGAGCGCAAACCTTGCCTCTATCCCAAAAAATAAAGAAGTTGCTCCCACTGATACCCTCGACTAAAATATTGATAAATTAAGATAAAATGTATGGCTATAGACCTATTATATGATCACCTTTAATGCTTCAGCTGTGCAGTCTGAGACGACCCAACCTTGATCTTGATCAGAGAAAGTCCATGCTCCTTTACTAAAAGGCTTATACATTTTCATAAAATTTCCAGGAGAATTTTGTTTAAACTGAGATTCTTTGATGAAGAAATGGGCTTTTTTCAACGAGTCACCGAACTCTTCAACCATATTACTAGCTATTATCGCCTGAGTTGCAAGTGTGCAATCCCATAATTGGCTCCCACAACCCTGCATTTTCATCCCATCTTCCGCAATCCATAAATAATCAGGTACTCTAGCAAGGTGATGCTTGAATTCATCACCATTCGGGTTTTCAGCCCACCAACACATCATTTGCAAGCTCTGCATCGAATACCAAAAAGAAGTTAGTAGAGCTTGGTAGGTCGGGTCGGGGCTGTTTGGTAATGGGTCAAACTTCATAATTCTCCTAGTACCTTTTCTACACATGCCATGGTAATATATCTGGTCTCTTGGGCGTTATATCGCATTAGTTGAACCGCTCTTTTGAGGCCTCTTTCTCTTAGCTTGGTAAAAGGCCAATATTTAAAGAGTGGCTCACTTAGATAGTGAAGACTATCCCACAACAGATTTTGGACTTTTGAATGAGGGTAATAGAGATCCTCCTGCACTCCATAATTATATCATGCGTATTTCAGCAAAAACTTACAACCATACATTGACAAAAAAAAGTGTTGGTGAATAATTTACAATGGATAGTGCTACAAAAATGATTATAGGTGACAATGTTGGCAGGCCAAGTACATGATCAAACTCAAACCGTAATGAGATGACAACATATAACCAGTGGCGGAGCTTGAACTTTCTTGTAGGGGGGGCGGGGGCGAAATCAATTTTTTTAGGGGGGGCGAACTTGATATTTATATAAAAATTTACACTACCTGACCAAAAATTTACACTACCGGACTAAAATTTAACACTACGGCGAAAAAACAGGGAGGCGGCCCCCCCCCCCCCCCCCCATAAAGATCCGCCCCTGCATGTAACTTTATGTAGTATGAATCGGAATGACCCAACACAATTTCCCTCCATATTTTTTACAACTCTATAAAATAACTTGTGTATCATTATCAACTTCTTTAAGAAATCATTCAATAGAATATAGCCGTCTTTGACTAGCTTCCTTTTTAACTAAACTTTTTATAGTTACCATCGGCCCAATAAGATAAAATTAATCTGAGCTCATAAGAAAATGTTTTGAAATTGTCATACATGATCCTTCACTTACAAACCTTGTGGAGCTTACATGCTATTTATGTATCTATATAAACAATACAAATCATTCATTCTAACTACCTTGCAACAGTTGTGGCGTTGTTTATCCCAGTTTATCTTGTGATATGGGATAGGATAAATTTCTTGTCGAAGTTGCAGTACAAGATTTGTAATTGGACCATGGAATTTTCTAGCGTACAAGTATGACATGGGCATATAGGTTGTCCGGCAAAAGCACCACATTTTCGCTACATCAAATGTAAAAAATATAGCAAGATCAAATGAAATTCATTTCACTCAATATCTTTTGGTGATTGTGAGAAGAACCCATTGTTGGTAAACTCACAAGATCCCATATGCTAACTAATAAGATCATGTAAAAAGCCGTATGTGTTGACAGATAACTTTTAAGAAAGTTACAAACAATGGAAGTTGTGCTTATCACTTTGTCACACTTATGAACGCTATTTCATTCAATATTCAAGATGTTTTAATAATTTATTTCAAGTATGTGTATATTAAATAAAAAATTTCGAATGTTTATTACATAATATGTGTACCTGTTAAGTTATAAATAAAGGGTCATTATCATTTATGTATTATGTACCCGGATGAAATGGAAAAGCTTCAGGGAAAAGCCAAAACTCTGGTGGAAGTGGATTGCACCCTTCCCATTCATAGACCCCAAGCACCTGTATATATAACAATTAATCATATCAAACAAACAAACAAACAAACATATCTAGTAAAATCTCACAACAGTTAGTTTTATCATAATACTATATATTGCAATGTTAAATTCGAGTAAACATTTACTGCGAGATAAGTTTTGCCCCAAGAGGGGATTGAGGTTGCACCACCATGGTCAAGTATCCACTTCCTAGCTCGTTCCACCGCACCATTTCCATCATCGGCTCCTTCACCTAGCAACCTTAAGGCTACGTAGCTCAATGCAGACCCCATCATTGTGCTATGTCCCTCGATATGAAATCCCCACCCTCCATCTTCGTTCTAAAAAGTTCATTTTGTAGCATCAAACTTAAATTATGTAACAAATATTTGACTATTGTTTACATATTATTTGTTTTGGTCATAAGAAAGGGAGATGGTTCGTACTTGATGATTGTAGATGTAACGTGTCATTTCTGTCTTATGTTCTTTGGTCAAATGTGTGTTGATAGATCCACTGATGTGCATTGCAATAAGCTACACGTTGAACAATTAATCACTTACATTTAATATCAATTAAAATTTTATTATAAGACCGCACGTAGCCTGCATTACATGTCATTAGGTTCATTTATACAACTCTCATGTTAGTTTTTAAATATCGTTTATTATTTCCTAAGAACAAACTCAAATAATGCATTTATGCTTACGATATATATACACATAGATCGATATCGGGGTTCGTGACACTCATAATTCGAATAAAGCATAGAGAACACGTAGAAAAGACTACACTTACAAGGGGAGGAGTGTAGAACATGGGGCCAGAAAATTCTGCAGGCCAGTGACCATCATGTGCTTGGATCGCGCGGTTCAATAGGACTGCTTTCTTCACCACGGTCGTCACTGCTTCATAAGTCACTTCCTCATTCTCACGTAACCTCACCGGCGGTATGCTCAATAAATCAATTCCATTTTCTTTGATCAACTGCGTAACGTTAACAGTGTTGTGTATACAACGCAACGCTTAAGACAAGAAAAAACATAAATAGCAAATTACACGCATGGTTCTTGTGGTTTGAACCAAATTATGAATATGATTCATGAACTTCATTTACGAATGTTGTTTACCACTGTCGTGATTGTTTTTATCCTTATATGGTTCAAAAAGTTAATAAGAGGTTACTTTTCTATTAAATTCATGTAAATTTAGTTTACCCTTATAAAAAACATAAAAATCCTTGCTAAACTCTCCCTAAATCCCCCACCCATTGCGAGTTTTTTTCAAAAGAATAAAATCAAATATGAGTAGAAAACTTATTTATCAAAATAGATGATTTTAAAAATGTTAATCAAAGTAAATATTTATTAAAAACTTTCTTTTTCTCACTCATAATCTTATTAGATAAAAAGAATTTTTATTTAAAATAATGTTATTTACAAAAAGTTTAGAAAAATGTTTCTAATTAAAAAAATTATTTATGTTTTTTGTGCTTTTATATATATTTTTTTCTAAACTCTTTCAGATAGAAACGTTGTAATCTTTCGTTATTTTTTAATAATTTCTTAGAAATTTATATATGTTTTTGTTTCCTATTTTCTTAAAAGATATATATGTTTGAATTTCTTAAAATGTAATAAGAAAGGGCATTTTTAACAATTGATTTATTCAGATATTATCGATGGATTAGTAAGGGATTATACGCCGGTAATGCTACCCCCCCCCCCCCCCAAACTGGCAACATTTTGAAATAGGGTTGGGTTATTGTAAAAATGAAGAAAAAACTAAAAATAGTGAGAAGTATTATCATCAATTAGATCTTAGATCTAAAATCTAAGAAAATCCGGTGGCATAATGGTAAATAATTAAAACTTTAAATGATAGGCCAAATGTATTTTAGTCTTAACCACATTTTCAAGTTTCACTTTTTTTAAACGCTCGTAACTTTTGCATACAACATTATTTTTAAAAAAAAATTACACCATAAAAACAAGTGTTTTTTAATCTTTAAACACCTATAATTTTGACACATAAAAAATGAAGTTTTTTCACGTTATTTCAGCTCATTGTGTTATACTCGTAAGTTTATTGTGTAATATCAGGTTATTGTGTAATATTAATAAGACCATTGTGGCTAATTTTGATCATTTTGTTATACATTATGTTTTTTTAAAAATGATAATTTTCAAAAAACACAATGCTAAAAATGTAAGTTTTTATGTTTTTCAGTTCATTGTGTAATACTGATCAGTTCATTGTGTAATCCTCATCAAGCGGCTTATTATGTCTATTGCTAATCATCGAGTCTAGTGCTAGTAATCGTGTTATCTATTATGTCCAATATAAACTATTGTGTTTATTAAAATGGTGATTTTCAAATAACATAATGTTGTAACGTATTTTTTTACGTTTTTTCCAGTTCATTGTGTAATCTTGATCAGATCATTGTGTAATTGTCTTCAAGCAACTTATTGTGTTTATTGTTATTTATTGAGTCTAGTGCTGGTCATTATGTTACCCATTGTGTTTAATGTTAACTATTGTGTTATGCGTTGTGTATTTTCAAAATGATGATTTTCAAATAACATGATGCTAAAAATGTAATTTTTTACGTTTCTCAGTTCATTATGTAATATTGATCATGTCATTGTGTAATCCTCGTCAAAGCAGCTCATGTCTATTGCTAATCATCGAGTCTAGTGCTGATCATTGTGTTACCCATTGTGTCTAATATTGACCATTATGTTATATATTTATAATGATGATTTCGAAACAATAATAAAAAATGTAAACTTTTTAATGGTTCAAGTTAATTGTGTATTCATCATTAGATAATTGTGTAATACTAATCAATTCAGAAGATTACACAACGACCTGACGAAATTAAACAATGAGTTAAAAAAAAAACTTTGTTTTTCTATATCAACACTATAAGCGTTTTAAAGCTAAAAAATGATCGTTTTCATGATGTAATTTTTTTAAAAAAATAATATCGTATGTAAAAGTTATAAATGTTTAAAAAAAGATAGAACTTGAGAAGAGGGAATATTACCAATTTTGCACTCAACCTAATTTTGATCAAAAGGACGCGTGTCAATATTTTAATCCTTCTTACACTTTTTAGTTTTATAAAACTTTGTATTTGAATCCTTTCCTTTGTAATATAGCGCTAGTTTTAATAATAATCTAATTTCTTTTGGGTTTTCCTTCTTTAGTTATCGATGAAATTGTTTTGTTGGTAATTGGTCATCGGTAATACTCATTTGTTTAGTGGAGATCGTTCTTTGAAGAATAATTGAATGAGAACAAAGCCGAATGAAGAACAATAATACTAGGGTGTAAAACGAGTTTCGCCTAGCCATGGCTCGTCTAGGCTTGAGCGCGACTCGTATTGACTTAAGAGAGTTTGAGTCGGCTTGTTTGGAGGCAAGCTTTACTTCAGATATGACATGTGGCAAAATAGTTGTAAGAATATGACATGTAGTAATAATTATTTTGCTTTATTAATATATATATTTTTAATAAACATTTTATTTAGTTTTAGAAAAAAGTTAATTGATTAACATAATAGTAAATAAGCCCTAAATTAATGAAACTATATTTATATACTAAACTAGGTTAGTGTCTCGTGTATTACACACGGGCTGAATAAATAAAATACTAAATAATAAGTAAAAAAATTATGAATTATAAAACTATGTTTGAAAATAAAATATGATTATATGAATACATATTTTAAGTAAATAAACAATAATTACTTTTCTTAAACATTTATTTTATAAAAAAATATAGGTTTTAAATATTTTATCTTAATAAAAATGAATTTATTTTAAAAAGAGTTTGTTGTATTCTGTATTTTATAAAACTTTTATTTTTAAAAAGTGTGTTTTTAATAAAAAAAATAGATTTTAATTTATTAAATTATATAATTTTTAATATGAAAATGATATGATTAATATTATTAGTATTCAATAATAATAATAATAATAATAATAATAATAATAATAATAATAATAATAATAATAATAATATTTATGATAATAATAATAATAATAATAAATGAGAAAGTTAGTATGATAAAACTTACAATTGTGTCAACTCTTATTTTAATTTTTTTTTGTTATAGATAGATAGATAGATAGATAGATAAGCTAGAAACTTATTTATTAAACAGATTATGGTTAGTAATAAACATGAATAGTTACAGTACGATAATTTAATATAGGATATGATTAAAATTATATATACACAATAGTTCAAGAAATAAAACAATTATACTATTTTTTTAACTCTCTTATCTAAGTAGTTTCATTTTTAAACATTCGTTTTAAGAATTTTTATAAAAAACTTATTGTTTATAAAAATCTTGTTTATTAAAAACTCTTGTTTCTCATTATTCTTGTTGTTTTAATAAAACTACTTTTAGAAAATTTCATATTTTTTATAATTTTTTTAAAAAAGGACTTATTTAAAATATTTTGTTTTAAAAAGATTTAGTTTTTTAGAAAATTTTATATTATATACAAATTTTGTTTTTTATTATTTATATTTTAATAAAAAGATATGATTTTTTATTTTTTTAATGAAATTTATTATTTAAAAATAAAGCTTGATTTAAAAAATATATAGATGAGAGAGAAATATTACAATTAATAAAATTAATTTTTATTAAGAGAGAGAAATTAGTGTGAGTGTTAAATTACTATAATATCCTTTTGAAGAGAAAATGAAATGAGAATGTTTAGAATAATGACAAGTGTTAAAAAAGTGTTTTAAAAGAATGACAAGTGACAAAAGAAAACTTATTTTATTAAAGTTTATAGATTACAGATTGTAACTTTCATTGTAGTGAGTACATATGCCCAAATCCTAGGTGGACAACCTAAAAAAATAACATGTGGCTTTTAGAGATTTTAATTTATTATTATAGGTTAGAGAAGATTATTAGTGTAGATTTTCTTAAGAGGCTATCGTTATTATCTATTTTTGTAAAACGACTACTCACATCTATCTACTCTAATTCTTAAACTATATCAACTTTTGATTTATCTCATGTTATTATTTACACACCAATCTTTTTTTAAGAGTTTTTAACTCTTAACATTTGATTACCAACCCAACACTACATTTTTACTTTTAAATCAAAATGATATTCAAAAAAAAAAACATATTTTTAAAGGAGTAGCGGATTTAATTTTTTAAAAACACATGCATAAACTTAAAAGCAATATTTTTTTGGCTCATACAAATCCAAATTAACCTGCATTCGCGTTAGTAAATCAGCGCATGCACGAACACCTTTGATCCGATTGTTTCTATAGCATTGACGGGCGTCTTCAACTTCTTGTCGCTCATCTGGAGTTCCGGCATCGGGATCATATTCCCAAATTTGCCTACCAACAAAATTGTTGATGCTAAATAAGTAAGGATCGTCCCCGTGTGCTATCTTTAACTTCCACATATCTTCTTTGATTTGTGAATCAATAACTAAAAAGGGCACATAAGGTGATGGTATGAATGGAGTAGGTTCAATTTCTTGGTGGTTTATATAGACTTGGTATATTTAATGCTATTTGATAATATTATTAATATTTAAATAATAGTCTTATTATTGTTTCATTTTCATTAATATTATTATTATTTTCAACTAGATATTGATACCGCATGTTGTTGCGGGTCTCTTTTGGGTTTGTTTTTTTTACAGAATTTTGATCCGTCTGTTGCTATGGGTGAAAAAACCTCTATTAAATAATAAAAGAGTCAACGTCGCAGAAGGAACCGTTTAAAAAATAATAATGTTTAAACATTAGTAAACATAAACACAAACAAAAACCTTGATTTAGATCACCAAGTTTTCAGATTCATAGGCACAATCAACAGCAAAAATAAATAAAAATTAAAAAATTCATACCTGAAGAATACTAAACCTCAACAAAACATTAGAATTTAGATTTTCCACACCGGCAGCTATCAATACATTTATCCATGATTTGAAGGCGCTAAAACATGATTCTTTCCAAATATGGAAATCTTTAGATTCAATAACATGTTTTTCAGTTGCGTGTGACTATGTGCTAAATACTATCTATTCGTGTACTAATTTTTACACTCGATATCACATATATTGTCTTACAAAACCAAATTAAAATAAACTTTTTACTCTAATATATGTACCATTTATAATATGAATCTTTACTAACCATTTGTAAAGTAATCTTAAATTTGTAAAGACACATATTGTTATTTCATTGTAAAAACTACTATTGATTTCAATGAATTCAAGTACAAGTATGTATGTTGATAACAAAAACAAGATTGGCATTTGCTGTGACACCAGATTCATATTCGGGTTCGGAGTACGGCTTCTCGGTTACATGTTTTGAGCCTATTGTTGAACAATCCCTTCTGGATGACCAACCTTTCGGTATGATACCTTCGTAAATAATCTAATATCAGTTCAGCCTTTAATTAGTATACTCTCCAATAATATATTGAACTAATAATAGGTGTTATTGGTTTTGTTGCTAATGTTGGTTTTGTTGCTAATCTTGGATAAGTAAAAAAATTCACCGTTTTGTACGTCAAATGTTGTATACAAATAAGTTTTTATAGATTTGTAAACATTCATTTTGTATTTATATGTTATTTAATTTTGGCAGTGTAGTTTGGTTCTATCCATATTTATTTTATTTTCACATGCTTATATGTTATATGGTTATTAGTAGTAACTTTTTTTTGAACAACAAATATGCGATCTTGCTTTTGATGATATGTGTTATTTTAATAGGGTCCATCTATCCATTTTCTCATCAAGACTACACCCCAAACCTTCTCAGAAGTAAACTCATTGCTAAAAAACCATCTGGTTCAACTCTAAGCTTTTTTGCTCATAGTGAAACTTGAACTTATGACCTCCTCATATTTACATGTCATGGGTACATCATCTTAACCAGTTAGGAGCTCGATATTTGAAGCTCGGGCTCGAGCTCGTTTAGTAAACGAGCCATAATGTGAGCTCGAGCTCGTTTAAACTCGGCTCGATTCGAGCTGTTTTCGAGCCGAGCCCGAGTAGTTTGAGAGCCGGCATGGCTCGTTTACACCCCTAGTTACTAGTAGTAACTAATTATTTATATTGTACTAATTTTAAAATTAATCTTTTAAACATGTATAATATACGGGTTGTTAGTACACTATAAATATAAACTTTACTCGCCTCGTACGAATATATAGTCACCATATTGTAGAAATTACTATTTTTTCACCACACTATAAATTTCTCATTTGTCACACCTCCCTAGAAAGTTTACACGTTGTGTTATTAATACACATTTATACACTGACTTCGCATTAGCGTGAACCAAGTCAAAACCATCAATTTTGCATGTACGTCACTATAAATGATTATTTGACTTTTGCTTATATATAATATTTCAAATAAGCTTTTTCATGATAAATTTATATTCATAATAAAAATTAAACTTGACTTGCAAGCTAATAGTATTTATTATATATAATCATTTATGGTTGATGATTTATTACAAGTTTACAAATTTACAAATCCGCTCAACCTGGTGGTCCCAAAAAAGATTTTGCACCAGATCATTCTATCTCGTATCTTCTTAGTATCTTTAAGAGAGCGAAAAGAGGTCATCTTCAACACAAAAAAATAAAATAAAATAAAAAATAAAAAATAAAAAAAAAATTATCGACTGGAAGTGTATAAACGAAAACAAGACTTTGGGGATTTACGTGGGTGAAGAATAAGTCTAATAGAAAAAAATGTTTAATTCTGATATAATATTATTGGGAATGCTATTTTTTGTGTCTGAAGATTTTTTTTTTTTATTAAGTTTCAACCATAATTTGAAGTAAGTTACATTTTTCGTCCAATTAAATTACAAATCTAGTCTTTCAATAAACTATTCATGGATCGTCTTCTAAACATTTAAGTTTTATTTATTTTAACACGCTTAAAACTAGGATATTATATATATAAAATTTGCCCAAGTCTATATCAACAGTACCGTTGTACAACAAGCGAAGCACATGATACAAAGGCTACACTTCATCTGCTCGTTTTATCTTTTTATTTTATTTTATAGCTTTTTGTGTGTGTTAATTTTTTTTTGAATGACAAATGTGCGACCTTGCTTCGAAGAATAGGTGTTATCTTAATCGGGTCCACTTATTTGTTTCTCAGCCGAGACCGCACCCCCAACCCCCTTCAGGAGGAAACTCATTGCTGAAAAAACCCACTGACTCAACACTGAGCATTTTTGCTCAAAGTGATACTTGAACCTGTAACACCCGGAAATTTTAAAAGAAAAAAAAAAGTGAAGAAAAGAAAAGAAAAGCAAAATAACCCAAGTTAAAGAGTTAAAGTTGTACATGGCACTACTACAAAATAGAGCAATTGCCACCAAAATTTACGACCAACAAAAAACGGTCGCGAAATTTAAGATCATTTTGCGACCGAAATAAAAAAGATCACAAAATTAGCGACCAAGCAAGATTCGGTGGCAAAATGGTCTCAAAATAAGCGTTCAAACAAGATATGGTAGCAAAATAGTAACAACATTTGCGACCGTTAAAGTGTTGTCGCATAATGGTCGCAGATAAATGAAAAGAAATAAAAAAAAACAAAAATTTTAATATGGTGGCAAATCGGTCGATAATTCACCAACCACCTAACTACGGGCGCAAAATAGTAGCAAAATTTGCTTTGTGACAAAAATCAAAACGATCACAAAATTATCAACCAAACAAGATTTTGTGGCAAAATGGTCTCAAATTTATCGACCAAACAATATTTGGTAGCAAAATAGTCGCAACATTTGTTACTGTTCAAGTGTGGTCGCAAATAATTTAAAGAAATAAGAAAATTAAACAAAAAATTTAATATGGGTAGCAAAGTGGTCACAAATTTTACGATCGCCTAACTACGATCGCAATAAGGTCAAAGAAAATGAAATCGAAATTAGCTTTAACTTAAAATTTAATTATTAGTGACAAGATGGTCGTAAAAATAAAAGAAAGAAATGAAAATGAAAATAAGAATAATTTAGGTCGTTTAACGCTACCGATGGTTGATTCGTCACATCGGTTTGTTGTGATTGATTATTATTGTTGATGCTTGATTGTTGTGATTAAATGTCAAATTGATCAATTAATAATCGACTAGGGTACTTGACGTTTAGTTATGATCCGTAGCAGGCAATTAGGGACATTAAAGGTGAATTATGATCAAATTATGGTTATTGGTGTTTAGTTAGGGACATTGATTATAATTTCTAGTCAATTAAGGATAATGATGGTGAGGTCTCATTAGGGGGATTGGTGGTTAGCTAAAATCATCGGTGATGCTTTACGTTCTATTAGGCTCAATCATGGTGGTGGAATATGGACATTGATGCGAATATATTATCATTGACTATCATTTAAGGAAACTAATAGTCCATTAGGGTGATTGATGACGTGTTGTGGTCAGTTTGGGCCTAATGTTGGTGAATTAAGGTCGTTGATACTCCATTAGTGTTATCAAGGGTCAAATAGATCTCGTGATGGTGGTTAGCGTTGTGGATGGCCAACTACTACTATTGGCAATCAATTAATGCCAATGATGATAGTTTGAGGTCAATTAGCCACAATGATGGTAAATTAGGGTAATTGGTTTTTTTTGAACGACAAATCTACTTTACTCCTACATTACATCAAATTACATTATTGCTTGGGTTTGAATCCAATACCTTCCCTCTAGGAGGCAAAGCCTCTAACAAGTGGGCTAGCCCCACATTGGCAATTAGGGTAATTGACGTTAGCATATCATGATAAAAATTTAATTAATTGATTAATGGTCACTAATTAGGGTGATTGATGTTCGCAATGGTGATACCTTACGTATGTTATACTTGTTTGACGGAAACTTTTAGTGACTTTTTTCTTTTATACGACTAATTTAAAATTTTAATCAAACTTTTTGTATTTCATATTTGTTTATCACACTTTTAGTAACATTTAAAAACTTTAAATGCCACCAAAAATTTCCCTCTTTTGAAAATTACAATCTTCCCCCTCTTTTAAAAATTTCAATCTCCCCCCAATATATAGATAAATTCCCTCCTAAATTACACCTTCTCCCAAATAAAACTACCTCGTTGCAGAAAAAGATTGGGGCATTTTCAGCATGATCTCGTTCTTCATAATATCGTCGTCTATTCGCTTCACGGCTTCATGTTGTTCTACAAAACCCTAATTCAATTTGATGAGCTTCAATACTAATAGGATTGCCGTCATTGTTGCTAATTGCAAAACCCTAATTTCAATATGGTAAGTTTACTTTGATTTGATGAACTCTTTGTAAAGGTAATGATTGGGAACGAGTTTCGATTCTCTTGTCCTGCAACAACCATCTTCCGGTTACTTTTAGGATTGAAAAGTTGGAAGGAAACTTGCCTTTTAACTAATTTGTCAACGAGGTAAATTCCTTTACAATTCAAGTATTTTAGTTTTTTGTTGAAACCCTAATATGATATTTGGTAACTTTTAGAGTTCCAGCTACTGATATGATAGATAGAATCCAGATGTTGTATAGTAATATCTTTGGTGCTCCGTGGAGTATAAATGATTGGGCAACCAAGGCAAATTTATATGGGATTGGTAGTGACTCGCACACATGGGTGTACTCTAGATGACATGGTGGGTTGTGACTTAGTTAGAAAATGACAATATGTTATCCCAAATCATGCTTGTGTGTAACAATTAACTGTATGGTATTACATATATTCTTAGTGCTAAAAGATGATTGAAATTTTAGATGTCTGATTAATTACTAACGGGTTTGTTGTCATTGGTGATAATTGCAGGTGCAATTTCTTCTTTAAAGTTTGAATCGTATATGAGATATAGTGTTATACAGATCTTGATCACCAATGCTCTTAAAAAATTGAGTTTTAAGTGAAGAATACTCTTACATTGTCCTTTTTAGTTTGCATATAAAAGTTTATTTGAATCTTCCGGTGGGTTATATTATTGTTGTTAGACTGGATGCACTTCTTGCAGCAACACAATTACCTTTGATTATATTTTTTTCTTTCTCATTTACCTTAAGTTTGTTTTTAACATGATCTTACAAATTATATTTTTAAATATCATGATTACTTTCTGTTGTTATTTAATGTTTTTATGATTGATTCTGTTTTTGATTTAATTCTTTAAAGTAAATTACTTTTATGGTTTGCAGATCGTCTTCCATCCCAAAGATGGTAAATGCCCTTAAAGGAGAGCATGTTAAAATGTAAGTACCAAATTTAACTATTTGATGGACATGCTTGAGTGTTCCAGAAGACTTGAGTGGAGTTAATTTCTAATTTCAATATCATTGCGAGTTTAGTAATTGGTTTGGGTTGTGATGATGTTTGAATTTTGAATTTATATTTTCAAATCAACTCAACAACCCTACTTGACCATCATCAATTTTTTTTCAATTCTAACTTGTCTCTATGCAATGGTTGTTTTATGTATTGAAAAGTGTTACAAGGTTTTCAAGGAGCTTGTTAAGGAAAAAGAAGATGAAAAAGAAGAGAAAGAAAGGTTAAAGGGAATTATTGCAGACTTGGTGACCGAAATGAAAAAACATATTATGGAGAAAGATGTTATGATCAATAGGGTGACAAATATTGAAGCTATCTTAAAGAACATGATACATTCAAAGATTGTCTATAATTATAAATTTTGTTGACTTTATGGATGTTTATTATGTTAAGGATAATTTGAATTATTTGATGGTTTTAATTTGTAATGTTATTAGAATGTCCTATATAAATTTAAAGTTAGAATGGTTAAATTTTAGTATCATTCAAAATTTTAATATAAAATAGTAGAAACAATAAAAGAGGTAGCAAAAAGATAGCAAAATGACTCTATAGCTGATTGCAAATTGTAGCTATAATTAGTACCCCTAGTAGCAAAATGGTAGCTATAGCTATGGTATTCCGGTCGCTAAATGGTGGCGAAATGCCCGTTGCAAAACCATAGCAAACAACCAACAAATAAAGGCGGTCATAATGTTTTAGACGGGTTTTTGTGATTGCTATAACCCGGTTGCAAATTATGTTAGTGGTCGCAAATTGGTGGCGATAGGGCAACCGCCACCATTGTTTTCCCACCACAATTTTAGTGGCAAAACGGTCGCAACAGGGCAATTGCTACGATTTTGCGACCAAATGTGTGGTGGCAAAAACCGTTTTTTGTGTGGGACAAAGTTGATATTTATTTATTCAAAAGAAGGTGTGGCCGCTCACACCTATGTTCCATCAACTTTACCATCGGATTTTCTAGAGAGAGAAAGCAGAGAATTCTTGGGTTTTAGAGAGAAGAAGAAGAAGAAGCTGAATTCAGGTTAGTTTTCGGATTTTTGGGGTGTTTTTGGCTGATTTTCAGCCTTTGGGTATGTGCTTATGTGTTTGTGTGTGCTCGGTTGTGTTTTTGATGTTTCTAGGTGTTTGAGCTCATAAGCATTCGGGTTTGAAGGAAGTCTTACTCGGAAGTTGTAAAAGGTGAGTTTTAGATCCTCGTTTTTAAGTGTTTTATACTGATTTTGGGGCTGAAAATGTATACTTTAACGTTTTTATTAAAGTTGGGTGTGTACCTGTATGTATATGTGTGTGTGCCCGATGGGTGGGTGCATGTTCGGGATGATTTTTGGGTTATGTTCATGATTTTATGCTTGTTTGATGCTTAGTATGCTAGAAACTAGGCTAGAACAGGTTAGATTGATGCTTTTGGGTCTGAGAATGATGTTAGTTAGAAAACAGTTGGCCATGCGCTTAAGTGCTCATGCGCCTAAGATCATGCGCCCAAATAGTACCCAAACGCCCAAGGTTCGTGCGCACAAATAGTGCCCATGCGCCTAGAATATTGCCCAGACGTCTAAGTATTCCCATGCGTCTAAGTCTGCCAAACGCCTAAGTGTCCATGCGCCTAAGTCAGGCTTATGCTCCTGCATAGTACCCATGCGCCCAGAAATCTGCCCATGCCCCTAAGTAAGGCTCGTGCGCCCCAATTGTGCCCATGCGCCTGAGTCGCTCATGCTCCTAAGTATTCATGCGCCCGCATAGTGCCTAAGCGCCTGCATAGTGCCCATGCGCCTAAAGACTTAGAAAATATTCTGAAATTTTCGGGAAAGAAGGACTTTTATGCTATGACTTGGGATGTTTTCGGGGATGATATGTGATGATTATATGATGATGTTATGTATGTTTAAGGTCTGTTTTCTTTATGTTCCTTATTATGTATTACTCCGTGGCTTTACGTGGTGTGATTATGTTAATAAACGTAAAGTATTATATAATGAAAGCGGAAGTTAATGTTAATGAAAAGTGGAACGTAAAGAATGAAAGAAGAGTCTTGCAAGCAAACGTAAGGAGATTCACACCCAATGAAGGGTGTTAGCTCAACTGTGTGCGGTTTAGCTAACCCAGAAGGATGCACATGGGGGTCTAATCCTTTTGATTGACCAAACGTATGGGACCCTTGTCGCTTGCCCCAGGTACTGGAGTCAGCTTCGTGCACAATGTTAGGGGTCTATTTATAGACTTCGGCCCAGTAACCAGCTTCGTGCACAATGTTCGGGGTATAGCACATGGCATTGGTCCGGATGAAAGTGAAAGATAATGATGAATGAACGAATGACGTACGATGATGAATGATGATGAAAGATAATAATAAATATTATCTGTATGTAAGTATGATGAATGATCACGAATGAAAAGTAAAAGGAAGGTTTTCTAAACGAAAGTAAATTATTTCTAATATAAAACTAGAACTTACTCAGCAACGCTGACTTTTATGCATTTTCAGTTGGCAGGTAATGGTTGCTGAGGATGGCACGGGGCGAAGCTACTTGGCAAGAGTTTTGGATGGCACCCATTTTATGACTGAAATGATGTTTTTGTGATATAATGCAACCGAACTATGTTTTGTAATAATAGAAATGATTATTATTTCGCAAAAGCGATTATTAATATATGAAATGGTTATTGTCAAATTATTCCGCTGCAATGTTTTAATGAATTTTAATGTGATTTTGAAATATTATGTGCGATGAATGTCCGACTGTGAGTGTCCCGGGAACGGGGCCTTACGGAACCCATGACCTATCAATATTTACATGTAATGAACACCTTACATTCACTAGTTGGGCTAAGGATCATTGGTTTGTGTGTTAATTATATCGATAGGTTTGGAGGTTAGAGTGTGCGCCCTTTAAACAAAGTTTTTTCCTAAAATGGTGTTTTTGTAAAACTTATTTACCAAAAAGGTGTTGTTTTAAAAATATTTATCAAAATAATGTTTTCTTTCTGAAATCTAATAAAATCTCATTTGCTAGCTTCTCTCTTTAATTATATTGGGTAACTTCAATTATTTAGTAATTAATAATTATTGATTTAAATAATTTGTAACTATCATGTTTATATTGTTTTAAGTTTTTATAATTATCAAATTTATATTTTTTTAAAGTCTATATTTATCACGTCGTTAGTGGAATATGAATGTTAGAATACTGTAAAAATGATATTTCTATAATTTTAAGTTTTTCTTTAAATGTATTCTCTAGTGGAAACGTTTTGTATTGTTTTCTTATCAATTAGTTAAATTTTAACATATTTATTTAAAAAAAAAGTATCATATTTATGTTTCAAATTTAGCAACCATGCTTTTTAAAATGCAATAGCAAAAAAGTTACAAAAAATAAATTTTATAAGTTTATTAATATATAATAATAACTGACTACGTAAAATCAATCCACCATTTAATTTTTTTTAAATATTTCTATCATTTTCTAAACAAGTAATTTGTCTTTTTATTTCAATTTTTTTAATGCAAACCATTTTGAAAATTAAGTTAAAATTTAGTTCAAACCATCAAATCGGAAACACTAAAACATCATAAAGTTATTTATCTATTTAATTATTCGATCGTAATGCCAAGAAAAATATCTTTTCTTAAAAAGAGACTGATTTGTTAAAACAAAACCACAAAGTATAAAGTTAAAATATAAAACAATGAAAATATAATCATTATTGTTTAAGACTTCATTTAAAAACATTTTTATTGACAAATAAAAAAATAACAACCTAGAAAGTAGTTTTGTAAAGGAAACCGATTGAAAAGGAAAAAGAAAAGAAAATTATAAAGTTAAGAAAATATTTTATGCTTATTTTCTAAAATCGATAAAAAAACTATTTTATTGAAAAATAAAAAGATAAATGAACTAAAATAATTAAATCAGTCAATAGTTAATGAATTAAAATGATCTAATAAAACTTAGAAAGAAATACTAACAAGTGAGATTTAATTGGATGGTATAAAGGAAACACTATTTTAGTAAATATTTTTAAACACTATTTTGGTAAATAAGTTTTATAAAAACACTTTATCAAAATAGTGTTAGTTTTATAAAAACATTATTTTAGTAAATATTTTTAAACTAACATTAGTTAGGCTAAGGATAATTGGTTTGTGTGTTAATTATATAGATTGGTTTGGAGGTTAGAGTGTGCGCCCTTTAAACAAAGGACTCTGGTTTGACCTTTATCAACTCTTTTTGATTTGTGACCATTCACTTTTCTTTTCTTCTTTTTGTAGCCAGTTTTTTTTTTTTTTTTTTTTTTTTTTGAAATAACTTTATAGACTAGTGGATATTATTAATCGGTATAAATTTGGTAGAATTGAACATATTTTACATAGTGTCATAAGGTAAAGTTTGCAATTACGACACAATTTCTGTTTTAACCTAAGTCATCTATGATATATTTTTCTTTTTTCTTTAATTCGTTTTCATATTTTCTAATGCTCATTTTTATAACAATATAACTATTTTTCCCGAATATGAAGTTGTAACGTGCTTTTATTACCTGTGTTTTAGTGTTCAAAATCGAGTCATCGTAACTTAATACGCTTCTCTTTACATGCTTAACTACGTCAATGTTATCGCTGGAACGCGGGATAGGTTTCTACATGCAAACAAGATATACATACATATATATATATAATGTGTGTGTGTGGTTACATTTTTTTTCGAAACTCAACTTATTTTCAAAACTCAAAAAGCTTATCTTGACCATTCATTATTTATCAAATTAACATTTGAAAATTAAAAAACACGTATAATGATAAAATATTAATTATTTTCTCTCTAATTTGACAATCATATTATTTATCTATCATCTCCGATCTAAGGACATTCGGTGCACCTTCACGCCATAGGGGTGTTGATGCAGATCTAGCCTGTTGGGATACTGGGGGCACTCTCGCCGCATGGTCACAGCGGGGGCCGGCGTCGTGCGAAAACACCGCTGCCGGTCCCCCACGCCATGAAAAGCAAGCGCCGGGCTACACTTGCGCGCTGTGACACACCCCCATAAACCAAACATTTGACTGTTGTCAACGGTTACTTTTTCGACCGTTTGAGCCCCACCCCCACCCCCACCCCACCCCAACCCAAACAGCTCTATGCCATTTTAAAAAAAAAATTACACTGTAAATACTAAATTCAAACTCATAAATTTTACATAATTCTCAAATACTTCTCATCTTATCTTATACAAATTCATCAAAAAATGGATCCCACCAAAAAATCCTCAAAACCCCGAGGCCAAAGCTCCAAAAAAAGATCGACCGAATGTGCAGTCGGGTCCTACTGAACCGGCGTCTTCTACCCAAGCATTCAACCCAACCCCTCCTAGACCTCAACGAGAACGCCACACCGGTCCGGGGCGAGACGCAAATGCAAAATGACAGGGGAGTCCTCTTCAAGCAAAACAACGTTGAGTGAGGTTATTAGCGACTATAAAGCGATGTGTGAAAAAGAAAGTGAAGAAAAAAAGAACGAGAAACGCTTCGCACGAAAGTGTGACATTATCATGTTTACAACAATGCATGTGTGATATAATTGTGTTATTATACAATTTACATGTGCTATTATTATGTTTATGGAAACCATCGATGTAATTATATGATATATAAAGTTAATCTGAACAATTTACATTGTGCTATTATAACAAAAGAGAAATCTCTTTCTTAAATCCATTTGCTTACAACAATGCATGTGTGATGTAATTATGTTATTATACAATTTATATATGCTATTATCATGTTTATAGAAACCATTGCTGTAATCATACGATATATAAAGTTAATTCGAATATTTTACATCATAATCAATAAACCAATATGAGTCACACAATTAACATCACATACAAGTCACATGTCATTGCCACTTATTTTAAAAAACGTTCATAACTTTTTTCACAACAACATTTTTTCAAAAAAATTTCACAATAATATTTAGTATTTTTTTTAATCTTTCAAACGACTACCATATTGATATACTTTTAAAGAAAAATCGTCCACTCATTATTTACACATGTGTAAATCTAGTTATACACATGTGTAAATCCAGTTTTACACATGTGTAAATCCCATATTACATATGTGTAAAACGAATTTCGTAAAAAAACGAGTTTTTTTTTTGTTTTTTTATAAAAGAGGAAAACGATAGAAACATTTTTGTGTATTTTTTTAATTTTTATGTTATTTTTCATTTTATAATTTTTATTATGTTTTCTTTATTTACCATTTTGTCATTGAAAACTTGTGTTCCTAGAGTTCTTTTAAAAAAAGGGTTCACATTTGTACCTTCCATATATATATATAGGGTGCGAAACGAATGTTAACCATCCTTTATTGCGATAACCGTGTTAACTTTATCAAGATCAATCAAAATCATTATTTTTTTGATGGAATAACATCATTACACATATACAAATATATGTTCTTTTATGTATATGTGTAAATTAATAAGCGTAAAAAAGTTACGACTAGTTTAAGTTACTTACACCATGTAAATATTTACACAAGGTCTAGTCTTAACCTTTTTACGCTTATGAATTTACACATATACATACAAGAACATATATTTGTATATGTATAATGATGTTATTCCATCATAGAAAATAATGATTTTGATTGATCTTCAAAAGTTAACACGGTTAACATTCGTTTCCTTCCCTCTATATATATATATATGGTATATATATATATATATCCTATATATATATATATATATGTATATATATATATATATGTATATATATATATATATATATATATATATATATATATATAAGAATATGTTGATCGTAAAAAGATTCTACTACTTCTTCAAACACGTATCAATAAACAATCTAATTTGTATATACTTAGCAAACTTAATTATTTCTCATAGCTTGCCCAAATAGTATTTTGGTATTGTTTTGTTGTGTTGTTTCGTTGTACTTGTTTGTTGTATTATATTTAAAATATTTTTATGTGTTGGTTTATTATTTATACTACTAAAAAATATTATAGTGTTTTATATATTTTTTGTTATTTTTGTGTTGTTTTTACAATATGTAATTCTAATATATGTATTTTTAATTGTGTTGTTTTATAACAGTGTGTTGTTTCACCATATGCATGTGATGTTTTGTGTTACATGTGTTGTTTTATTCAATGTTTATGAAAACTACATGATTCCGTACAATATCGTTTTTTGTCTAGAATAAAATAACATATCTATACTTAATTTAAAAATATAAATAAATTTATGATATAACTTTTCTTATAAAATAATATCATATAAAATTTTTTAAACATTGAAAGAAGTGACAAATATTAAAAATATCAATAAAAATGACTATTCTTAAAATACCTCTTCACCTATTATTTCTTCATCCACTTGAATCTTTTTCCTTGATTAAAAATTATAATGGTCTGCATTGTTTGTTAGCCTTTATAGGCAACTAATATTTTTATGGTAACCATCATTGGATCCATTAAAACCCACTCTAATTACATGAACCCATTAACTCTTTCTTAATTGTTTGATTAAAAAATAGATGGATGAGTTCTAACCATCATTTTTAATAAGAAAAGGTAATATAGTCATTTAGTCATTCTTACTTTTTAGATTTAACATGGTAACATGTGTCATGACCCACTATTTTGTTTTTTTAAATTAAAGTTTACACATCTAGTTTTTAAAACCTTCATAACTTTGTTGTACATTGTTATTATTTTATAAAAACTACATCATTAAAATCCATTAGACTTCCAAGTTATAGGACCCGTACATATTTACTTTAACAATGCATTCAGGAGTACAAACATGTTCTAATATCTTTGCTTCTTCATGGTCAGCCATCAGTGCTTGGTTGGGAGAAACATATTCTACCTGGAAGCTCTTCAATAGCAACAGCAGCATGTTGTTTTGGTTGGCTAGGCTTCTCAGGTCTGGGAGCACTCTTAATGTAGTTTGGTCTAGGTTGTGCTTGGCCACCATTTGTCCTTGGTGACTTGCACTCTCTAGCAAAGGGTTATAGTTGTAATAGTTCACCTTGCTTTTATCCAGTCCAAACTTTTCACTGGATACTTTGCTGGGAAACTTTCTTCCTGTCCTCTTATAGAACTTCTTGGCCCTGTGAGTGAGAAGAGCCATTTGTTGGACTATCTTCATGTACTCCAAATCATCTGGATGGATACAATCCAAGTCTTTAAGGGTGAAGAGAAAGTTGTGGTTTCATCAGTAGACACATAGGTTTAAGTAGAGCTTGTCTCTTGGAATGTGCTTTCTTGGATGTAGCTTATCCCTTGGTATCTCAGCAAAGGTGATGAAAGTACTTTTTTGTGAGTTTTCAGGGTAGCAAATAAGATGATGATGTGGTTCTCTGCTATCAAGGGATGAACTCTGCTGGTTGTTGGAAGAGCTGCTTGATGGATTTCGCATGTTCATTTCTATTTGGTAGCCACTAAGGATGCCATACAACTCAGTGAGAGTAAGAGTAGCGAGAGTTTTAGTTCTCTTAATGGCCACACAATAGTGAGTCTATTGTCTGGGAAGAGAGAACATGAACTTCCTCATAATGTCTCTATTCTCAAGTTTTACTCCAACATCCATTAGAGTATCTACAATCTCTACAAACCTAAAATATTATTGAGTCATGGTTTCACCTGACTTATGGGTGAAGTTCTCAAACTACTGCTTCATGAGGTCTTTCTTGTTTTCTTTAGCTTCCTCAGACCCCTCATATATAAGCTTCAGTGCATCCCAACGTTGCTTAGCAGTTTTACACTTCTTGAAGCCTCTATAGATAGAGTTTGGAAGAGTAATTTGGAGAGCGTTCATGGCTTTCTGATCTACATCTATTTTCTTCTAATCTTTTCTAGAATAATCAGCCATTTCCTTTGGTATCATCCCACCTCCAGAAGTGGCTGAAGAGATGCTTAGGATGTGAGGTCATTCAATGATAGATCTCCACATCTTGTTGTCTTGAGACTTGATGAACCATTACATACGTTGGCACCAAGTATCAAAATCATCAAAAGTGATCAGCGGAAGACTTAGTCATGGTACGAGTTTCCATATCAGCCTTTGAGATAGCTACCATTTGAATTGATAAGTGTTTTGTGAAAGTGGAGAGATCTAAAATGGTGAGATCTTACAATCAAGAGCCTGAAATACTTTGATACCAATTGCAGGACCGATAAAGGGGGTCAATGCAACAGTTTCACAAGTTGGAGAGAGTTAGATTACATAGCAGATTAAATAGGGAATCGGTTAGTGATGAAACAATGAACACAAGTAAAAGAACAAGAACACTCAAATTTGGTTTTTAAGAATGATGTATATTGTTCTTAAGTTCTTACAAGTGTTACAAACCATATATAAAGAAGGGTCAAGTTTTAGACGTCCAAAGGAAACATAAACAAACATACAAGGGTCATGAAGATGGGGGCAATCGTCTTTGAAGCATTAATTTTACTACGAATCCGGGTAATCAATTGGGTTTTACCCGTCAAAACTAGCAAGAACCAACTTGAACCATGAACCATGTCACACCTCGATAGATGGCGGAATAATCGGGGCGGACGAATGTGAATCGATTGCTCATAGCACATGGTAATAATTGCGTTGAAATAATATTAAAAGTCATTTCATTGGATAATACTAGTCAAACAATACGTTACAAATCAAATAAAAGTCAAGTAAATATAATGAAACTGTCTTTAATTTTGACTAAGTCCAAACCCTAAATGTGCATATAGAAGTCCACTAATCTGCATTCCAGAAATCATGTAAAAAAATAACGAGTTAGCTAACGAATTAGCCGGTAAGTAAACATAGGTTTGCATACATATATAGATTTATTAAAATTGATTGAAAACAATTCAATTCATATGATAATGTATGACTTATAAATATAATAGTGTAACATAAAATCCAATCACAATCAAAACCAATGATTGAATTGACTCGGTCTACAGACGAAGCCTTATGATTGAATGAATTGACTCGGTCCGCAGATGAAGCCTATGATTGATTGATTGACTCCGATTTCAATCACCACTTGAATATTCATATGGGGTGGGTTGTCAAACCAATAGATCTATCATTGTTACCGTGATTGCATGAATTAACGATTGTTGTTATCATCTAGTTTATCTAACTATGCACATATAATTTGCAAGTAATAACATAGCATGTCTTGAAATTGAATTTTGAAATAGAATATCAATGACTATCAATGATGGAAAATTGAATCACATGATTTCCTCAAATAATAAAACATGAAAATGAAGCTATAAATACTCACATTAATAATTCGAGTGTGGTTTGAATAATGACAAAGCTAGATTAGACATCAAGATTTCTCACGGGTTAACCTAAGGAAAGGTAATTTATGTTAAAATAATAGTATGATTTAAGGACTATGTTTTGATTAGGGTTTCAATTTGGGATTTGGGGTTTTCAAATTATTTAAACTAATTTATTTGATTTAGTTTGATTAGATAAATTAGAATAAGTGAACAAAATTTGAAAATAATAAAGATAATAATTGAAATAAAGTAATTAAATATATTTAAAACATTTAGTATAAAGCATTTGAATGAATTTTAAAGTGTAGAAAAGAAATAATTAATTATTTAAACTCTAGGTCAAAATAAATTAATATGATAATTAATCATTTGAATGATTTGAAAAGTACTTTAAAATAATTTTAAGTTTGATTTAGATTTAATTTATCAGTTTTTAAATACTTTTTATAATGGTTTTATAACATTAAAATCGTTGAAAATAAAGAAAATAGAACATTATAGTATTTAGAATTTTCAGAAATCAAATAATAATTTCTGGAATAAATTTAGTTAAAGAAATAATTTTTATATTAATATACTAATATAATAACAATTTTCTGTAAAAATGGTAAAAATTGACTTTTAAAAATATATAGGGGGTGCCCGGGGTCAAACCCGGGTCCCATGTGTATATGTATATTGATTTAACCGGCTGGGCTAGCGCCTATATCTATTTTGAACTCAGCAATAAAATTTAAAAACATTCATCACAAGAACCCCAAAATACATAAACCCTAGAATTCGATTCGCTCCAAATTAATCCACAATTCATTGATATTAATCAAAATAGATATAGGGTTGAATGTGTGTGTGTGTATGTGTGTATTCTATTACCTGGATTTAAGATGAAACCGATGATAATGGAAAGAAACAGGTCATAACTGAAGAGATGTGTGATTCAAGATGAAAATGATGATATAATCAAATCACTTTCATATGAAACTTTTGAGAGTGATTATGATTCTAAGCCCACTATTAATTTCTATTTAAATAGCTTAGAAGGTTGATAGTGATAGGGTTGCAGGTCGCGAATGAAGATGGTAATCGATTACGGTGTGCGCGTGAGTTTTATATGAAATTAAGGGTTGAGAGAGTTTGGAAGATTTAGTTAGAATGTTAGAACTCGGTTATAAAGGTTCAATTTCGTCTGTTTCATGATTGACGAGTTTGATGTGTGAAATCAGAAGTTTCAATTCGAATTAAACCAATTATGAGGTTTTAACTGTTATGATTGAGGTGTTTGATTTTGAATTGGTCTGGCTCACGTTTATGGTTGTTTGATTTGGTCAACTACGCGTAATTAAGATCAAAATAGATTTGGTTTTGGTTGTGGGTATTCGATTTCGAGTGATTGTGTTGATACAATTGCGTAATACGAATTAATGGGAGTTAGGGGTTTGAATCTTACGCTATGTTCCCGAGTTTACTTAACGAGAGAAAAGAAAAGAAAAGAAATAAAGCATTTTCTTTTCTTTCTTCTCTTTTCCCTTCTTTTCTTTCTTTTCTTTTCTCTTCATTTCCTTCCAATTTGGAAAGAAAGTTTTAGTCCTTATTTTCCTTTCATTTTCTTTTTTTTCTTCTATAAGTGAACTAGGAACACAAACTTTTTGTTTTCCTTCCTATTCCTTCCATTAAAAGAAACTGTGGAACACAACTTATTATTTCTTTCCTTTCATTTCTTTTCTTTTCTCTTCTTAAATGAACTCGAGAACATAGCATTAATCGCGACTAGTGTGGTACGGTTCGATTTAGTTAAAATGGATGAATTTGGGGTTTTGATAGTCGTTGGAGGGTGGTCGGAATGTTGGCCGGAAACATGATAGGAAAAAAAAAAGGGGGAATGGTTTGGGTTTTAAGCAATTACACTTAGGTCCTTGAATTTTGTAACTGTTATCATTTTATGTCTAAACTTTTAAAATAAAGTTTCAAAAATTACAATTAAAACCATAGGCTTTATAAATCTAAATTTAAGTAGTTAAACTAATTATTATTTTTTAAAATTTTATAAACTTTATAAAAACTTTTGGAATTAATTATTAATTTAATTAGATGGTTAAAATCTCATTATTAAGAAATAAACTTTATAATTTTATAAATCATAAAATTATTATAAATTGATTAAGTGATTTAATATGTAAAAAAATAATACAAATCACAATATTAATTAAATAACACATTTATTGCGTTTGAATCATCAAAATAAATAATATAATTTAATAATGAATTTCTTTCCATTGTAGGAAAGAAAAAATGGGTTCTGGTTTGGGTTAACATTACCAAATAGGCCAGATGTTGCAAACCAAACTCATATAAAACGCATACTAGGAAGTGGGCAGTCAGGAACCAGAACCAAGTACATGATATCGTTACGGTCTATACACGGGTTTACGAGTCCAGTTATGGGCCTAAACGGTTCCACTTTGAAATAAAACGCCTTGTTTACTCTTGCAAAGATCTACAAGTATAGGGTTCCACTCTAAAAGTCTCTTATTACCTTATTTTTACACAACCCTACCTCCAATGAAAATCATAAGAACTTACTGTAGATAATAAGTAAAGAAAGGGTACAACTAAAGAAGAATAGCCATTTAAAAAGATCAAAGAAGAAGGGGTGGAAGAAGAGTTTATATAGAAAATATAAAATCGATATTGAGTAGGTTTGAAAAATTGAAGTCGTTGTAAAGAATAATTCACTGAACCAAATCCAATACAAGCCGCCTTGGAAAAAAACACCTATTTGAAACTAAAAAAACAACGCACATTGAAAAAACAGGTCAAATATCCAGTTAAACTCAAATCGGTTTTGACTTTTCTATAACCGAGCCGGTTTAAGGTTTGGAACCGATTTGTGCACCTCTCCGCGGTCGGGCCGGCACTTCCAACACATGGGCCAAAAGGCCCAAAACAGACCTCTCAAGATTCAAGCCCATGATATTCAGAGCCTTCAGGATCAATCTAGAAGGAACGAGTTTCTAGCGGTTTCTAAACCTTTGCATCATCGTCATATCTCATCGCTCGTTCGATTGCATCTTCATCGCTTATTCACTGGTATTATTATTATTATTAGTATTATTATTGCTGATAATTTGCATTAATCGTTGATTCAAATCACCATGGCGGATGATTTGTCGCTTGATTTGGAAGAACTTCGACATCTTCAAAGCATTGCGAAGAGGCCACGTGTTGTTTCTCTCATTTCTTCAGAGATTCGAAACCTCGAGAAGGTAGATTTGATCTTTCATTCACTATACGGTTGTACGACTCTGTTGTTTGGTTTATTACGTGTTTGTGATTCTTAACTGTGGTGTGATTGTTGGCTGAGCTCTAATTGCATCGATAGTTTATGGATGTTTGTGTTAAATTGTGTGTATTGGTTTGCTTTATCGATGAAATGTTAATATTGTTAGGGTTCACGATTGATGTTTGTCAGAATAAGAGTTTTGGAAACATGTAATGTGAGGAAGATGATTCATTTCTGGATGGAAGAGCTACTCACTCGTTTGAAACAAGTGATTAATAAAGCATTATTTATTTCAGTCATTTTTCATATCAATGATTTAGCTTTTGCATACGTTGTTATGATGATTAATTAGTCTCTCTATTGATTGAACTTTTTTGTTATTTTACTGGCGTTTAGGTGTTCATGATTGTGGAAGGAAGGGAAGTTATGCATACGCAAGGGACTAAGTTTTTTTTTTTTTTTTTTTTTTTTTTTTTTTTTGGCTAATTGCAAAATGATTTAGCTGTTTTGAGATTGATATCACTTGTTACCATCAAAGTATGAAGAGAAAGCAAGTAAAAAAGAAATACTGTCAAAAGTAGTTCTTTTCTTTCCCCACTAAAAGAAAATTGCAACTTCATTATTAAGGGGACGAGACTATGTAATTATGCTGTTAATTGGGAATATAGGCATATACAGATGGCAAAACCCCATTGGCAGCATTAGTGATATGTTACTGTTAAGCAACGTATCTTGGCTACATGCATGTTATACATTCGGTTAATATTAACATGTCTTTGTTTAGTATCTGCTAACAAGGTGTTGATTATGGAGTTCATCTGGTCAAGATAATATGGTATTTTGAGTTGCTCTGTACAAGCATATGAGTATCTATATGTGGAAATAGTGGTTTCAAATGAGGAAGTTTTTAGATTTATGTGGTATGCATTGATGTTGTTTGAGCTTGTGTAGCAATATTTGATAATGATGTTGTATATTTTTTGAGGGCCTATTTCCACTGCAGTCGCAAAAAGGAATTTGATAGCTTGGGTATTTGGATTGGTCATACTCTTTCATATTTTATTAGTTCCTTATTATAAGTTGTGCCATATAAATTTATAGCATAGCGGTAAAATGATTCACGTAATACAGAGAATGATTAAATATGCACATCAATCTTTCTAATGGTTGAAGTTACTTGTAATAGGAGTTTCTCACGGAGATGAAAGTTGAGTTACATGCTACTTAAGACATAAAAAACAGCTTGTATTCTGAACATTGATATTGTAAAGTGTCAATCAATTCCCTTTAAACGTATTTGATTGTTTGGACTCATGCAGCAAGCAAATGATGCTGCTTCAGTTGCACCAATTCCTACTCCGGTTCCAGTTTCAACAAACGTAAAGGTGGCTACTGAACCGGCATTGAAGTACACTACACTTGGATCTTTCAGCTGGGATCAAGATACTGACAAAGTCAAGGTGAGCATGTAAATCAGATTATCTATCTGCAGTTGTACGTATACAGCTATAAATTAGTTATTCTCGTTAGCGTCAAAAGGAACATGATTTTCTTTAGTAGCTGCCTATCGTTTTTTATCTAGAAGATCCTTTTTGTTCTTGATCGTTTTTATGCTCATCTCTAGGTGCATGCTTCAGTCAGCAGATGTGGCAGTTTTGACCCACTTAATTAGGAATTGGTTGATTTTGGGTTATACCCTTTCTTTTTTTTAATCTTAAATAATAAAAAATCTTGCTATGAAGTAAATGGGTCAGATGGGTTGAAAAATGCCCGGAGTATTGTTGTAGTTTTGGCAACCATACTTAACACCATCGATTATTCATTATTATTAACAAATGGGCAATATTTGTTTAGTCTACCTGACCTGACACATACCTTTTTCGTTTCGAACCCATTTGCCCATTTTGCCACCGCTGCCTGTCAGCTTACTCTAGAAGGTGAACTTAACTGTGTTTTGGTCCCCTTTCTGTTGCCCTTAAAACGTTTAAACCCTAATATATTTATTTTCATGATTGTTTTAGATCTATGTTTTCCTTGAGGGAGTTGATCAGGAAAAGATTCAGACTGAGTTTAATCCCATGTCTGTTGATGTGAAATTTCATGATGTCCAAGGGAAAAATTACCGATGTGCCATACCCAAGCTAAACAAGGAGATCGTACCTGAGAAATGTAAAGTGTTGGTTAAACCCACAAAAGTCATCATCACATTGGTTAAGGCGTCAAAGGGTAACTGGTTGGATCTGCACTTCAAGGAGGATAAGGTAACTACTATTTTCACTCAAGTAACGCCTTACTATCTTCACAAATATATTTCGTGATGTATACCCACATTTTGTTTTTAATTTGCCAGATTAAACCGAGTCTTGACAAGGAGCGTGACCCCATGGCTGGAATTATGGACTTGATGAAGGTATGAATTGATTGATTTTGGCTGTGTTTTATCTCTGACGGGTCGAAAACTTTAGTTTGTAAAACTGTGTCAAATTGAATTTGAATTTTAATTCCATAAAACATCCTAAAATTATCTTTAAAAAATACATTATAATTGATTTCATTCAAATTTTGTAATTGTATTTAACTAACCTTGGCAAAGTAAGCACGAGGGTCAAAGCTGGCCGTTTAAAAAAGTACGAATTTGGTTATGATCTAAACGGTTCTGACCAAATCGAGCATGGGATATGAGTTGTTTTAGAAATTAAGTTTTAAGATGATGAACCCAACCTCACCTCTTGATTTGATACTTCTGGTTTGTGGTTTTAGCTGCTCATGTATATTGTTCACTAATGAGTGAATGGTTGTGCAGAATATGTATGAGGAAGGTGACGATGAAATGAAGAAGACGATTGCAAAAGCATGGACCGATGCTAGGTCTGGCAAGGCAGCGGATCCTATGAAGAGCTACCGATAGACGAGTTGTTCTTTATTCAAAATTGAAGATGGGTTTAATTGGTTATTATGTATCATGTAGACCTTCACGTTGATGTTAAGGAATACCATGTCTTCTGGACCATATTTCTGCCTTTGTTTTTATGGATGATGGTTTATTTTATATGAATGCTTTTGTTTTAAAAGTTTCACTATGTTAGAGAAGTAATGATGTATTAAACTATGACTCAGTTTTATTGGTTTGACGTTTTGATTTTGAACTTACAAACTGATTTTTTATATTAGGGTTTAGGGTTTAGATGTATTAAATTTTAAATGATAAAGATTGTTTATGATTATAATTTATAATCTACAAATCACATTTTATCAAAATAAAAAATATTTATATTAGTAAGAGAGGTTTATGGATGGCTTGGATTACAAGATCTGTTCCCAGTTTGAATTTTAAACCGGCTTGACTTGCTTCGTTTTACACAATTTACAAAAACCCCTAGTGTCTTAGTGTTTGATGAGGGTAATAGACTAACATGTACGGATAACTGGCACTTATTGTCATAAACCCATAACCATAATGATTCCTATCTACCAACCAATGACACCTTAAGGAACACACTCGGTGCAAAAGTTATGGTATTGGCACGATTGGGTTTTCGGTTCTCCTAAACAATACATATAGCTAGTGACGAATATGATGCAGATAAGATTCCATATTTTCTAAAAGCAAAACCAAGTGAGAACATTAAAAACTGCTTACCTTCATTATGTCACAAGTTCAAATGGAATGCAAGGCATAGTGCAGTGAAAAACAATGATAGTGGGGCTGAAGGGAGGCAACTAGCAACATTTGCATGAATTTAACAAAGAGGAATGATACATCTTGGTTTGTTCATTCACTGGAGTATCTGACTGCCATAATCCGAATTAAACTTTTCATAACGAGGAGCGTGCAGATGTGCAGAAGGCCTCGTGTTCTTTATTGCCATTTCAATGTCTTCGTGTTTGATTGGGCCTACCTTTGGCAGCTCTGCAAATAAGTTATCCCCACATAAATACAAGATAAACACAACCAAATTGTTTCTCATTGTAACAATACACTTTTTTTCCACATTATATTAACACATTCACTATTTACAAGTCTCAAGAAAAGAAAAGAAAAAAAAAATGTTTGTAGGATAGTCTGACCCGACCCATTTCAGCACTTACTAAAAGGTTACACATTTTGACCCGTTACCCAACCGGCTAATTTTGCCACAATTTAGCATGCATGTACTGAAAAGTGATGTAGCTACATAGATACTCGAGTTAAGATCTGTCTTCCAGACTAAGGAACATTGTACTTTTCATTTAAGTTTACCAAAAGTGGGAAAAAGAAGGCACTGAATGTAATAAAATACAACATTTGCCAAAAGTAGGATAAAGAATAAAATGCAACATACCGTCATCAGGCAATATGTCTTGTTTTTCAAGAATAGCCATAACCCGTCTCAGAGGTTGCATGGCAGCCTCTTTGCATAACAACCGTATATCAGAACCCGAATAACCTTCTGTTTTTTCCACCAACAAATCATAAGGTAGCGTCTCTTCTTCAGGTGCTGAAGGCAATAATTCCTCAAACATTGCTTTCCTTGCTTCAGGCTCAGGAAGAGGTACAAGAATCTTGAACAATAATGTAAGAATCACAAAATAAGATATGATCCAGACTTCCATTAACCCGACCCGTTAAAGAATTATCCATTTTAACCCAAACTAGCATTGACCCATGGACCGTTTTTTCATATTATAAAGAATAACAGAATATAAACATGTTGCTGTTTAAGTCTAGGATACTCTCTTCTCAAGACGCCTAAGCATGGCAGCATCAAGTTCCCAAGGGAGGTTTGTAGCTGCTAATACAAACACCAGCTCATCTGTTTTTGTCAAACCATCCATCTGCAATCCAACCAAAATAATCAGAATTAAATAAATCTATCCATGAGCAATTGCATGCACATACACATGCACGAGTGGGGTGTGTGTGTGTGTATAAGTTTATAATATGTAGTAAATGGATGTTCAAAGACAGTAGGTTAAAATCTATTAATTAGAAACAAATTTAACCTGGATTAATAATTCTGTTTTGAGACGTCTACTTGATTCATGTTCACTTCGTGATTCACCACGTTGACTAATGATTGCATCAATTTCATCCAGAAATATAGTTGAAGGTGCATGATGTCTTGCAAGCTCAAATAACACTTTCACCAACTTCTCTGAGTCACCTGTTATTAATACACACACATATATAAAGTTAAACTCGTTATCAATAACTTTAAATTTGTAAATTTAGAATCTATGGAAACTGTTAATAGTGACATACCACGCCATTTGCTGACAATGGAAGATGCTGAAATGTTGAAAAATGTAGTATTACACTCGGTAGCAACAGCCTTTGCAAGCATAGTCTAAAGAATCAAACTTATATTATCAGCTCAAAGAGAAACAAAGCAGGAAAAAAAAAAACATTATATTAAGATTTTCTGAAGCAGAATAAGTTATAAAAACATATAAATGCTTAAAGAACAAATGAAGATAAAGTATAAATATAGGAGGCTGCCAACCTTTCCTGTTCCTGGAGGGCCAAACAAGAGAATGCCTTTCCATGGGGATAAAAGACCGGTGAAGTACCTACATGGACCAACAGTAATTCAACTAAATAAGTGTTTTACTCTCATGCTTATGAAGATAATGTATGATCTGTTTAAAGATTCTCAAAAAATAAGTATAAAATTTACTTGGGATATTTTATTGGCATAACAACTGCTTCTTTAAGCAGGCGTTTTGCATTTTCTAACCCCTTTATGCTCTCCCACTTCACATTCGGACTACCACGAATAATATCCCTGCATATGCAATATTTATAAGGTAATACGTGTATATTCTGGAACAAGTAAACTAAGTCACAGAAATATCAAAAAAGGGCATGAAGATCTGAGTCTATACCTACTCAAACTCTCTGCCAAAGTTCGCATTTCTGCTGATTCAAAAGGAGGAAGCAGAGATTTTTTCCTGTAGGAACAAGATGTCAAATTTTGAATTCAATGAACATAAGGCCAATACTTTAGCTGGTGTGCCACAAGGCATGCAATGTATCTTTCATTATATAAAGGGTCAAATTTGTCAATGTTTTATACAAAGAAAAAAATAACACTCCCTCCAACTAAGTAAAGACAAAACTATTTCCGAATGTCGTTATATCAAATATTTGCTTATTAATTTGCGTCGATATCCCAACATATCTTTCGTGTAGTGTCTCGGGAATCGTGATTCTTCCATATGGCATGTGAATTGCTATGGTTTCCTTTAGGATGTTTATATATTTGGAGATCCACAGCCATGGATTTCCATATTTTCATACACCTATCATAGCATTTTAGATCTCAATAGGTATAGGTCAATATTATTACTTCCAATTTCAGATTACAAATGACATATCAGATTAAGATTATAGAAAATAAATTTTGAAACATACCAAGTACTCAACCTAATTAACTGGACTACTAAGCTTATTACATTTATAAGGTTCTTGGTAAAGCCACATTACTCCACATCTAAATACCAGATATATAGGTACAACTGTTCCCTTAAAGCTTCTATTTCACATTTCTGATTTCTATGGCTTTAAACTTTAATAGTTTTAGTCACAAATTTGCAGACTTACAAACATAGAACAGAAGTTGAATGGAACCTCAAATAGTCAAATTATGAAATTGGCACATTGCATGATCTTTCTACCTTAGAAACTTACAAATGGGGCCAAACCCTAGATTATGCAAAACTCATACCATACCATCAACAAATGGATCCAAACCCTAGAATATACAAAGCTCATACAATCAACAAATGGAATCAAACCCTAGATCATGCAAAACTCATACAATCAACAAATGGATCCAAACCCTACATATGCAAACTCATAAGTCATATTTATATTCTCCGCTAAATAATTTAACAAGTTATCAAGAAAAAAACAAGTAGCACGATAAGAGAGCATACGGTTTCTCAGCATCCGACAATGTACCTCCATTTGGTGTTGAATTCTCCCTTGCCTACACAAAACAAAATATTAATACAAACACGAAACACTTCATCTTTGGCTAAATTCAAAATTTGAACAACTTTTATGGTCAAAGCAAGACTTTTTTTTTTCTTTTGGCAGATGCAATGGTATCTTACTATGCTAAAGATCAAGAATACCTGTCTATACTGTTCATATATCGATAACTCAGATACATTGTTTCGGTGTCCACTTCCATTCGATGAGTTTCCATTACTTGGAGCTTGAACATCAGTCTGTTGATCATTTTCACTAGCATCTTTCGGATTCGGCGCCTTCTTCCTCCCAAACTTAATATCATAAAACATCTTAAAATCCTAAATATAGAAGAAACAGAATCATAGTAACATAATCACATCACCGTTAATTAGCATTTAGCTTCAACATGTTCTCAAAAGACTGTATCAATTAATCTTCTCATAACATTACCGAATAGAATAACATCTCAAATTAAACCCTAGTCAAACAAAACGAATGAGATTCTAAATCACTAATCAACCACCACATAGCTATTAAAACAGCTTCCGATTAGCAAATCAGCACCAAACAGCTAAAATTTCAATGTTCATACTACCAATTGCGTACGATTTACCTAATTTCACTAGCCCTAGCGATCCAATGCATATGTATTCACGAAACAATCACAAAGTAGAAATTCAAGCTAAATGGGGGCACCTGAAAGGACCAACGAGTGATTGAAGGTTCATCCGCCATTGTTGCTTCCCTTGATCGTGAGCAAAAGGAAGATGAAACCACTTGAAATCAGAGATCTAGATGCGTGTATTGCTCTCTCAATCGTTAATCCAACTGGGGTTTTACGAGAATCAAAGGAATTTGAAGAATCGTTGAGTATGATGAAGCAGAAGATACTTGAGGAGCTGTTGAATCAATAAACAAAGGGTTTAATCACTTGTGCCGGTGTACGATTCCCCCTCATGTGGTAAGATGCCGATTTGTAGTAGTACAGAAGAAAATATCTACATCAACATGTTTATTTTAGAATTTTTCACCAAATTTGAAGTAAGAAACTGTGAATTATAATTTAAAACCATATCATAATCTTAGATTAAGTTTCACTTTCGAGTTTCAGCACGGTACTTAAATAAGACATAGATATGAAACAATTATGAAGTATTAAATTTCACCATTATCGTAATATTCAAATAGGCCATAGACATAAAAACAAATATAAAAGCATAGATGATATTCATAGCATATGCATTAGTTTCAAATTTTAGAATATCATTGGTTCAACGAGTTACGATAAACCAACTATCAAAATATTAAACTTTTATTCTATTATATATATATATATATACACATGTATATATCAATATGTGAAAGGTAACAAATTTTAAAAATAAATGTCAAGTTGGCTCGGCTCAATTAGTAAACGAGTCAAGGAGAGCCACCCTAGATTAGCTCCGTTCGGTTTAGCTCGTCTCATTTACAATCTTTTACAAAGCCCTCAGCCAACCATTCAAATATGAGCTTCTAAGATTACGACATTATAAGTCTCACAACAAAAGAGTAAGTGTATGTCAACGTGGACTAGTCCACTTGATAGATTTTCATACCTCTTAGATTGATGGTCATTGGTTTAAATCTATACATTATGAACTAATTTGGAATTGATTCAAATCTAGACATTATGTAAAACTAATTTGAAGTAGTTTGGGAGTAGGAGTATGTTAGTTTGCTATTTGAAAAGAAAAAACAAAAAGTATATGCTTTCTAAGAGAAAAGTGTATATGCTTGCAGGGGTTTGTTGATTTTGCGTTTACCTCGAGTGCTTGGATCTAAGAAGATCCTTTTGGCGTTATTTTGGTTTGCTTGGGAGTAGGATTTCCTACTTTCGGTAGGAGAAGAACTCATCTTCGGACAACACCTTTGGCAACAAGGCCGGTCCCAAGAATTCTCAAGAGACACTGAGCCCAGAACGAAAACAAATAATAAGCTCGTATAATACGACATATAGAATAAGTCTAAACCGAATAACCAGTATATAAAAAAATTTATGATACAACGATAATTGTTATAACAATTTTATTAAGTTAATAAATAAATGATTTAGGTTGACTATTAGACATAAGAACTGTTTGTTACCCTCTTATGATCATTAAAAGATTACTTTTTAATTGTTTATAGGCTCTTAACGACTAAAAGGTAACGTTAATGCTAAATGTTACATATTAACCATTTAGTATTAAAGTTATATTTTAATCATTAAGATGCTTTGAATAATTAAAATGTAGTCTCTTAATTATCATTAAAAAAAACTACCAAACAACCTCATAGCACTGGCGAAGCTTTTAAGGGGCCGGGGGGGGCCGCCCCCCCTATTTTTTCTTCAGTAGTTTTAATTTTCGGCTCGGCAGTGTAAATTTTCGGTCCGGTAGTGGAAATTTTTTAAAAAATATAAAGTTCCCCTCCCCCCTAAAATAGTTTACTTTCGCCCCCGCCCCCCCTAATCCATAGTTCAAGCTCCGCCACTGCTCATAGCATCATTAGTCATCAATGTTAACAATTACACATAGTATGACTACCGGTTCATCTATCAATAAGATCGGGTAGATCATAGATGATTAGATCGTTTTTAAGTTATTCATATCTTACATTTATTCATTTAAATTATCACATCAATGTGATTCATAATTAGCCAGCTACACCTACTAACAGTTATGTGCATACTTTTAATTGGCTCACAATATATGTAGCACAGACGTTGTAATCTAGACATTTTGTATACGGGTCATATTGTTTAATACGGCTCGTATTGGTCTGCAAAGTATAAAATCAGTCAATTCATAAACTTTTATGGCTCGTAATGGTTTTAACGTATAGGTTCGTAATGAGCGTTATAAGATTTCCTATCTTTTTATTTTTGATTTTAAATTTTTGAATATTTATTTATATTTTGTTCTTTATTGACTTATATTATTTTTTTTAGGTTTATTTTTTGTTTCTATAAAGGAGTAACTTTGTACAATAGTAACCAAGTTTTAAAAGTGTTTCAATTAAGTAACTCGAGTTTAAAAAGTATTTCAATTAAATCACTCATCTTTCATTTTTATTTAAATTATAGATTTGAACATGTTTTTTAGTAAGTTTTTTTTTTAATTAGAATTTTTTTTTTCTTTTTCTGATGCTGTTGTAGAGTTGTGACGTGCATTTTAGGTACTTTATTTTAGTATAATTAACTTGTTTAAAGATTTTATAAATAAAATTACATACATCCAAAATCCCGACCCTCGCATCCTTTCTTCTATTTCTTTCTTGACACAAAAAAATCTGATGATAACTCGATTTGATGGTTTGATGATCTAACGTGGACAAAATATACATGAGTAACTTCATTTTCTTTTAAAACTTGATTATTATTTTATGATACTTTTTCTTTTATTATTTACAAATTTACTAAATAAATTGATTCATCATATTAGTTTTGCAAAACTACTAAACTGTTTCACTTTTATTGATATAGTTTTATATCTTTTATGCACATGTATGTGGACTTAAGCTAGTTAGAGGCTTTAAGGCAACTTTAAAGATTATTTTTTTAGTAATTAGTAAAGTTACATATTATAATTTTACATTTATGATTTAATACGATGAATCAGTTTATTTATCAAACTCATAAATAAGTATTTTACAAAAGGAAAAAATAAAAATGTAATATATACTAACAAATCGTAAAATATATAAAAACAAAATATAAATTAAAAATCAGAAATTTTAATTCTTAAAATGAGAAAATAAGTAAATAAAATTTTACTTATGATCATAAGGCTTATTACAGCGTCATGAGTTAAAGTCATTACTAGTCGGATTGGACAATACGGCCTGTATTAAAAGTATCCAGATATCATGTGTGTGTATATATATCTGATAAATCATTAATGTATAATATATAATTCTAACAATTGCATAGTTAAAAAAGAAAATTTAACTTTCTTCATCATATAAAATGAATAAGTAAACATTTTATGTCGTTTAGGCAATCTTAACTCATTTGATCTTATACATATATAATCCCCCCCAAGCCCACCGAAGCGTAACCGGCGCTTGCCAAATCGGGTATAGGCCATGCGCTTATTTATGGCTGCATAATTTGATGGGTAATCCCCCCCCCCCCCCCCAAAGCCCACCGAAGCGTAACCGGCGCTTGCCAAATCGGGTATAGGCCATGCGCTTGTTTATGGCTGCATAATTTGATGGGTAATTGGTTGCACGCTCTTTAGTCTACTCTCATCAATGGGTAATAAAGAAATATAGAAATATAGAAATTTTTATGTGATTTCTTATACTTTTAATATCAAAATCTTGTCGACCAATCTTTTTTACTGTCTAATTAGGGATGTTTATGGTCTAATTCGGCTAGTTTTGAAATTATAACCGAACCATTAACTTTGGTTTCAAGAAACGAAAAATTAAACTAGTCGGGTTGGATGGATCGACGATTTTACCTGTTTGGCAGCTTAATAGTTCGGTTTCACAAGTTTGAGTTGATTGTTTTCAATTTCAAAAGTATCAATTTGTATTATAAATTTAAAAAGTGTTATTGGATTTTAATAATCCCAAATTTTATTTATTGGCCGGGTTTAATCCCAACTCAGAAAATGTTTACAGACACTTCCAACTTTGAATTTATTTTCTTTCAACGATCCCTTACTAACTGAGAGTTAACTGTCGTTACTTTTCTTTATAAAATGGGCCCAACATTGACTCATTTTTCAACTATGCCGCTGCCCGGCCTCCATCAAGTCCGTTTTTTGGTGTCTAGCCTCCAACGTCACCTGAAATCTATCTCGAATAAGTTAAGTGGTTCAGATCAACTTTGAGCTTATATTTTTTCAATGATTGATTTCAACTTTCTGCTTAGCGTTTTGGCCGTAAAAACAATCCATGTCATCGAAAAACTAACGGTGTTAACTTTCAGTTAGTTAGGGATCGTTGAAAAAATATAAGCTCAATGTTGAGAGTATTTGTAAATATTTCTTGAGTTGGGATTAATCCTGGCCAATAAATAAAACTTGGGATTATTAAAATCCAATAACCCATTTAAAAATAATAAAGAAGGTTTTCTTTATTATTTGTAAAAGTTAAAATGCTGGACCCAAGCTTTAAACCGCAAAAATCAAGCTTTAACTAAACAATTTGGATTTCAAACCAACCAAATTAACTTACTTGTTTCGGTTTCATTTGTATCTAAACACCTTTGTTGCCGCTCTAAAAAATAATTAAACACCTTTATTAATATGCATTGACTTACATTCTTTATTATTTAACCGTTAATTATACTCTATCTATCCTACTCATCCTAATCTATATCACAACTAATTTACACAAGCCTGTCAAAAGCGAAACTCGAACCCTAACCTCATGAGATGTTTCAATACCCTTAAGTAAGACAAACTGTAACGTTTCTTATGAACCCAAGATCATTATTTTGTAATGATTTGTATCGGGCAAATAGATGCTTTTAGTTAAAAGAAAACCATAAAAATAGAAAACGTTGAAATTTATTATTGATTACGGAAGGTTTGAAAATCACTATCAACTAAAAAGGTTAAAGGTCTATTATTCATTTACTCATGAATTCAAAGCAGGCATGATTTATGAATCAACCAACATCATTGACTTTGATACATGCTATTGTTAAATTATTAAGATGATGTTTGTTTTTTTTACAATAAAATTTCTGCAGTCTGCGAACCACATCTGCAGACATCTGCAAGAGAAGAGGTGAACCAAACGTCTGCAATCTGCAAGAAAAAAACTGTTTGTTTTTTAACATCTGCAGACTGTAAGGGGCGGCGGCGGGGCGGTGGTCCGGAAGGTGTACGCGGCGATGGGGCTGGCGTGGTCTGCGCGGCTGGAGGTTGGGGACGGGTGTCCTGCAGCCGTGAAGGGCTGCAACGGTGAGGGCCGCGACGGTTGCGGGCGGTGGCGGGTGGGCCGGTGGTGGATGTGGGTGGTGGCGGGTGGGCCGGCTGTAAGGGGAAGGAGAAGGGTAGAATGAGAAGAGGTTAGAAGACCTGTGAAGTCAATGATTCATGTCTGACTCATGCAGACCTCAATAAAACCTTTTATAATGAAAAGTTTTCTGGAAATCAAACAGTCTGCGCTCTCAAAACGTCTTCCTGCGTCTGCGTGCGCGCAGATGAAGAGGTGGGGAAGAGTTTTTTGAAAAAAACAAACATCCCCTAAGTGGATGCACGAACAAGCACATTTGATTGAAAGGAGGCGTTAGAGTCATGTGCACCGGATCTAACCTATATGAGATGAACATGGGTAGAGTTCAACAAACTGAGTTCAAAATTCAAACCAACCTGGTTGAACCCGGTTCGGGTCATGGTCAACAATTTTCAAACTGGGCTTTACTTGGTTTCGGGTCGAGTCTACCCTTGGTTCGTATTACGTAGTTTTTTAAAATATGATGGATTCATAGTGGGTTGAAACCGGATTTGTGAACAGATGGGGGAACCCGGTTTGGAACCATCGGGTTATATCGGGTAGGAAGGGGTTGGGGGCAATGGGATGAACCCGGGTCAGTTTCAGGTCGTACCCCATCTAAGCGTAGGCCCCGAAGGTATTTTTAACTTCATGTCTTTATGCATCCAAATATCTTTTATTATTGTTTGTAGATTTTTATTGACATCAAAATTTCATTTATCATATGTTGCACCTAAGCGGCATCTAAACTTCAAGTAGCCGTTTATCATATGTTTTTTTTTAACGACAATTTTTTTAAGAAACAGCCTTAGCAAGAAGCTAGGGACCAAAAAGCCAATTACAAGAAACTATAAAGATAGCTTTTACAAGTCAAAATTGCACCATTTATGCTACTCTAAATCTTCAATACCACTACGAAGCTTTAGCCACATGAACGACCAGTGTGTAATTTCCACGTATAGCCCTTCAATTGATGGGTGACTGGCATTGAAAATGAAATCATTTCTGGCATTCCAGAGAAGCTAGATAGTAGCCCAAAAAATAGAATATAACTCCCATTTCTCCTTAATGAACCTTCCTTATGAATGGAGTTGCCAACACTTCCCTAACTGAGAAAAAAGCTGATAATGGATACCAACACCGCTTAGAAACTTCTGATCAAACCATGGAGGCGAAGGGGCACCTCCACAGGATATAATCCACCATCTTATCCTCACCAAAGCATAAAGAGCACTCCTTAAACACCAAAGTCACACCTTTATCACCCAACACTTGTTTTGACGGAATCCAATTTTATCGAACCCTCATATGAAACAATTAACTTTCTAAGGTAACCAAGCTATCCATGCGCAGGGATCCAGATCAAAAGGCATCCGATTTGACATGATTAACTTCCTAATTAATTTCACCAAGAAAGTCCCCGACTCAATGATGACCTGTCGTTAGGGTCATGCAAAAACCTAATCAACCTAGGTAGCTAGGGTAAGTCAGGTATCGTATCCACGGAGAGCATGTGGTTAGTGTTACACAATTCGTTTGATTATTTAATTAAGTTACTTAACTAAATTAAATTATTGAATTACTTATATTATTGCCTGTTGGCTGTAAAAATTGAATTTTAAAATAATTAACAAGTGAACTATGAAAACAAATTGCAAATAGTAAAAATTAATTAAGAAGACAATTATGAAAAATAGTAATCCACCCCGGGATCAAGATTTGGTTTTCGCTAATTGTTTAGTCCAACTTGATGGAAAATCCTTAACGGGGATTCTATGTGTGTAATTATTAAGTGATATTGATAACCAAGATTTAATGGCTCTTCGTACACAATACCAATTCAATTAGTAACCAAAATTTTGCAACCATATAATTCGTGCAAGATTAGATAATATTCAAATAAAAGTTAACTAAAACAATTGTTTAAATAATCAAAACATAAGTTAAACTTATAAAAGAACTTAACGGGTTCTAAAGTTTAATTCCATGGTAAGTTGAACACGAACAAAAACCTAATCATACAAAATCTATTACCCGAAGTAGATCATAAAAGTTTAACCAATCATAATAACGATGAGTTCAAGTTCGGTCGTAACAAAAACTCTCATTAAAATAAACTAGAAAAACTTTCCTATCCGCTACTAGCCTTGATTCACATGCCAAATAGCGTCGTTTTGTTCTCGATTTGCGTGCATCAAAACAACGGCAGCCTCCAAAGGCTCTGCCCTCGTGCGAATGTCTTCTCCCTTTTGAATGACGGCTACTGATTTTGTTCTTCACATAGTGGGCTTTTAATCATTTGATGGGCCATTAATTGATTTTTAATAAGCACCCACTTCAAGTTTAAGTCCAACAAATAATATATGAAATCACATTCTTGGGCTTCATTTGCACACACTCGTAGTGACATTTGTCTCCATTCATCTTCCCATGTGCTTTACATTTCCTTTTGAATTATAATATCTCAGGTGTCCTGTTTGAAATTCCATTAAAGAATCCAATGAATTAATTTCAATATAATGATATATATTATAATAATTATATCAAAGCATTTGGTTATCTATTTTTCCACGTTGTATATTTTGAATATGTTTTAAATTTAGTTCAACACAAGATTGATAATCATAATATTTAGTTTACAATTTTAATCACATGTCTCCATTTTAATTAAAATTCACTGTTTTACCTCATAATCTTTTGAAACTTTAAAACTCTAAACATGAATCATTTAGATATGCATTAAGGGTTAAAAGTATATAATTAGATATTATTAACACGCGTAAATCAACCTTCCATCACTCAACACCCATCTAGTCCCATCTATCCACACTTGAATTCAGATGGAACCCATGTAACAATGCTCCGATCTGCTGTAGTTGTGAAGATTCTACCCTATTCCCTGGTTGTCTTTTTTAGTTTCATTCCTAAGACACCATATTCTCAGCCAAGCGCATTCTATCTCCAACCATACATGACTTTTAATTTTCGATAACGTACTAATCAGGGAACTTAACGTGTAGTGGCTGTAGGTCAATCTAAATATCATGTTAAAAAGAGATAGAGTTTCCATACCCTACCTTCCATTTCATAAGACTTTGAAAATAACATCCTTTATTTGAAGATGCAAATTAGCCGAAACAACTAACTTCCACAACACAGCAATCGACATCTTAACAAGGAAAACAGAATGCTTACATTGTCGAAAGTGAATTGCGCTTCCATCCGTTTTGAAACGCTATCTCCATTTCCCAAGAAGGGAAAAGTTTGCCTCTTGAAGGCCAATGATACCCAACCCGTCCATAGATTTAGGAAGTGTAACTTTCTCCCACCCAACCCAACAAATCTTCTTTTCGTCACCCCACATAAATCTCCTTCTTTCCTTTTCTAGCTTCATGATAACCTAAAGATGAGCTTTAAAAATAGATAAGTTATATAAAGATAACCCACTCAAAACAGAAAGTAAGCCTTCCCTAAAGCAAGAGGGAGCTACTTTTCCATGTAGAAAATTTGGACTTGAACTTGTCAACCATCGGCTCCCAACTTGCAATCCTGTTCATGTTCACCTCGATAGAGACACCCAGATGAACAAACAGAAGTGAACCCTTCTTATACCGTAGCCCTGCCGACATAAGGTCTAGATCATGGCTTTCTACCCCCACCCCATACACTTGAATTTTATATAATTAAGCCTAGAAGCCAATTGAGAGCATCTCAAGATACGAGTAAGATTTCTTGCATTTGAAAGAGACTACTCTGCGTCATCCGCAAATAAAGAATATGAGATGACTGGACCATTATTAGGTAGTCGAATATTATGAAACTACCCCACATCCCTAGTAGATTTCAAGGCCAAATGAAGCATTTCCATGACAATGATAAACAAAAATGAAACAAATGGATCTCCTTGGCGTAATCCCCTAGAAGGGGAGAATTCAACCATCGAAGATCCATTTAGCAAGACCAATGCACGACCTGACAATAAGAAATTATTTATCCACAGTCTCGTACCAAAAAGGTCTCTTATTTCTTTTCTAATCGGGTAAGTTAAGACTTTGAGTAGAAGGAGAAAGCCTTTAGAATCAAAGGGGTTGGTTGAAAGGTAAGGATAACAAGATTGACTAGTTGTGGGTCAATCATGGACCACAGCTACTAGGGTAGAAACCGTTGGACATCATTTTGATGTGATGGGCTCGAATAACCAATTATCCCATCTGTTGTAAAACGGAATCCAAGAAAGATCAACGCACCGAGTCATAAGCTTTTTCAAAATTAATTTTAAAAACATACCCGACCTCTTAAAAACCTTACGCCAAGCAAGAACCTTGCTGACAATAAATGGGCCATCAGGATTTTTCTTCCATAAACATATGCATTCTGTTCACTACTAACAATCAAGTGAATTACACATTTGCAATCTATTAGCCAACACCTTCAATATGATCTTATTTATGCACCTAGTTAGGTTGATTGGCCAGAAGTCTGAGATCACTAGAGGCCCAGATTTTTTAGACCACCCACATTGATAGGGGCACCCGAATGGAAGTATTCCAGGACCCTCTTGAAATCTAACCCAATGAGGGGCTAGAACATTTTAATAAAGTTAAAATTAAACCTATCTGGGCTTGGGGGCTTATCCCCCTCCCCCCACATGACCACACTGTAGCTTTAATCTCTTATGTTAAGCATGGAGTACAAGATGGGTGGCAGCCTTATTGGACAAACGCTTAATACCCTAGTTAACAAACCCAGGCCTACTAGCCATCTCTTTCGCAAACCTGAGCTGAAAATGATTGAAAATCTCATCTCTGATTATTGCTGGATCAGCTACCCAACTACCGTTTACCATAAGACCATTGATTTTGGAGTTTTTTACATTGGAATTTATACACCCATGAAAGAAATAGGAGTTCCCATCACCATCTTTTATCCATTTAAGTCTAGATTTCTGAATCAAGTCCATTGACTTGGCATCTTGCAAATCAGCAAGTTGTTTTTTCCACTTCAATCCATTTAGTCACCACTTCATTAAAACCAAGTTTGTCAAGCCATGTGTTAAAACATTTGAAAGGGATAGGACCAAAATCTAGAGCTACAGTCTTAAGGATAATGGGGGCATGATCAAAGTGTTTCCTTGGGAGCATTGTCATAACTGATTCTGGGCATAAATTCCAAAGCCAAGAGCATACCAGCACCTTATCTAATTTACTAAGCTTTGGACCATCGGGGGACATGTATGTATAGTTACCACCCCCCATGGAGAATTTGTTAAAATCCGCTCAAAAGATGAAGTCATCAAAAGCTTTGGACGACGAGTCACAAAAGGAAGAGTTAAATCTTTCCATCTGAGACCGAACTTCATTAAAGCCCCCTAGGATCATCCGCATACCTTTGACGGACAATTTATGTTGGTAGATCCTGGTCCAAAGATCCAGTTTCTCACTCGGGTCATGTAGAGCATTAACGTTTATGACCACTGAATCCTCCGAACAGGTAGAAAGACTCCTTTTAACTAAAACAAAATTTTGATCTTTAACACTTCTTTCACCTTAATTTTCACAGGTTCCCACATTGACACTACACCACCATATATGCGCACCGATGGGACATAATAATACTCAAAATTAACGCTACTCAAAAATCCTTTGACATCCGCCAGATTAACCTCTTTAATTTTTGTTTCTTGGAGTGAGATGAAACTGATATTATCCTTTTTTTTTCAAACCTTGAACCCAAGACTTTTTAAAGCTCCCTCTAGCACCACTAACATTTAATGATAACAAATTCATTTGGAAACTGACTAGGCACCAATATCCCCCCGTCAAATTTCTTACTTGACCAAGATGATCTTGAAGATTGAAACTAGACCCGGCAAATTTGACCCAAGTGAATACATTTGGTTGATTTGGGTAGAAAAAATAAAGTAGTGGACTAGATTGGGTTAAGCTATATTTTTAAAAGGCTCAAGTTGGATAATTCTAAAACTAGAAAAAATAATCAACAGGTCAAGATGGATTGATTAAAGATGGGCTGATTAAGTTTTCTCATAACACATCTTTCTCCATCCCATCTTTCTCCAAAATCCACACATATGCTCACATCTAAGTGATAGCGATAAACATGTTGGATTTATGAACAAGCCAAGATCGGTTTACGGGTCATATGAGATGAATGGGTCAGCAACCAGGCATTTTAAACTGGAGCTCCATGATGGGGGTAAAAGACCACAATATACATGCACAACCCACTCCACCATCACCATGCAATTTATCTTTTTTTATATTTTAGTTTATTACCATTTGCTTAAAGTTTAATTTTAAATATTTTTATCTAGTGTACCTTAAGGTATTAGAGTAATATTTAGTTATATTTTTTCTTTTATTAGAATGCGGGGGCCCACTGCTTTGGGATTTATCTATGTATGGAATTGTTAATCAATGTGGTTTTTGAGTCTAAACCCATTTTGACCCGGCCCATCCTGACCCGAACCCATCCGAACCCATCCTAACCCGAACCTATTCTGACCTAACACCCGACCCAACCCGACCCGCCCATTTTGTCAGGTATAATTGAAACCCAAAATTTCTCCCACCCTGCATGTGTCTTGCACCTCTTCTTCCCTACTATCACCATAAGATTCCCCCGGTGAAACCCCCTTCCACGGTGAAGACGACCAAATCATGCCATGGTGAGATTCACCTTGTCTAGCAGTATACGATTTCCTAGACCATAGAGCATCCTTCATTTTAAGAGATGAAAGCGATTTCCCCATGTACAGCTTACTATGGTGAAATGCGCTACACTTTCGATGCGCCGAGGAAGTTATAAGAGGCAGCGAGTGAAGCGACTTCGTCGGTCTATTTTTACGCTTATTCTTTTCCCACGTCGCAAGGCACTGGTCCTAGATCGACTTACTTATTGTTTTAGATATGTTTCGCATGCATAGTTCAACGTTTTTACGTCTACTTTTCATTTGGTTTAATTTTTTTTTGTTTTTTTTATTTCTTTTTTAATACGAGCTTGTTTGGTGTTAGTGGTCACTAAGGGTGGTATGTAATTGGTGCTACTTATCATGGTTTTACGACTCTCGCTGCAACATAAGGAGCTTAATACCAGTTTAATACTAATTTCTTTTTGTCCGTCATGTTTTTCATGTTTATTGTGTTCTTCATCTTCATTCCCGTTCTCCGTCTTCACCATTATTGAAAAGATCATTTGAAAAGATAAAGAAGTTGTGGCCGTCTTGATTTTTAAATGTTGAAGCCGATTCAAATGATTGTGAAACCATGAAGATGCAATTTTCCCAAAGAATTAAAAAAAAAATTAAACAAACTTCTGATCCACTACAAAAAGGAAGAAGAACACAATGAGAGATAAAAAAAAACACAGAAGAATCAATGAAAATCTAAAGGGTCGTGGGTTTGATGTGTTTGAAATGATAAACCGATAATAGATTGGAGAAACAAATGAATCCTTATAACAAACAATACATTTGCTAAACATAATGAGATGAACAAGTACTAAAAACTAAAAAGCCATTTAAAAAAACTTAAAAGTAATTATTAATTGCGTAATTTGCTTGAATAAGGCTTTTGTAAACTAAAATAGAAAAAAAAAAAAAAAAAAGGTTTTTTATGATTAATCCTGTATATGCCTAAAAGAATAATTGTTGTCTCATGTCCAATATGTATATTTTTTAAATTAATATTAAAAATTAATAATTGCTTTAATTTTAAAGGAGTAAACCCGCCCGCTATGACCCTAGTTTGTTACACCAAAAGGAAATAAAGGAAAACAAACCAACCCTATAAAACACCACATTCCCATTGCATGAAAAACATATTTCTTTGGGTCATCCATTAACAAAACAACAATAGATCATGTGGAAGTTGAAGATAGCAGAAGGTAATGATCCTTACTTGTTTACCACCAATAACTTTGTTGGTCGTCAAATTTGGGAGTTTGACCCGGATGCCGGTACTCCAGAAGAACGACAAAAAGTTGAAAACGCTCGTCAGAATTTCCTAGAGCGAAAAAAGAAAGGTTTTCGAACATCGTCAGATCTACTCATGCGAATACAGGTAAACTTAATCACTCAAAAATCTAAAATAAGAGTTTTAAGTTGCATTTGTAAAGTGATTATCAGATTATTGTGTTTTCTAAATACACGTAATCAATTTTAAACGTAGCCACCACCGCCCGTATGCTAGACATAGAGCGCGTAACTTGAAATAATTTCGACTAAGAATAAAAAAGAAAAATAAAGGTTAGAATGCAATAATAAAAGTTATCACAAGTGATAATCCGTATACAACAATGTTTATTAAGTTAAAAAAAAAATGGGCCCTCAAAAAAAGAAATTTATATACATTAAAAAAATTAAGTCGTATGATAAAAATTATTATAACAATAAATAAAATAAAATTATAGTATCAAGGTAACTTAGTTTACATAATTAATGAATTGTGAGTCTTTCTTAAGTTGTTTGAAAGCAAATTAAAAATGACTATTAAAAAATAAATTTAAACAAATAAAAAAAAATATAGTCTTTATCATATCTCTTATCAACATAAGCCTAAAAAATAAGTTGTAAGTGCAGTTAAAATCAAATCATACATAAAAATCAAATTTAAAATCAAAGCATAAAAATAAATTAATCAATAAAATTCCATATATTAGAAATTAAATTCATAAATATGTACTTCTCACAAGTCATATAAATCAAAATCATTAATCAATCCTTAGAAAATAGCAATTTGGGTTTGCACTTCTTGTTTTTTACTCTCATAACACCCTTAACCTTTTCGTTTACTGCTGCAACTTGAGTTTGGATTTTAGTGACAAATTTAGTTTTTTGTTTATTTAATTAGGTTAGAATATTATTTGGATAAAATGAGTTTTGGATGGGCTATAATTATAAAAGGGAAAATTACCTAAATAATCATTATTTAATTTTACCCAAATAGCCTTAGACTTTTGGGTTTTTAATTTTAGCTTTTTGACCAACACGTATTTTCACGTGGCAATACTAAAGCATAGAGGTATTGCCCACGTGGCAAAAAAAAATTTTGTGAGAGATACGCCGAAGATACCATGGCTTATGTGTATCGCTGGATATATGCAGTAAATACCAGAATATTTATGTATCACCCACAATACTTCTTTTTTTTATCTCACTCAAGTCACTAAAGTTTCAAGATTGCTTTAATTAGATCATTCATAAATTAAAAATATTTTAAAAAAATTAAAATAAACAATATGAATAAAAAACCAAAATTTTTAAATTTTTTTTTTGAATTACTTAAAAAAATTGATAAATAATAATTGATTTATTTGAAACACTTCTAAAACTTCAATGACGGATTGAAACACTTCTAAAATTCTAAAGACCTTATTGAAACAAATAAAAATATTAGCAATATTTTTTTCTAAACGGTAAACTTATCCTACTCCTAAATTAAATTATATTACATACTTACATCATGCCTAGATTTGAACCCAGAATCTTTCCTCAATGCCTCTGCCAAGTAGCCTCACATTAGTAACCTGATTGAGATAAATAAAAATATAAATGATCTAATTAAAACATTATTAAAATTTACTTACTATTCTGTAAAGTTTTTCCGTATTAAAACAGCTCGTCAAAATGAACAATAATTTTTTTATTACTTTTTTATTTCTTATTAAATTATATATTATGAATGCAAGAAGAAAACCAAATGTATAGTAACAGGGTTGCCTGTTCCTTGTTTGGTTCCATAGTCCACCCCATGACCCGGGTTCTATCCCCTTATTTAGTTAACTCTTGCTCGAACGATGCTTAGCTAAAGACCGAAATTTATAAAGTTCACAATACGAATAACAACGTTAATTTATATTGTGTAGTTGATCAGGGAGAACGGAATAGATGTATCGAGTATACCACCCGCGAGGGTGGGAGAAGATGAGAACGCGAGTTATGAAGCCGTGACCACGACTATAAGAAAAGCGGTTCGGTTAATTCGTGCTATCCAAGCAAAAGACGGTCACTGGGCTACTGAACATGCTGGCCCTTTGTTCTTCACTCCTCCTCTTGTAAGTTGAAACATTTTAGTTTCTTACTAAAATCTGTAATGTTTGATATGGTGTAAAGACATAACACATTTAAAGCCTAAACTACATTTAATTCACTATTTGTGACGGCTAACCGGTTTTAAGCATTTTGACCAATAACCGATTCGGTTAAAAACTTAACCGGTTTTTTAAACACCTGTTTTATGCATCTCTCATAATTGGACCAAAACATAGATGATGAATGGGAACCCACTTCGATTGGGCCTAGCACATTGAGATTTGGTCCTATAACGAGGGTAACTCTGGCCTTCCACAAATACGACATGAACACATTATTATTATGTTTTTTCATTTACGTTCGTTTAGAATATTAAGAAACAAACCCATACATGATCATCTTCTTTATTTACGTTCCTTTGTGTTCATTCATATATATATTCGTAAAGAATATTAACAAACGTACATAAACACGCTCATTTTTTAATGAACATAACCAAAAAAATCCCTTCATTTAAGAGTTTGTGTCCGTTAGTTTGTTTGTTTGAATTAACGGAGGAACACGAATTTTGTTCCGTTCGTTTACAGAACTAAACCAAACCTATATGTCCTATTTTTCCAAACATTTTGGTAGTTGTTTGAACCCACCCAAATGATAAATAGTTACACCACTAAATTTACATGTGCAGATTATTATCTTCTACATAAGTGGAGCCATAGACACACATTTATCAAAGGAACACAAGAAAGAGATGAAGCGTTTTATCTACAATCATCAAGTAAGAATCGATCATACTCTTTATAAACTTGTATTTTTACTGATGGTGGCGCTCGTAGATAATTTGTGTCCTCGATACTGATGTTAGGGCGAAGATGGAGGGTGGGGATTTCATATCGAAGGACATAGCACAATGTTCGTGACCGTGTTGAGCTACATATCCCTACGACTACTAGGTGAAGAAAACGATGGTGCGAATGTGGCACTCACTCGAGCCCAAAAGTGGATACTCGACCATGGTGGTGCCACTTACATACCCTCTTGGGGCAAACTTTATCTCTCGGTAAATACCTAGCTCGTCGCTCGACATCGGATTGTTATATAACTAGTTCTAACCATTAGCCATTTAAAATGCTTATTACAACTATCTAATTTTTGTAGGTACTTGGTGTGTATGAATGGGAAGGATGCAACCCAATTCCACCGGAATTTTGGATCTTTCCGGAATCCTTACCCTTTCATCCAGGTACTTTATAGACCATTGTTCAGCACAAGCTATATCTTATTTTATCTGATTTCATTCGTTAGTTGACCTCACACTTTTCTTATCCTTGATGTAGCGAAAATGTGGTGTTATTGTCGCACGGCCTATATGCCCATGTCATACTTATATGGAAGAAAATTTCACGGCCCGATCACTGATCTTGTACTTCAACTACGTAAAGAGATTTACCTTAAACCATACGACGATATAAACTGGAGCAAACAACGCCATAGATGTTGCAAGGTTGTTAAATGGTCGGTTTTTATAAGCGCGAATATGATGAAAAGATTTGTTTGTTCTCACAAAGGTGTTGTGATGTTTATGGATTACAGGAAGATTTATATTATCCTCATTCAATGATCCAAGATTTTTTGTGGGATGGTCTTCATTACTTAAGTGAACCACTTTTCAAGCACTGGCCTTTTACGAAACTAAGAGAAAGAGCGCTTAAAAGAACGATCGAGTTGACACGTTATAACGCCGAAGAAAGCAGGTACATTACCATGGCGAGCATCGAAAAGGTATGCTTCTACTAAGTGTAAGATTCTATATAAGCGTAAATCACTACTACCAAAATGAGCATTGCGACATACAAAATCGACACAATCTTTTACAACTACTGGGGATCATTATGTTTGAATATATATAGCTATGTTTGACCACTTATAACTTTACTCTAGCTAATATCTAACATAGCATCAGAGCCCATCAAATCTACTAAAAAAGCTTATTATTTCGATCTATCAACTAGCTTTTTCCGACACCTTTCTTACCATTTACCTTTTCGAAAGCAGGGATTTCAAATGATGTGTTGGTGGGCGGAGAACCCGAACGGGGACGAGTTCAAGCGCCACCTCGCTAGAGTGCCCGATTACTTGTGGCTTGCAGAAGACGGAATGAAGTCTCAAACATTTGGTAGTCAGTTATGGATTAGCGCGTTCGCAGCTCAAGCAATCATTGCGAGTAACATGCCCGATGAGTATGGGGATTCTCTTAAGAAAGCAAATTACTATCTCAAAGAATCACAGTTGCAGCAAAACCCGACGGGCGATTTCAGTAAAATGTGTCGACAATTTTGTAAAGGGGCGTGGACGTTTACCGATCGAGATCATGGTTGGCCCGTCTCAGATTGCACCGGCGAGGCGCTAAAAGTAATCACTTAACCATGTTTCATGTTACTTTTTGTCACATTTTGGAGAAAATATTGTTCTTATGGTAAACATGTTGTAGTGCTTACTGTTGTTGTCACAAATGCCTGACGAAATCTCTGGTGAAAAAGCCGATAAGCAGCGGTTATATGATGCGGTAAACTTCCTTCTTTATGTACAAAGTCCAACGACCGGAGGTTTCGCTGTTTGGGAACCACCAATCCCACAACCATATTTACAGGTATGTATGTTAAATAACTCTACAGAACTAGGTATTAACGACTGAATTTACGATAAAAAACAGTCGCAAATTAGCGACTGATTTAGAGTGTTCGCAAAATTAGTCACCAAAATTCGGTTAAGAACTAACATTTTTATATCTTTATATCCAGATGTTGAATCCATCAGAAATGTTCGCTGACATTGTCGTTGAACGAGAGTACAATATCTAACATATGAATAATTATATTTAGCAAACTTTTGTATATTTCTAAATTTTCTTTTATGGGTGATCAAATCAGGCACGTCGAGTGCACAACTTCAGTGATGCAAGCTCTCATAGCATTCAAACGGTTGCACCCCGGGCATAGAGAGAAAGAAATAGAAACCTCGGTCGCGAAAGCAGTGTGTTATCTGGAGAACACCCAATGGAAAGACGGTTCATGGTAATGTTAAGAACAAATACTATACAGAACTAATTGTAACTAGAGAACTACAATAAACAATAAAGCACTTGTACGTAGTGCTTTATAGATATAGCGAAAGAACGTATCACAGTTAAAGCGACTGTAATTCTGTAAAGCATATATGTAGTTCTTGTCGTTCTCTGCTCAAAATTGGTTCTGTGTTGAACAACTCTCTCCGTATGTGTGTGTATATAAAGATTGATAGTTGTATCTAAAAACTTTTTGAATTTTATAGGTATGGTTATTGGGGGATATGTTTCATATATGGTACATTCTTTTCGCTTGGAGGCTTAGAATCCGCTGGAAAAACGTATAACAATTGTGAAGCCGTTCGTAAAGGAGTCAAGTTTTTACTTTCAACGCAAAACGAAGAAGGTGGTTGGGGAGAGAGTTACAAATCTTGCCCTAGTGAAGTATACACTCCATTGGCCGGTAATCGTACTAACATCGTGCAAACATCGTGGGCTATGCTCGGTCTCATGTCAGCCGGACAGGTTAGCTTACTATGGTTTTTTCTAGTCGCAAAAGTTTGTTATTAATGCTAAGTTTTGTAGTAGTGCGCTGTGTATTGCGCTTCTTGACTTGTAAGCAACTAACATTCAGTTTTGGCTTAATGACTAGGCTGAAAGAGATCCAACACCATTGCACAAAGCCGTTAAGATCTTGATTAACGCACAGATGGATAACGGGGATTTTCCACAAGAGGTAACTTCAAACGAGTATCTAAACACTTGGCTAATCATTTCTATTAAAAACTTAAATGATTTTACAGAACATGACCGGAGCCTCGATGAGAAACTGCATGCTACATTATCCGTTATACAGGAACATCTTCCCGTTATTGGCACTTGTTGAATATCGTAAACGTTTTTGGGCTAAGTAACGATATATACACACTTGAAATCAAATATTCGGGGTTGAATATGTCATGTTGGTTTAGTTATCGGGTCGAATATATGTCAAGAAAACAAGTTGTGATTGACTAGTTAAGTTGTCTTATGATTTTATGTTGAAATGTTGTCGTATCATATTCATATTACTTTAATTGAATTTAATTAGCATACATGATTAAGTTGGAAAAGAAAAACATTTTGAAAGTAAAAATTTTATATCATGTAAAAACACGAACTTGATAAAGCTCGTGTACTTGTATGTTACCGAAACCACGAACAACACATGGTCGGGTTTCATTTTCTTTCTAGCATACACACGCCTTGGCACGATTGTGTAAGACCGAATGTGATCATGTTTAATTAAGTTGTTAAATATAATCTTACTAGCTTTAGTAAACCCGTGTATTACACGAGTTGAATAATTAAAATACTAAATATAATAAAATTATAATAGTTATAAATGATATATTAAGATAAGATATGATTAAAATTATGTATAAGAACTATAAATAATAAAATAATAATATAATTTTTTAATCTTTTGTTTTTAAACTTTTTTTTATTTTAAAAAAATTAAAAACTTTGTTTTAAAACAAACATTTTAACAAATATAATTATTTAAAATTTTTTTATTATAACTCCTAATTTTAATTAAATTTTATTTATAAAAATTTTACCTAAAACATCATTGTTAGAATATTTAAAAATTCTAAAAAAGTTTGATGTGTTAAAAGTTTCTTAATTAATAAATATTTATTTCTTTAGAAACAATATTAATAAAAATATATATTTCTTAATTTATTGTTTGTAATTAATGTGATATTAATAAAAGAGAGAAGCGAGAAAATTTTGGTGAGGTGAAATGTAATGATGTCATGTGTCCATCATAGTTATTTTTTTATTAGAGTAGGTAGATCCTTTGTAGACAAAGGATATGTTGCAATAATCTGGAAAGGGGAAATACTATATGAACATATGAGAACTCCTCCAAGAAAAAAAAAAAATCAATGTTAAGTAGAAAAGTAAATTCTGTTACATGTAGTGTTATAAAGATACAGTGGTTTAGATAAAAGACAATTTGACTCCTTAAAAGTTAATAAAAATGCAATCATGTCTTAATCAAATATATTATAATATAACATAATATAGATGTAGATTTATTAATTTAAAAAGTACTAGTTTAACTTATGACATGGGTTTATAATATTAACAAAAAGTAAAGTATGGAGCAGTTAATTAATTAGTAGCAATTTTGAAAAGAAATTAATATTTTGAAATTTAATGGCCCATCAATTTGATTCATTGGTTCAACCATACGGCACCATAACTAGCACTAGCAGGTTTAAATCGACGGTTCGAAAGGTTTAATCAGACAAGTTACATAAGGCCATGTTATAGTAACATTGATAGATTCATCATTAATTCTACCTAAACATCATAAATAATTTTTACATATTTTTGTTATAGAACTTATAGTCTCCAATGAGACATCATGGTAGATTGGTAGAGATGGAAAAAAAAAAAACCGGTTTGGAAATTAAAACCAACAAGCTAACCCTTGACCCGGTTGTCAAACCAGGTTCACTCCAACCTAGTTCCAACATGCTCCAACCCGTAGACTTGATTTCGGTTCTTAACCTTGTTTGGTGAAACCGACTTCAACCCTATAAGACCCAAACCAAACCAAACCGGTTTCAACCTTATTTAAACCCCGTTATTTCCCTCACTCAAACCAATTTCAAACCGAACCAGATTAAAAAAACCGGTTTGACTTGTTGACCCAACCGATTTCACCCTGGTTTGTACACCACTACATCTTGCTGGTAAACTGGTTACTCTCCAATCAAACTATTGTGGGTTGAAGTCCTATAGATTGGTGTGATGATTTTAAGAGTGGATGTAGAAAGTGTATATACAATTGGGACTAAAGTGTATATATTCTTGTTATTTTTATAAATTAGAAGTTGATTTACCACGCGTTGTCGTAGTTTTGGTTGTTTTTTTTATACAATTGGGACTAAAGTCTAGCAGAATCTAATTCTCTCGTGTGGATTCCAAATTTAACTTCGATGTTTTCCTCTAAACTTCCTGGCTTTAATTTTCTCCATTAATATTTCTAAGCACACAAATAGTGAAAATAGTTATTCATACGTTCATTTGGTTATTCAATTCAGACCCTAGATTGTTAGTTGTATTTTTCAAGATTATATAATGTGTTGATCTAGGACTAAAATTAATGGATGTGTGAGTTATATAATAGTTCTAGAAAAGATAAATTTAGAATTTTCTCATAGGCAAATTCGATTTAATAATTCAAATTATTACCAATTGGCATGTAATAATTCATATTAATAATCTTACCAATGATACTTTCATTTTTCTTGCCAAAAACAATCCAGTAGTATAACCTTCAAATAATTACATTTGATTTTCACTCGATTTCACTTACAATAACAATTGAGAATCAATAATTTTTTTATTTCTTATTTCTTACTAGTGCTTTGAACATGCAGAGTCCAAGAAAGGAGCAAAATGCAATTATGAAAAAGGAAGCTGCTTACTTTGGTGATATTGTTGTATTAACATTTATGGACCACTATGAACTCGTGGTGCTTAAGACTACAGGTATCTGTGAATATGCGATCATTATAATTAAACCCTTCTTTTTATAGTTTCTAAATTAACATTCAAAAACATTTTACTTACAATCCAACCACTTGCATATGCAGGTTCGAAATGTCAGTGCTTCATATATGATGATGATGACACTTTTGTAAGGGTGGATACCATCCGTTGAATTGATCTTGATTTAGTTTAATAACAGGTCAAGTACAGGTCATGGATTAGAAAACGGATGTTTTTGATTTAGTCTAATGGGTCAAAAGTAGTGATTTTTGTTAGAGTCGAAATAGTGGAGCAGTGGGTAGGTTGTTTTCCTTTTCTTTAGATGAAAGAGAGTAGGTAGGTTGTTTTCCTTTTCTTTAGATGAAAGAGTTATTTCTTTCTATTTAATGGAATTTTATTTATAAATGAAAGTGTGAGATTGAAATCAGTAAACTTTATATGTTTTGTGTGTGTGTGTTTAGGGGCCTGATCCAACACCATCGTGAAAGAACTCGACAGGTTCCGTGTCATTATCAGCCTCTTATATGGGAAATCTTAATCTCTTTCACAGGCCTCTCAAACATGGCAAATGGGCTGTTAGTTTTGAGGTCCTATGACGTTAAAATATTTTTAAACAAAAAAAACACTGTGTACCGTTGTTACAAACCAACTTATCGTTCTTGTAAAAATAAAAATCTAAAACTATATATAGGAAACCTGAATATCTACTCACAATTTCTCAAATGAATTTTGTTTACTTGCAACTACTCCTAGAACAACGACCGGTTTGCAATAAAAAACAAGTACAGTGGTATAAGTAGTTACAGTTTGGTTCAATTTGAATAAGGTTTTTGTTGGCTTGATTTAATTCCCAAGTCTTGGAGGAAAAGTCGGCAATCCAAGAAAGTAAGATGGCCAATATTGACAAGTCAATCAAGTTGGTTTAATATTCAAATTTAGTTTGTCCTATCAATTTGATTAGATAAATATGATTTGTTATTATAAATAAAGTTCAAATCATATTAGGAGCAATAGATAAATTAGTATAAACTACATTATACAATTACAAAATAATAGAACTTTTTTGAAAAGATCTACCCAAGATGATCACATGCATTTGATTACACTTTGGATAAACTTTTAATTTTCAACCTGTTTGACCCGTTTCTCTAACTCATATGACCCGTTTCTCTAACTCATATGACCTGTTTGGCAGATATTCAAAATGGAAGATGTGAGCATGGTAAGTTCAGTACTCCAACCATGGTAAGTTCTGTCGATACGGGTGTGTGGATAATTATTACACCGCACATTATCAATCACTGAGACAAATGGTTTGTTTATGGGATAATTTAGCACAAGGGCGGCCTAGATACTGTAACTTTAGATGAAAAACGCCAGCCCGTTGATGTGTGATGTATTGCGTTTTTGATTCATATGTGCCATGATTTTTGTTCTGAAAACTTGTGTAGAATGAATTTTGGGTTATTGTTGTCGAGGTCACCAAGATGAACCATTTGGCTATGATCAATGTTCCTGATTATTTTCGAGCCAATGGGTTTGAGTACGTGCCCATGAAATTGATACGGTTATTTGTATAGAACAGATGATGTCTCTTTGTGTTACCAACACTAATCGAATGCTGATCTAGTTATAGGGATAGTTTGGGGACATCTGGTACAACTGAACCCACGGAATTTTTTTTAGATATGTAATGTATATTTTACGATTCTCAATTGACCTTATGTTTTTTAATGTCGACCTCAATGAAAACTTTACAACCCCTAAAGCAAAATATTTTAATTTAAAAAAAGCTTTAGTATACTAAAAATTAAGTTAAGAGCCTATTGTTGTTAATAATAATAAGTCCAAAATCTAATCACCATTTAAGCTAAAATGTAATGGAATGGTTTTTAGTAGATTAATTAATGCACGTCGATAGTTTGCTATAAAATGTAATGTTTTTATCACTTTCTAATGAAATTGTACTTTTATTAAATGTTTTAGAATGTTATTGTTCTTATTTATGTGACCCGACTAGAACCAAAGATTCTGACATGATGTTGAGATGCATTTGAGAACCGGAAAAATTGAACTCGGAGGAAAAAATTTGCGGGTTCGCCCTTAATTATATGCACATACATTGCTAAATGGTATAAATAACTATATAAAAAAATTGGTTTATGATTTTTTATGTATATAACTTGTACATGTCACAATGTGTGTATATATATATATATGATTAATAGGAGCAGATTAAAAATTATTTTAAAAAAAAAATCACTTACCACTGTATGTAAGGAATGTAATTTTTCTTACACCAAACACACACTCTTTCTATTCTAAACCTATTATATTTATATAATCATAATAGTTTGTATTTTACAAGATTTAGTCTCACATTTATTTAATTGGTATCAATTACTTTACCATCAAAATATCCACTTTAAAACAAGAAACATAATATTTAAAAAATATTGAATATTTGATCACAACTTAAAACCATTAAATTTTATTTTTTTTCTCCGTAATAATTTAATGTCGCGTATAAGCAAGTAATAAATAAGAATTTAATATTGAAACGGCTATGCAAAAATATTGGTCCCCTGACGGAAGCACCAATACATGGCACGTGACCGTGTTCGTCGGCAAGCACATCGGTGCTTGTTAATTATGTTAGGAGCCTTTAAAGTTATATAATATAAATATCTTATCTTATGTCACAATAAATAGGTTTCGTTGTTTTACATTTTTTTTTTTTTGGGAACAACAAGCGGGAAATATTTATTAAAACTTACTAGCAAGTTGCTAGAGCGGGAGAGATGCATCAACATATTATAGTAATCAAAATTACATTGTAACTGTCAACTGACATTCTTTAAACGAACTCTATTTTTTATCCACCGGTACAAATCCTTTATGCCCGCCACCCTTGAGGGATCCAGCGAACAACCATTAAGCAGGAAGCTATTCCTAGCCAACCAGATGGATCACCAAGTCGTCAAAGAGATGCAATGCAGACCTTCTTCGACTTTATCCTTGTCGATGAAGCATGGAGATTATAAATAGTTATCTTTATAGTATTTAGATTAAGAGTTTATTTCCAATACAATAGTAGTAGATTATAGTGTTGTTTTACATAATAGTAGTAGATTATAAATAGTTATCTTTATAGTATTAGGTTATTGGATTTTAATAATCCCAACTTTCATTTATTGGCCGCAATTAATCCCAACTCAGGAAATATTTACAGGCACCCCCAACTTTGAGCTTATTTTCCTTTAATGATCTCTTACTAACTGAGAGTTAACACCGTTAGTTTTTCGATAGCGTGGACTGTTTATACGGTCAAAACACTAAGCCGAAAGTTAAAATCAACCATCTGGTCCATCAATCTGTAACTTCTGCACTCTCAAAACCCGTCAATCTCCACCTCCTGATCTGAACCACTTAATTCGTTCGAGATATATTTCAGGTGACATTGGAGGCTAGACACCAAAAAACGGACTTGGTGGAGGGTGGGTGGCGACGTAGTTGATAAATGGCTTAATGTTGGCCCCATTTCATCAAAAAAACTAACGGAAGTTAACTCTCAGTTAGTTAGGGATCGTTGGAGGAAAATAAATTTAAAGTTGGGAGTGTTTTCAAACATTTCCTGAGTTGGGATTAATCCCGGCCAATAAATGAAACTTAGGATTATTAAAATCCATTAACCCTATAGTATTTGACTAAGAACTATTTCCAATATGCCAATGAATATAACACGTTTTATTTTAAGAGATAGGTTGTATATGACATATTTACACTTAACTTAGACTCGGTTTTATACTATGAGCACCAAAAATCGATAAGAATAATATAAATAAGTTTTATAAAACTAAAGGTAGAGTTAAAAAAAAAAAAAATTCCCCATGGTCACATGAAAACTATGAATTTTATTAACATCATTTATTGTGCTAGTAGGCCTTAGTTTGAGGAATGTGTTAATCATCTCGTTCCTGGTCATTACATAGTTTGATTTGGTTAGTGTAATTTAGTTTGAAGGTTGAGAATAAACGAGTAAGTTGACTAAAATATCCTCACATGACATGATCTAACAAAGATAGGTTAACGTTGATGGATTTAAGGAAGAAACCTTTAAAGAAGCCTAGAAATAGCGACTAGTGGTGTCATAATACATATCCTAAACGTATCTTCCTATGTGTACAACTTTACATCCTAGTGAGTAAAGTAGAAGGTGTTAGTGATTAGTGTCATCAGTATTGTTTTGTATAACCAGATTTACTCAAGATCAATTGAAATATAAGAATATATATTGATTTGAGTTCAATGTGTGGAGTGTATATTCAACTAATATCATTGTAATATTAAGCACTATGAAAACTCAAAGGTTGTTAAGAGAAAAACCCTTATTCATAGAGGTTTCGGGGGAGCGCCACTCACTTGGTGTGGTTTGGGGTTGCCCTTCATGGGGGAAGGGGCATGGACGATTGAATTTTATTTTATTTTTTTTTGCTTTGTTACATTCTCGAAGTTGCTTTAAATTTGTTCAGTTGATGTAAAATTGCTTGAAAATGCACAATCGATAAGAGCCAACCATCAATATTAAATCAATATCATTTCATACTAATTGATCTTTGATAGTGTAATTAATAACATGGATAGCAATTATAAGTATCGGTCGCAACTTGGAACCTATGTGGTAGTTGTGGCCTATGAAGTCAATAATAAGTGGCGAACCCAAAAAAAATTTTTATTGGGGATAAAAGTGAGACAATTGCACAATTTTATGGGAGGCGTTCGAGATTTTCACATACATATAACACTAAAAAAAAATTACGGGGGGCGACTGCCCCCCTAACCCCCCAAGTAGGTTCGCCCCTGTCAACAATGATTATGAGATCGATAGTAACTAATGGTTAGTAGTAACTTTATTACCACTAATAGTTTGATGATTGGTAACAACTTTATTACTATTAATAGTTTGATGATTCGTAACAACTTTATTACTACTAATGGTCGATGGTTAGTTACTACGAATGATTTTAGTGTTGATGTAACTATCTGCGTTTGGCAGTTGTGTATAACTATCAGCTGGTATATATTTCATGAAGGATTATGATAGTCCATTGCGGTATTTTAACCTTTATACAAAGAAAATCATTAAGATTTTGGGTCATGATTTTTAAACAAATTATAACCAAAAAAAACTTCTCATTGTTGATTAGAAAACCTTTTGTTTTATGCGATAAAAATTTTTATAAACACAAAACATTTTAATTACTACTAATAGTTTGATGACCAGTAATAACTTTATTACTATTAATAGCCGGTGGTAAGTCAGTTACTACGAATGATTTAAGTATTAATGTAACTATTTGCATTTGGCAGTTATGACAATTATAACTATTAGCTGGCATATATTTCATGAAGGATTGTGATAGTCCATTGCGACATTTCAACCTTTATACAAAGAAAATCATTTAGTCTGATTTTGGGTCATGATTTTTAAATAAATTTTTACAGAAAACAACTTCTCATTCTTTATTAGAAAACCTTTTGTTTTATGCGATAAAAAACTTTACAAACACAAAATATTTTAATTTATATACGATTCAGAAAGCATACTATACGAAATTAGAAAAACACAATAACAAGAAGATATGATTAATTTAATGAGGGATGGATCAATCGATTACGAATAAAACAAGAGACAATATGACTAATTAATAAGGTACGTTTAGCACAACCGTTTACCGTTGGAGCTATTATTTGGTCCAACTTAAAAGGATAGAGTTGATGAGTTGTGTGACAACAAGTGTTAACCAAATGGATCAATCTCTATATACCCCACCACGTGTTATGTACTGTACCATCCGCTAACAATTTGGCTGTCGATGAAGCTTCCTCTTTTGGCAGCAAATATATTACTTACACATGCACACTCGGGCCCTATATACGACATATCTTTTTCTCAATTATATTATACACAAATGTATCTTTATCTATAGTTTTAATGTTGAGCAAATCATATAGATATAAGATTTTTTTGAATAATATTCACTAAAGATAATAAAGATAAATGAAAGAACTTTTATATGTTTTACTTGGAAGTGATTGATTATCTTAAACTTAATTACGGTCATGTATGGTTTAGTTAATGTGACTCGTCCGATTGTATGTTAATATATTACCGGTAAATGTTATTTTCTCTTGAGTCGGTTGTCAGCATGACAAATTGAGTGGATGTATAATCGATTTGGTATTCATGACACCACTTCTTTTAATGTTTTCAGTAATATCAAATCTTTCAATAACTTAAATCTCTATCAATTCATATATAATAAAAATATTAAATTGAAGTATAAAATGACAAACTAATTATATAATTACCAATGATCTCTTGGTCTAGTGGTTAAGAGTAAGGTGGGAGGCTTTGCCTCTCTTGTAGGTACAAGGTTCAAACTTTGACATTAACGAATATTACTAACTTTGTGATACTAACAACTAACCAGTCGTTCAAATATATATATATATATATATATATATATATATATATATATATATATATATATATATATAGGGGATTGTTCAAATATAAATAAGAGAAATTATGTAAACCAATAAACCAAATCTCCACCTTTGATTTACAATATCAATAGCTTATATTTGTTTGACTTTTTGTACACGTGTTCCAATAAAAGTACAACTTTTTATTATTTTATTCAAAAAAAATATATGAGCCATTGATCTTCATAAATCAAATGTGAAGATTTGGTTTATTGGTTTACACAATTTTTTTTTGTTTTCATTTGAACCCAATCCTATATATATATATATATATATATATATATATATATATATATATATATATATAATTAATCGATGGATATCAATATTTATAACACTCAACTAATCAACAAACCTTCCTCTTATAGTTGTTTGACCACACCACTCTCACATGCTACAAAAAGTAACATATCCCACTCAAAGACAAAAAAAAAATGTTTCAAATATCCGAAACGAGACTTGAACTTATGTTTGTCGGGTCTACGCCTAATGGCTTTTTTTAGTTTACAAAACTGAATTTAGTTTTTGTTTTATTTCTTAAAAAATAAATATATGAATGAAGTAGAAAAATAGAAACCAAAGAAACTAAACCTCTAATGATATGATGGTGTTATGCTACTATTTCAAAGTAAATGTCGGATCCACGTTAGATATGATGGTGTTATGTTAGTCGTGTTTTCCACTTCAAATGTAAACCATATAAACTAATATGTTATAAGATCAAAGAGTTTTTGTGGAGTATATATTTAAATAATAATAAGCTCACACACTCTTTAAACATGATAACATACTCTTAAATCTACATAAGCATTTATCATAAGACAAAAGTTTTGAATTAATTGAAATAAACATCTAACTACACATCATGATACCGTTAGATTGCTACAAGTCTTTTAATTGAAAATTTTTTATTTTGTTTTAAGTTTCCTTAGATATCATATTGTCTACCTTACATTGTTATGCTCTTTCCATGCTTTTAATTAATAAAGTGATGCGGAAGCATAAAGATTTAAAATGTACATTAATTCAATGATCAATGCATAAATTCTTTACACAAGTTTGATTTAAAGTTAAAAGAACTTTATTCTACCTTATTTGAGTATAGTATATATGTATTTAAAAAATAACTTTTTTATAATTCACGAATTGTATGTATAAGAGTGCATCTAAATCTTTAACAATGGTAGGTCTAAGTCAAATATTCTCTAATGGTAACACTTCTAATCCATACTACACTGCGTTTAACGTATGCATACTAACTCATATTTAACCTGAGTAGTAAGTATAAATCAAGTGTAAATATACGATGATTATGTGAGTGAGATTCTTATTGATAACCAAAATGAAAGCTAAAAATGGCGTTGCTCCAACTGACAACACGGTAACTAAGTCGAATAAGTCAAAATTTTGACTTTTAAAATCCATTTCGCCAAGCAAAAATGATCGAGAGTTAGAGATGTCTTCTTCTTTTTACTAACATTTAATTTCCCGGTAAGATTTTGATTAAGAAACATAATAAAAAAATTAAATCTTATCAGACTCATTAAGTCATTAACTAGCCTATGTCACGCCCCACTTTAACACGCACGAGGCAATACAGGATATACAACTTTCAAGGTAGTTAGACGCAGAGTTCAATTGTTATCTTTACCCTATATTTTCGTTACTCTACTTACTCAGGCCTCTAATACTGTGCCCATCCCTCAAGACTGATCAAAGCAAGATGCACTTAAAGTTGATTAAACATGAGTCTCCTGGTGGATTAAGAAACATAACATCTTAATATTAAAAACAATAAAAAAATTCAAGATTAAAAGCTTTGTAAAATTACATTCTAGGTTGGATACATTTATTTCATGTTACTTCATCATCCAATTAGTTTAGTTGTAAAGTAATTATTAATATTAATAATTGGACATTTGACATAAAAAGAAGGATAAAGCGAGTAAAGGATGAGTAGCAACGTGAGTCTCCTCCCTACCACATGTTTTGTACGCGTAAGCTCCGTTTCCCTTCGCTTTCAATGCTCAAGCAAGTTTCCCATTTTGGCATCCAATTATTTTATTTTTTATTTTATGCAAACTGCAAAGTCAGGATTAGTATGCCCCCACCACAACTACCAAACCCACACATCTTTCTGACTTAAATATTCTTTTAGAAGTATTCACATCTAATTTTTTTATCTTTTTTTAATATATTTTTTATTATATGAAATAGTTGTAAAAGATTGTAAGTAAAAAAGAAATAAAATATTACTATTCATCTGTATATTTAGTAATACATTGTTCAACTCTTATAAAACTTTTAATATTTTTTTAAAGTGGTTGTTAGTAAATAAAAGAGTAATAGTAATGATAAATGTAAAAAAAATATTATTTAATTAAAAAAATATTAATTTTTGGTGTAATTGTAAGGATGAAGAATAAAGAATGGGATGTGAATGTTTTTAGAGTATTCACATCCCATTTCCCATAAATATGTGAGTGTGTATTTTGTATTATAAGAGATGGTTATGGGTGGCTGTAAGTAGAGGAGGAAAGAAAATGTTTTCATTATCTGTATATTTGAGGTAATCATTGTTCGCCCCTATAAAATTTTAAATATTTTTTAAAGTGGTTGTGAGTGGAAGAAAGAGAAAATATAATGATAAATTTATAAAAAAAATATTATTTAATTAAAAAAGAGAATAAAAAAATAATGACTTTAGTGTAATTATAGGATTAAGATGGGGAATGAAATGTGAACTCTCTTAAGTAGGGATATAAACAAGCTTACTTAAACTTGTCTAAGTCTAGGTCGACTTGTTTAGTTCAGTAAAGATTGTACTTGAGCTCGGCTTGGTCAACTCAACGTATTAGAGATACTTTATGCTCGACTTAGCTTAGGCTAAATTAGAGTCAAATGATTTATTATTTGCTAATTACTTTAGTAATTTATTTTATATGCATATACAATTGTTTTATATATATTGGTATTGTGACTTTTTTAAAACGTAACATATATTATTTAAAAATTTTGTCATAGTTTTAGATGTGGTTACTTTTATTATATTATATACATTTGTAATATTAAATGAAATTGATATATTAGTATAATAAAATTCTCGTTTAGACTCATGAGCTTGCTTCAGAGCAATTGATGAAGTTTGGCCTCGAACTCATGTACTGAATGATCACATTTTTAGATTCAAGCTTATTTAAGTCTAATTTGATTCAAGCTTTTGAGAACCACTAAGGAATGTGTCGGCTTATTTACTCCTACTTTTACTATTATATTTTCATTTTAAAAAAATTTCATGCACTTTAACCGTACTTTTATTTAATATGTATTTATCAAAAAAAAATAATAATATGACATATGGCTTTGGTTCACAACTTCACATGGAGTCTTGGGGAGTTTTTAATTTTTAATTTATTTTACATATTGCTTGTTATATTTGAACGTTCACCTTCTATACGTATATGAAATAATAAAACATTTGAATAACTGTTAAACCTTAAATTTACGTAATTTTGCATTCTTATTAGAAACTATTTTAATAAAATAACTTATTATCACATATAACAATTACAAAGTTATTGTCTACGATACCTATAAATTAGTTGTCCACGTGGATGGATGTCAAATGTACAACTTTTACGGCTTCATGTACAAGCAGTGGAAGCACAGGTTTGCTTTATCTACTTTTTTTCTTCATCATTTCTTATTAAGTTAAACAATGTTTAATGGTGTAATTTATATAAAAAAAATCATATAAAAAACTAAGAGAGTGTGTTAAAAAAAGAGTGATGTTTTTTAAAAAGATAGCGAAAATTTGAAAATGGTGGAAGGGAGAAATTGTTAAATCAGCGGTATAACGCAGTATAATAGTTAGTTACACTGTATAATCATGGTAAAAAATCTTTTTAACATAATTTTGACATATTAAAGGTAAAAGTAGGAGGAAAAGTCACTAAACATACATCATATAATACCCACCAAAAATATATAAATACTTAATATAATTATCTCAAACATAACTTTTAAATGAACGAATATAAACGAACGTTTACAAACGAACGTTAATGAACATATTATTGAACGTTCACGAACATAAATAAACGAACACAGTTTTTGTTCATGTTCGTTTGTTTAACTAAACGAACGGTATTTTCTTGTTCGTGTTCATTCATTTATTAAACAAACAAACATAAACGAACTTCCCGACGAACGGTTCACGAACAGTTAGTGTGGAAGCGCCATCACATCGCCTCGGGGGTAGGGCTTCAAACAAAGCGAACGAACACGAACGGGCCCTTGTTCTTGTTTGTTCATTAAGAAAGTAACTTGTTCACGAACGCTTACTGAACGAGATTTCTTGCTCGTGTTCATTCATTAAGGAAATGATCTATTCATGAACTGTTCACGTACATAAACAAACACAAACGAAGACAAACGAATGCGCGCACACACACACACACACACATGCGCGCGCATTAACGAACATACACGAAATTTTCTAAAACAAACAAATATAAATAATCATATATTGATTTTGATAATTAAAATCACAAACATTATATAATATCCACTAAAAATAAATAAGAACTTAACATAATATCTCAAACATAACTTTTAAATGAATGAACGTTAACGAACACATTATCGAATGTTCATGAACATAAATGAAAGAACGCAACCTCTGTTCATGTTCGTTCGTTTAACTAACGAACGAAATCTTCTAGTTCGTGTTCGTTCATTTATCAAACAAACAAACAAAAACAAACTTCCCGACCAACGATTCACGAACTGTTCGACGAACGTTCACTTCATTTACGGCCCTAACCCGAGCATTACAGGGGTGCTAGAGGTGATGAAGTTCATTAAAACATCATATATTTCAAAAAAAAATCTCATAATTAAGTAATAATTAAAAAACATTAACCGTTAGTCCGTTACCCTTATTTTCTTACTAAAAAAAATGATAATGTAACAAAAAAAATCCTCCTTAAAAAACATTAATGACTACCCATGTTATTGTTGTTATTGTTTAATCTATGTGAATCTAGTTACCGTTTTTATATACGTTTGACGTGTATGATATGTGTCTATTCCAAAATTTGTCGGCACAGGATACCGCCGACGAAGCAATTTTCATATAAATAAATAATCACCCTTTGATATTTTCAGCTCCTCAATCAATGCAAAAGCTTCATCATTGCTCCTCCTCTATCGCCATTGTTATCCAACCCCTTCTCACCTTTACGTATACTTCATTCAACCTTCAACAATTCACTTTATCAACCCCCTCTCTTCATTCAATCTTCAAATTTCATCATCTTTGTGTGTGATCTACTGAACTAAAATATGGATTTGAGTTCGTTCATCACTTCATTGGCCACTTCCTTCATCATCTTCGTCATTCTCATGGTGTTGTTCGCCTATTTGTGCACCAAACCCGGGAACGCTGTGGTGTATTACCCGAATCGGATCCTTAAAGGTTTGGATCCGTCGGATGGGAGCAGGTCCACGACCCGAAACCCGTTTGCTTGGATCCGGGAGGCCTATTCTTCTTCTGAAGAAGATGTTGTCTCCATGTCGGGGGTTGATTCTGCTGTCTACTTCGTCTTCTTGACCACTGGTTCGTTTGTTTTAGTCCAATTGTTGTTGGTGATTTTGAATTTTTGAATCTATTAAGTGCATGTTTGTGATTGTTTATTTTCTCCTGACTTTTGACTTATTAACTTCTAAGAAGTTAATAAGTCAAAAAAAGTGTTCGGCAAACTCAAAATAATTTTTCAAACTGACTTTTTATATAGGGTAAAAAGGAGGTTTTGAGAAGTAAGGATTGAGTTACTTATTGACTTTTGAAAACTCTTTTTGATCCAATTTTCTATTATACCCCTTTACTATCTTCTATTAACTCCTATCGTTTTTTCAAATCATGTTTTTTTTGTCATTTTATAACATTTTAGTTTTTAAGTTAATCCAAACACTTTTTTAAAAACTTCTTCTGAAAAGTTATAAGTTAATAAGTTTTTTTTATCAAAAGTCCTTTTCAATCAAAATAAACAATCCCAAACATGGCCTAACTATAATAAAAAAAGGATTTTACATGACACGTGTCAACATATTAGGTATTTTCATTTTTATTTTCTCGCCTCTCTCTCTTAATTAATGATATTAGTATATATAGTAATTACTAGTGTTAGTAGACCCGTGTAATACACGGGTTGAAAATATGAAAACAACATAATTCATAAATGTATAAATATTTTGTATGATTAAGTTACGTATTACTATAACAATGAAAAATAAAAAGTTACATTTATAAATTATAAATATTTGAATACTTTTTTGAATAATATAATATACAATTGACCCATATAAAATTAAAAATAAGTTGTTTTAAAATCACATTAACCTAAAATATTTAAATATCAATAAATATTTTTTTAATTTTTTTAAATTGAAACTTATTTGGGTATAAAAATATGTATAGTTCAAAACAATATGATTACATAATGAAGTTGATAATATAAAAAATTAAATTCAAAACAAAATGAATTATTACTATTTATTGAGTTTCTTAAAATAAAAACTTGACTAAAATAGTACATTAATTTAGGCGGAAAATTTTTTTTAAGGAGTAACATGAGAGTGTCATGTGGCATTCTAATTACTCTTTTATTATATACTATAGATATTATTTCAAGCATTTCTAAATTAAAAAAGATAGATATCATAAAAATAAAAAAAATAGATTTTTAACACACTTTAAAATTGTATAAGACACGAAAAAAATCTAAAAACGAAGTATTTTAATATCATTTTTCTAAGTTTTATAAGATGGTTAGTTTTTTTAAATAAAATTAAAAAACACCGGAATGTTTTAAAAAACAATTAAAAAAACACAATCTTATAAAACGATATTTTAAAATGATATTATTGTTGCTTTTTAGATAAAATACTTATATATACATAACTCAATCATATCTTATTTTCAAATATTATTTATAATTTTTAAATTTTATTACAAATTATTTAATATTTTATTTATTCAACACGTGTATTACAAGGGATACTATACTAGTTGGAGATAATAGCTGGTTTTTGATTATTTTAATCAGGTTTGAAGTAGCAGATTTGGGAATTTTTTTACTGCTTCTTTCCTTTTTTTAGCATGAATGATGTTGTGGAAAGCGTTAATTTGAAGGAATATGTGCTGAATTAAAGCCCTAATTGTAGAAGATAAACCCTAATTTCTGTCAGTCTTCATGTTTAAAGCTTAAATTACCACTAAAGTAGACCTAAACACCAAGTATAGTACCAATCAAGTACATTGAGAAGCTAATATGTTGTAATATATGTGACTGATTAAATTAACTGATTTTAGGACAAATTATCAAGAAATCTGGTGTTTTTAAGCTGTAATTTTGTGCTCATGAATCATGAACTAGCATCTTAACCCTTTAAGCTAGTTGTAGATTGGGTATTTGATGAGTATCCAACTGACCAACCTGACCTGACCCGACCCGTTTGGTTTGTCGTTTTCCAAAACCATAGTTAGTCGTTCGACCTATAATTTAGATGCAGTCATATCAGACCATGAAGTGCAATTGGTTTTACTGTCAAACTGCAAATTGTTCTGATATGGCTATTAACCTTTTATTTTCTTTACTGTTTTTGTTTCTCTAGTTTTCGGGATACTGCTGATATCGGGGATTCTACTGGTACCAGTTCTCGTGCCCCTTGCTATCACTGAAAACAACCCGAATGTTAAGGACTCCACGGGAAAAAACGCCTTTGACGACCTCGACAAGCTATCAATGGCGCATATCAAAGTCAGTTCGCAACCACTTTACACCTTTCTCTTTGAATTTATTATAAATTTACGAGCTTTTACGCTTAAACGGTTAAACCCTCTTGTTTTGGTTATAGGAAAAAAGTCCGCGGTTATGGGCTTTTGTGATAGCTTGCTATTGGGTTTCTTTAGTTTCTTATGTCCTTCTATGGAAAGCATACAAACATGTATCTGATCTTAGAGCTGCAGCATTGATGTCACCTGAAGCCAAACCCGAACAGTTCGCTGTTTTAGTGAGGGACATACCTGCTTCGTCGAAAGGTAACTCTAGAAAAGAACAAGTCGATGAGTATTTCAAAGCTATATACCCTGAAACGTTTTACAAGTCATTGGTGGTGACGGAGAACAAGGAAGTCAACAAAATCTACGAAGAGTTAGAAGATTGTAAAAAGAAGCTCAGACGAGCTGAAACCATATACGCTGACTCGAAAAAAGTTAACCCCGAAGGAGTTATGCCGACTCACAAGACTGGTTTTCTTGGTCTCGTTGGTACAAAGGTTGAATCGATAAAGTACTATAAGGAAAAGATCGACGAGTTGACTCCAAAACTCGAGGCTGCACAGAAGTCAACTGTTGCGGAGAAACAACAAGGTGCGGCTGTGGTGTTTTTTACGAGCAGAGTAACTGCAGCTGCCGCGGGTCAGAGTGCACATGCCCGGATGATTGACACATGGACAGTCATGGATGCACCTGAACCGCGACAGCTATTGTGGACTAATCTCCCTAAAACTTATTATGAAAGGGAGGTCCGACAGTACGTGGTGTACTTTATCGTTTTCTTGACTATATGTTTTTACTTCATCCCAATCGGGTTGATCTCGGGTTTGACCACTCTACCAAACTTGAGAAAACTGCTCCCGTTTCTGAAGCCGATTCTCGATCAGGTCACGATTAGAACAGTGTTGGGAGCTTATCTTCCTCAGCTTGCTCTTATTATTTTCCTAGCTTTGCTGCCTAAATTCCTCCTGTTTCTATCGAAGGCCGAGGGGATTCCATCCGAAAGCCATGCTGAGAGGGCTGCTTCAGGGAAATACTTCTACTTCTCGGTTTTTAATGTTTTTATCGGTGTCACCCTCGGTGGAACGCTCTTTGATTCTTTTAAGGATATCGAGAGACACCCGAATTCCATCGTTGATAAGCTAGCAACAAGCCTTCCTGGGAACGCGACTTTCTTCATCACTTTCGTCGCGCTCAAGTAAGCTTAATGTTTCTATCTAAACTTTTTATCTTTTTGTCTTACGTTAAATGATGATATTAATAATAAGAGTTAAGTTCATTTTTGCTTCCTAAGGTTTGACAAAAATAACCATTTTCATCCAAAAGATTGAAAACATCAATTTACCTCCAAATGTTTCATAATTTGTTTCAATTTTAATCCAAAAGTTTCATCATTGTTTCAACTTGAATCCAAAATAATAAAACTTTTGGACTAAAACTGAAACAACTTATGAAACTTTTGAAAGGTAAATTGATGTTTTTAATCTTTTGGATGAAAATGGTTATTTTTGTCAAAACTTAGGGAGCAAAATTGAAATTAACTCTAATAATAATGATACGCATTTGAATCAGATTCTTCGTTGGTTATGGGCTCGAGTTGTCGAGAATAGTTCCTCTGATCATATTCCATCTCAAGAGGAAATATTTGTGCAAAACTGAAGAAGACTTGAAAGCTGCTTGGTTTCCTGGTGATCTTGGATATGCAACCAAAATTCCTAATGACATGCTTATTCTCACAATTACCCTGTGTTACTCGGTGATCGCTCCACTGATTATTCCATTTGGAGCCATATACTTCGGCCTAGGATGGCTCGTCTTTCGGAATCAGGTAAATAATCTGATTTTGGGTTGTTGTATCTAACATGTTTACTTAACAGGTCGTGTTTTGTTAGCCTATTTAACCCGTTTATTACATAACTCCTATCCTTTTAGCATGTTTACATTTTGATTACACCAACATGTCACGCACGTTAAAAGATAAAAGGGGTAAACGGGTATGTTCGGGTTATGAATTGTTGTTTTTGACTTTTTGACACTTTGACACAAATAAGTATATGGGTCGTCTTTGAGTTCAACGATTTAATCTACCTGCCCGACGCTATTGACACCCGCTTTTAAAACAGCCTCAATGATGTTGATTGTTTCTTTACAGGTCCTCAAAGTTGTCGTGCCAAAGTACGAGAGCTACGGGAAGATGTGGCCCCACATCCACGTCCGAATCTTGGCCTCGTTACTATTGTTTCAAGTTACTATGGTCGGGTACTTGGGTATAAAGAAGTTCTACTACACCCCAGTCATAATCCCACTTCCAGTAACCACATTCATCTTCGCATTCGTTTGTAGCACGAAGTTTTATCGGTTTTTCCAAACAACAGCACTCGAGGTTGTTGCGAGCCGTGACATGAAGGACATACAAAACATGGATGCGGTCTATAAATCCTTCGTCCCGCCAAGCCTCAATGCCGAAAAAGGGCCTGATGAACACTTCGATGAGAGGGTTTAACTTGGGGAAGGTGTTCTGTGTGAATGATTGTGTAAAATGATTTGTTTGTTGATGGTTTGTTTTTAGTTGTTGATATAGGGCCAGTTTGATTGTTTTGTAAGCATATAATGCTGTCAAACACTTTCAGTTGGGAGATATTGGTTTCAAACTCAAATTTGTAGGGATAGAATTTATTAAATAGTTTTACTGTTGTTTTCTCGTCCAAGGGAAGTTGTGATTTGTCTTTTTTATATCGGTAACGAATTCTCATAGTTATAAAAAAAAGTATTTATAGTAATCCGATTTTCATTTCATAAAACAACTCGATTTTCATTTCACGCATTGAACATCGCATCTGACATGATAAGGGCATTTTGGTGATACTACAATGGGGAGTGATTTAAGCTTTGATTATTTTTTCTATCAAATACAAAACTACACCTCATTATCATTTTTTTTATTAAACTTTACATTCACACAACTCTATTATGCCCTTTGAATAGGATAGAAGCCATTCCATACATGACACCACTGTTTGTTCATTATCACTAACCTAATTGTTTTAGTATTAACTCTTATATAACAAATGTGTTAATGACGAAATTGATGGCCCCATTGTTGTTAAATTTCAACAGCAGATATAATAATCTGATCCACAAGGGCCCCCACAATCAAGCACACACTAGTCTTTTCAAGAAAGTTGTACTTTTTGAATTTTTTTTTTTTTAGTTTGTAATTATTAATTTAACGAAGTCATAATAGTGCATATAATTTTTTCTAGTTTGTGATCATCACTGTTACATCAATATGACTCTAAAAACAGATTATGTAATATTTAAACGGTCAAGAAATAAAAATATATTTACTAAATATACTACAATTATAACACTCCACTATATAGATTTATCAACCAAAAAATTTATGTTACAAATCTGAATTTTCTTCTTCAACTGGTGAAGGTATGTCTTCTTTTTCCCTTTTAGGTCTAACCCATCTCCCAAATTTATTGGTAACTAACCCTTTGTTGCTCAATTGATACCAACATGGTGGAATCCTAAGCTCATTCACAAGCATATCACAATATTTATTCACTAGGGCCACATCCCGCTTAGCATCCGACCTAAAAGTCGAGGTGCTACTGACGTATCCATCCACAAGATGTAAGTACGTCTCAGGATGATGAATTCCGATGAAGTTAGACCCTCGTTTGAGGAAAGGTGAAGCTCTGACATCAAGCTTTAGCTCTGCCCCAACGTGGTGGTAAACCCACTCAAGGGACCCCGTTAGGTCATCAAATTTTTGCAAGGTCTCGTTAAAAACAATCCCAGGCATTCTAGGGACGAGATCTTGTTTTATAGTGATTCGTAGGGTTTTCACCCCTCTATGGTGGAGCTCGTCCCTAAACGCGATGTTTCCAACCCTAGGTGCACCGAAAGATATCACGCTTATCGGAATGGTTGGAAACATTATGGAAGCTTCATAAGCGTTCAGTAGAGCTAATGCCCCACCCAAACTATGCCCCGTGATCGTGAGACTAACTTCCTCGCCTCTTTCTTTATAAAACTTTAACAACCGCTTCACTTCCTCCATCACTTGATCCGAGGCGTTCGTTTTATTATACCTAGTCGACGCGCGCTTAGATTTATAAATACTCAAAAACCCTCTCTCCACCCTCGCCTCCCCGAGCCCTAGCGGCTCGAGATCCCGTTGCATATCCTCATACCACTCCGAAGGCAACACGGTCCCACGCCACGCCACCACAACATCCCTCCGCCCAATCCGTTTCGACTCCACGTCATCACTCACCGCCACGTACCCCATCCAATTCGAATCCTTACTCCACGTGTCCGCCACGTAGGATTTCTCTAGCCACCTAGGAATCTCATACTGTGACATGGCATACACATACTTCCTAACATCATAACCATGCTTCGTAAGCCCTAATTTCTCAAACAACTTCCGACGATTGAACAAACAACTACCACAATATTCAGATAACGAATCGAAATCAAAGGCGTCGTAAGTCGCCTGAGCAAACTCACCGTATTTGATTACCTCTCTACGAAGCAGCGGATGCAGCGGATCAAGGAGATTCTCCCAATCGGAACAACCGTGGATTTCGCGCCAAATGTTTGAAATATCTTCCTTTGGCGACATCGTCGGAGACTCCAGCATCGCCTCCGCTTGAGCGACGACGTTGCGGTCGTTACGGTTGAGGAGATTCTTCAACGACGGCTTCTCGATGTACAGATTCAATAGGTTTGTGATTGATTTCGCCAGGCGGATTGACTTGTTTGATCTGTTGTCACCGTCGTTGATCGTAGCGTCGTTGAGCGACGCCGTCACACGGCGGCGGTGACGGTGGTGGTGGCGGTGGTGGTTGACGGTGTTCACGGTGGTCGCCATGTGAATCGACATCGAGATCTGTTAGTGTTTTAGTTACGATTTGCAATTTAAATATTTTGGAGAAATGTGCTTTTTCCAGAGCTAAAGTTTTTTGTCTCAGGGGTTGTTACGGATTTTTATGAGTAATGTACAAGTAATGTAGTGGTGTTTTAGTGGAAGAAGAAATTAAGAGTGTGGAAAATAGAGTTGGGTTTAATTTTGACCGGTCAAAATTGAGACGCGTTTATTCGGACTTTGGAAGCATCCGGGTTGGATAGTCGGGTCATAAAGGTTATTTTGGTCAAATGACGGTTGCTACAGTATAGTGCTATTGTTGATTTGTTTCCCCCCCATTTTCTAACATGTGTTCATTGTGTTGGTAAGGGCCTAAGGGGTGTCTAAATGAATAATAGAGATGCTTTTATTATGCGTCAAACACTAACGTGTTATATGAGTCATATTTGATGTTTTTCGGTTTGTATGAAGTGTTTTTTTGGCTTGTACGAGGGTTTTCAGGTGTATGAGATAGTTATACGGGTTTGTGTAACGTGTTTGATTGATAAAAAAGTGATTGACGTAAGGACACATAAGAAGTGATAGATGGCAATGTTGGCGTACTCATAGTAGCTCCTTTTTTATAATAAACATCTGATGAAATATTGACTTTTATTTTACTATTATTATAGGTGATACATATGTTCTGGTTATAAGGGAAACAAATGTAAAGAAATTTGTGAGAAGTATAGTACTTTTGCGCTTACATCTAATCGGCACAAAAGTGCTAGTAGAAGTGACTAAGGTTTACTTCAAAATGGTCTACATTTAAAAGAAAGTTTATAGTCATTATTTTCAACCTTCTCATCCATAGTATTGTTTTACGGAAAATTTTCAAAATATCCATTTGACCACATTTTTTACTCAAAAAGTCTCTTTGATTAAGTAATCCTCAAAAATATCCCTTTCGGAAGTTCGTTCGAATGAACTTACGGCCGTCCGAACTTTTGTAAGTTCGTTTACGATCGTTCGAACCTTCGTAAGTTCGTCCAAACTTTCATAACGATCGTATTTAAACACGTTGCTTTATTTGAACCGCTCATCGTGGGTACAATCGAACTTATTTTACGATGGGAACGACCGTGTTGGGGTGTGGTTAGTTTGGGAGATGCACTGGTCATATGAACATTTTTAAGAAATAAAAATTGTTAAATGAACATTTGAAAAGTTTTTCATTACTTTTATTACATGTGGGTATCACATCAACCGTTAACATTCTCAATCTTCTTTGTGATTCTACCTACACCATGAAAATGTACATTCCTCACCCTCTCTTATACTCTCTCTCATCTAGTATTTAAATTAAGAGTAAAATATCGTTTTCGTTCCTGACGTTTTGTTAAATTTGATATTTCAATCCAAAAAAAAAATTTTTTGTCATTTCAGTCACTTTTATTTACTAAATGTTGACAGTTTCATCCATTTCACTAACATTGTTAAAACTCTGTTAAAACTCCGTTAAATATAAGGGTATTTTAGTCTTTTTCAACACCCTAATTATCCAATTAAAACAAATTAATCAATTAATATTCAATTAATACTAAAAAACACATGAAGCGACTCGTGAGACCGGTCTCTTCGATTAATTCTATCACATTTTGTTCGCTTAAGGTTTGTTGTGAGATTTCAATTTATTATCACATTTTGTTTGAGCGTGCACTGTTGTTCGATTGAGTTCTACTGTTTTCACGTTTTGTTTTATTGAGATATGCTATTGTCACGTTCAAAGAACTCAATCAAAGACCTCAATCAAAGACATTAATCAAATAAAACATGTCAACAACAAACCTACTTGAAACATACCAGATTTTTTTTTATTATTTTTATAAAACACTTTCACAATTTATATCAGAGTTAGGTCCCAGTTTAAATCAAAACTTGTCACTGACAGTGACATGTCATTTCTTAATAATTATAAAAGTATTACAAAGAAACATAAACGTTTTACAAACTTTTAATACAATATTTATTGTATTAAATATTACACGAGAGTAGGGTTCCTTCGTCAGTCCAGTCGCGTCCGCGAAGCTTTAACCATCTATAGGTGTTTTTCCTGAAAACATTTAAAACATCTTTTTATTAGCTTTCGCTAAGTAAGTACACCTCTTTATTTCAAAACATATTTTATTTTAACGGTGTTTAATACCCAAAATCTTTTAAATTTTATTCTTCATTACTCCTTGGGAACTCAACACCCAAATTCCTTGTGGGTTTATTTCTAACCCTTGAGGATTATTAACTCCTCTCTTTATATATGTGGAGTTCAACATCCGAACCCTTTGGGATTTCAACACCCGAAATCCTTACATATATTTAACTCCCCTTTTTATATATATGTGGAGTTCAACACCCGAACCCCTTGGGATTTCAACACCCGAAATCCTTACATATATTTAACACCCCTTTTTATATATATGTGGAGTTCAACACCCGAACCCATTGGGATTTCAACACCCGAAATCCTTACATATATTTAACTCCCCTTTTTAAAATATCAATACACATACTTGAACCCGTAATCTTATAAATCATCTCTATCATAATCATGTTTATTATAACAAATAAACATATATCACATGTAATTGAACATGTTTCATCTCCACATAATTCACTCAAACTTATGACAAATAAAACATATAATATGCAACTAAACAGGTAATATGATTTAGTTACAGGTCATTGTACTTACATCTTGGTGTCAGTAACTTTAGTACAAAATATAACCAGCTAATTGTTGTGCTCAACCGTCTTCGAAATACACTAAGACTCTTATATTTGATTGTTCAATCTTACTTTTGTGAACCTAAGTGTACTAGTCTTAATTCCATATACTGCTTTCTTTTTTTATATAGCATACTTTGAGCATACAAGAATATATGTAGATAAGAGATGGAAACAATTCTTATCCAAAAGTTACACCAAGCTTCTTCTCCAAAAACGTGGCTTCCTTCCATTTCTTTGAAATATTAATTTACTAATAATATATATATATATATATATATATATATATATATATATATATATATATATATATATATTTTAACCGCCTCTTCACATAATATATATCCCTTAAAAATAGCACTAACAATTATTATAAATAGAATCTATTGATTCATAATTTTAACATATACACACGCACACTTGCACATATTATATTTTATAATTATTAATTAGTTTATTATTTATTACTATTATTATTTGATAACTACAACACACGATTAAACGTTCATAATTCAATAGTAATTTGACTCGAAACTAAATCGCTTAATAATATACGAAATATACATTTCAACTATTTTACTTTCATTCATAAAACGGGATGTTACACTTAATCCCACAACAAACCTCAATCAATCAAATAACGGTACACGTTCGAACAAAACGTGAAGATTTATTGAAATCACACGGTAGAGCTTAATCGAACAACATGGGTTAGAGTTAATTGAAGTTTTTAAATCGAAGGGTCTGGTCTCACTAGTCGTTTCATGTGTTTTTAGTTTTAATTAAATATTAATTGATTAATTTGTTTTAATTTGATAATTAGGGTGTTCAAAAAGACTAAAATACCCTCATATTTAACGGAGTTTTAACGAAGTTTTAACGGTGTTAGTGGAGTGGATGAAAATGACAACATTTGGTAAACTACAGTGACTGAAATGATAAAAAAAAAGTTTTTGGATTGAAATGATAAATTTAACAAAACGTCAGGGACGAAAACATCATTTTACTCTTAAATTAATAAAGTTAATAAAATTAAATAAATTTCAGATAGCATTAAAATACATCGTTGGGTGGTCGAGTTGTGTACAATATGTCGGGTAGACGGATTGTGCAAAATTGTTACATTAAATCCTAGCACTTGCCAAAGGTTCTTACAAGACCAAAAAATATTTTTTTATCGGTTTTCAATAAAATTTATATTAGGTTATAGGGAAATAAAAGCGTAAAAAAGTGTATTCCTATTTTTTTAAATTTAAATATAAAAGTTATTAGGGAAAAAAGTCAACTTGTTTGTTAAATTAATTATTAACATAAATAATAAAAGTCTCTAAGATGACATTTTGATTGATGTTAAACTGCTGAGATCAACTTTCAACTTGATCCAATAGTCTATGTTTAAAATATCAACGGTTACTTTTTCTAGTGTCAATAAAATATAGTAATTTCGACCTTGTCACACACTACCAAAAAATGTGAGGTGGTGCTCCACACTATATACTAGTATAGTGATGTCACATAATCAATCTCTCATGTCTCGTTTTTCTAGTTGCTCCTTAAATTTTATTTTTAACAAAGTTTTTACAACACCAGTATAGATAAATTCTAAAAAATAATCATTACTCGTTTTAACAAAACCTGTATCAATGTAGTTATGCTTATGACTTTTCTTAATTAATATTCATAAATAATTTTAAATTCAATGTAGTTTTCATAAGAATGTTTTGAGTGGTGAATGTTTAGAATTGATGCCTTAAACTTGATTACCTCAATTTACAAACCTTTTTATGTCTTCTGAATATTTAAAATGGGTTATTTAAATTATTGAATTTTTCAAAAATTATAAATTTGGTTAAAAGGATATAGTTATGTTCTGATAGGTCTACCCTTATGTTCTTGTATATTATCATTTTTCTCGTTTAAAAATAAGAAGTAAGAGCTGGTGAAAGCTTTTTTCATTCCTTTATCGTTTATCTCTCTCTGGTAGTGAAGGATAAGCAACTCTTCTAGAAACGGTAGCTTCCCACCTTCTTCATTCCTACTACCTCTTTCGGGAGGGATTGATCGACCAACTTGAACATATCCATAACCCGGCTCCATCTGTCATGAATGAGGGAATTAAGATGGCTATAGTCGAGGTGTTCTTTTGAGCTAAAACCAATCAATAAAATGAATTGTCTATCCAAAACCGTTTACTTTTTCTCTAATAATTTGTAAATCTAATACAAATCTAAATTTATAGTTTTATTATGCTTTTATTGCTTAGATTTAGATATAATTTGTGTTATAACTTATACACAACATTATTAATTTGTTTTAGTCTCGGAATATTCCTTTTTATATTGTTTAAAATTGGATTGTCGGAAGTGTGTATTAAAATTAATAAGATAAGAAACTCGTGGTTAAATAAGATATATGCGTCATCAACAACTTAAAAAAGTAAAAAACTACTCATGATTGTCCACTCTTCTAAAAGAACTTGTGTTGCTCCACCTTCACAAACTCAAGAATCACGTGGACGGTTTCTCCGTCAATGACAAAAAGAAAATATCGTGTGATTCAATAATTATTTAAAATGCGATATGAACAAGTCACTAACATTTTTGAAAAATATCACATCACATCAATTTTACTTTTGATATACAAAATGCTGAAGTTGATTATATATTTCGCTTTTCCTACCTATGGTTTGATTAAAATTCCCAATTTCCGTCCATCTGCTTTTCTGTCTATCTGCTTTTCTGTCTAAGAGTGTATGAAAGTTCATTTCCTCGTTAGAAACAGAGTTATGAGTTATGTAGCATGTTTAATTTATTTTGAATTTGATTTTTTAAATTGTGTTTATGAAATTAAAACCAAGCCAAAACATGCCGAGCCGAGCTCAAGCTGAGATTTTCAGCACATTTTTAAATCCGAACCAAGCCAAGCTGATTTGGTTTAATTCGAGCCAAGTTCGAGTTTGCCTTAGCTTGGCTCAGCTCGTGAACTGCCCTAATTGATAGATGCCAAGCCCCATATTCAAAATCATATGGTTAAGCTCTGTCCTCCCAAGGCTTAATCCCTCGGCTCGAAAATAGGCATAACTCGAATTCCAAATCACATAGTGACTTGACCCGCCAAGGTTTGATCTCTGGTGTAACTTAAGTTCCAAATAGTGAGACTTGGTTCTACAATGCTCGATCCCCCAGCTTGAGGCATAATTTGAGTTCCAAATCGCGTTTTTGAAACTTGGTTCTCCCCAAGGACCGATCCGTCAGCTCGTATATAGGCACAATTTGGAGTTCCAAATGCATGGTGAAGCTCGATCCTACCCAACATCCCTCAGCCCAAAAATATGCATAACTTGACTTCCAAATCTTGAAGCTCCATCTTAACCATAGCTCGATCCTTCAGCTTGAAAATATGCATAATTTGAAGTTCTTTTAGTAAGAACAAAAATGGTAATTCAGAACTAAACACATAAAATCAAGTCTTCTATGTTGCAGCCATAACTGAGGTACCCATCATTATCACACCATGGATCAAGCAAATAAAATTATAACTAGAAGTTGAAACCTTGAAGCAATTATCATCTTTGAGGATACAAAATGCTACTTGATAGTAAATTGAATCTTTGATGTGATGCATTTGTGATTTTAATCTTATGTGTTAAAGTTGTTTGAGTGATTCCCTTCATAAACATCTTGCAAGCCAAATGATGTCTTAAAGATTTTTTGGAAACTCAAAAGCTTGTTGTGTCACTGATTTAAGCCTCAAGACAAAGCCTCGAGTCATGAGGTTCTGATACAGTGAATACGAGAACATAAATCACAGGCAAACAGGATAACCATCAGAGCCAGTTGAAAACATTTTGGGTCAAATATCTAATGACGTTAATTCATTGCACTATTTATTTTATTTTATTTTTTTGTGTAGGCTAAACTAGTGTGATTGCCTGTTTGGTGCTAATATATTTAACAGTTAAGAGTTTAGTTTTCTTCTACAAGCAACATTTAGTCATTTAGCATGTGAACTCAACTAGAGATCATGCACAGCTTTTGTGCCATGTGCTAAGAAAACTAGAGGTGGCAATCTTGACCCATTTACTTAAGAACTGGTCCATTTGGGCTGTGTTTAATCTCAAACGGGTTAAAGCAAAAACGTAACTAAAAGGAGAAGTCATGAAATGGGTTTAAAGTTGGCCAAAATCTAAATTTAAAGCAAAACACCACCTAAGTAATTAAAGTCAGATTCAAATTATGTATGTGATAATCTTCTTTTTGTAATCATGTTTGATGAATTAACTACTATTGTTTTTTTAATGGACAGAAAATCATCAACCTGAGCCATTTTGACAGTTCTAAAACAGACCAATTTCAACCTGAACCCGTTTACTCAAAACAAATGAGCCCTATCTTGACCAATGGCAAGCAGATAAAGACAGAAACTGAATGAAGTTTATGTAACTGTATGATCTGTTAATGATTGCAATAGTTAACTTCAGGGAGTCGACCTAGAATTCAAACACTAGAACCTAGTGTCAGAATTAAGCAGAGGACGATTTGAGTTTCCAAAACAAAATTATAATCTGATTGCACTGTTGGACTGCATATTTGGACTTGAAATAATAATACAGAGATCAGGTTCCAAGCTTTTATTAAGCATTAAGCCAAAATACTACCACATCATACTTTCGCGTATATAACAGATTGACATATTGATGTTTTTAAGTAACTACAAGAAATTCATGAGGATACGTATTTCTAAAAGGTTTGAATTTTAATAAAAATTTATGTATCTGATGTTACTTTTTAGGAGTGAAATGTGAACAAGATTGCATCAAGATAGCATTGTGTGATAGGCCAAATGTTTGAAAATCCAGTTTACTCAGAAACCTTGGTTTTAAAAAGCATGAGGCGCACCGAGGCGGTAGGGTTCCAAGCCAAGGCACAAAAGGGCATCGCTTTTTGTACGCGAGGCACAACGTATCTATATACAACCTTTTCTAATTCTTAGGTTTCTAGCACCTCATACCCAAAGTTTATCTATAAATAGCTAGGGTTTAGGGTTTAGGGTTTAGCTCAATATAGGATCTAATATTAAATAACCTATATGAACAAATCACATTTACAAAAAGTTTCTTAGGAGTACTGAAATTGATCTTACCAACTGATTCGCCACGGTATTTTTAGGTTTTGCAAGTACCATTCATGCATACACACCACAGGGTAACTAATTAACTATCCCTTTTTTTCCAAAAAACCAATGGGAAATACTGATTTCATAGATTCAACCCTAACTGCACACTTTTGTTATATAATCTTCAAATCTTCTGCGCTAACGACATAGCATACCGCAATTGATCCTCATATCAGAGAACGAAAACAGTTATAATCGAATTCAGCAATCTAATTAACACTTAATTGTCAAGCATCAATCACAAAACTCGTACGTATTATAAATGTAGTAAGAGATCCTGTTTACCTAGGGTTTACGCAGATTGATGACCGTTGATAGATTCGAGGTTAGCTTGAAAGCAACTCCACATGATGCAGATCTTCCATTGTGGAACTAGGGTTTCTGCAGGAGTTTACGGGAGTATAGGCCGAGATAGAATTTTCAAAACACACCCCTTTGCAAATAAAGAAAGATATAAAATATTATTTTCATCCCTTAATTGAAAAATATGGGTTAAAGTTAATCGAAACTTTTAAATTTAAACTTAATTGATTAATTTATTTTAATTAAATAATTAAAATATTTAAAAAAACTAAAATATCATAATATTTAACGGATGTCTTAACGGAATTAATGTAGTGAATGAAAATGACACCATTTAGTAAACTATAGTGATTGAAATGGTAAAAAAAATTTGAATTGAAATGACAAATTCAATTAAACGTCAGGGATGAAAATAACATTTTACTCTAAAGAAAATTACAAATTAATAGAAGAAATGTCCTGAGGCGTATTGAGTCGGCATGCCCTAAACGATTAGATACTGCGGTAGTATTGTGGTTGTGGGTATTTTTCGTTAGAACCAGCCTTGATCCGGTTGGCTTTTGGGTTGCGGATTATATCTTACTTGAATCCATTTGGTTATTAAGATTTAAGTAAAATGCATGTGAGTATAATAGGAGAAACAATGATTCTTGGGTGTAAAAATGGTTTAGGTTTTGTTATCTCGAACGGACAAATTTATGGCCATTGATTGGCTCCATTCGATGGGGATACACCAGAAAACTATGTATCCGGCCAATCTACCCGACGAACCTGATCACGAGCCCAAAGGTGCTCTCAATCTTTATGAAGGTACTCACCAATGTCATTAGTCTACTATAAAATTAACATCTATACATAGTTAATAGGTATAGATCAGAATTTGTTCTAAAACCTAAAACTTGAGGGAGCTGGCTTTGACTATATGATGTGGTCATCCGATTGTTGACCTTTTAACTGAAAGAATCATTGAACCATCCTTTGAGATATTGTCCTCTAATTAATAGAATCGGCATCAAAGCTAGCGTTTTGGCTAAGCATTTCCCAAACGTTAAAAATGGTGTATACTCAAGAAGTCAAGTGTTCAAATCCTATGATAAATGATGCTATAAATTTATGAATAAATTAGATTGTTGTTAAGAAGATAAAAGAATCAATATTTGACATTCATTGCTTTCGTGAACACGTATAAATCCGCAAAAAGTATGGCAGTCTCACGCAATGCAGCGTTTGTGGCACCTTCATCTGTTACCTGACACACGACATCCGTGGCCATATGTAAAACTTCCAACGCGAGCTAAGTGTTGTTCCATCTTGTGCTACAATTTATTTATAGATCTTTTAATTTTTGAAATTCGTTTTAGCACATATCCCTAACTATTTTTGAACTCGATCTCTACAGCAATTCCCAAGGTTCGATCTTCATACTCCTCATATTGATACATTAGTGAGCATTTGCAATTCTTTCATACACATATAATTCATAACCGAACCATAAATGTAAAAGGTGGATTTGAATATTAGTTTGGCTTATTTGGTTATTTATACACACATAAACATAAATACACAACCAAACACTATAACTTTATTATACATTTGACAAATGATTTATGACTGAGAAATGAAGAAGATGTTGGTAAAACAAGGATTTTTATGATCATACTCGTCATTATCAATCAATCATAGTGTCAAAAATATAATAAAGATTTTTTAACTGTTAATGAAATTGTGAATATTTTCAATAAAGTTTTAGTGACTTCATCATTCATCAGCCTGCATTTAACCTAGTCAAAAGATTTAAGTTATCAGCATGATTACGAAGGATGAATAGATTACGAAGGTTTATTTGATTAAAAGACAAATATGTAAAAGAGATGAGAAAGATGTGGCTTTTGATTGTACACAAAGACTAAAAGCAACATGTTCCTAACAGCAAGTTCTTGTTGCTAATACAATCAACACAGTTTCTCTGTCAATCTCGCATAAACTAATTTCGACATTCATGGATTTATGGAAAAGATAATATTAGAGTTTTATACACTTTACATGAACCGTATACGCGCTACAAATCATTCCTATACAGACCTCACAATTGACTCTCTTTTTTTTAAACATGCATTTCAGTATCTTCTATGACTGCATATTTGGTTTTTTAGCATGTTCAACACTCTTTTTGCCATTTCTTTTCTCATTTAGTTCAGAACACTTCAACATATGCTCTAACTCCGAAATCCCTTCTTCAATATCTGCGATTTCATCACATTTTGTGGTGAGATGTTGTTTGTAGTTTCGAATCTTACCTAAAGTGCAACTAACTTTGACTCCCATGTCCTCCATTGTTGTCTGCATCGCGATATTCTCTTCATGCGCGTCTTTTAACTTCCTTTTCATTGATCTGTATTCGTCTAATGACTTCAAAAGTTGCTTCGAAAGCGTCTTGTTATGTTCTTGAAGTTCTATAGTTCCTTGTGTTTCTTTCTCTTTTTCTTCATCTTTGTGCACTTCTACACATTCATGAACCTTTTCCAATAATGTCTCATTTTGTGCTTTTAGGTTGTTTATATGTTCCTCCATTTCTGCTAACTCGTGTGCTTTCTTCGTCAACTCGCCCATCATTATCTCCTTCTCTTTACCCAAACTCGAGCACATGATTTCGAGACTCTTTCGTGCAGCCAAGTTTGCATTGAGCTCTCTTTTTAGGCTTTCTTTGTCATCTATTATTATTGAGTCGGTTAACCGCTTGTCCTTTGGGCTTTGAACAGGACTTGACTTTGCAAGCTCGGCTCGTTTGGTCCTAAAAGGTTGGCATTTTTGTATCCTGGTTCGAACCATGTCGATAATGGTCATCATTCCTGCCACCCTTAACATCCTTCTTCCATCATTTCTTTGTGTTTTGCATGCATTTTTGTGATCTTGAATCAATTTTAATAGTAGCTTCACATTTGCAGCAACACCTAATGCAGCACAAAACATATCATATATTCATATCCACATCATGATTAATATGTTAAAGATGAAACCTTGTTTTCAAAAAAAAAAAAAAGCGCGCCTGAGGCACACAGTCTAAAAAACACCTCGATCACTCGAGGAGGCTGATTATGAATGGTTTGCTTTATTAAAATTAAAAAGCTCATATATCAATATGGCATGGAGGAGGCGGTTATTGGTTGTACATAGAACAGTGCCTCGCGAACGTAAAGCTCTCATCTCGTGCATTTTTTAGGGCATAACATCTCATAGCATCTCGTGATTTTTAAAAGCAATTGCATATTGAAAAGGAGAGGGATTACCTTCTAAAGCAGCATCATCATAATAATGTTGTGTATGTGTTGATGTTGCAATCAATTCTGGAGGTCTTTTATCCCTAAACTTACTCATATCTACAAAATGTTGAAAAAATATAAAAAAAAAAATAGTATGATGATGATCTCAAAGAATGAAGAGAGAGGGGTCAAATTAGAAAATTTTCCCTCTCTTTTCTTAATTTTTCAAAGGTGAGCTAAGACTTTTTTTCCTTTCTTTCAGAAGTTGTTTGATGTTACATTCATTTGTGTGGTGTCTGTTGTGTTTGAATAATGGTTGGTTGACAATGCATGATTTTAAACTTTTTTTTGTACTTCGTAGCTTTTTTTTTTTTTTTTTTTTTTGACGTTTTCTCCTTTGTGACTTTTCTTATGAATCTCTTCTTACATATCTATAAATAGCAATAAAATATAAAATTTTATCCTCGTAATTATTAAGATATAAAATACAAAGGGTTAGGCTATACATACCCCCCTTTATTACTTGTCATACTCCCCCCCTCAAAAACAAATTTCAAAACCTGTCATATTTTACCCCAAATTTTTTTAAAAATTTAAAAATAAGTTTTTTTCCCCAAAAAAGAGTTTAAAAAACACTTTTTATATAATGATATAAAAACATATTTAAAAATAATAAGATATAATTATAAAAATAAATATAAACATTTTTGAAGTTAGAAAAAAACTTTCAATAAAAAAGTTAAAAATATATTTTAGAATTAGAAATAGTCATAAACGAACCAAATTCAACCGACTAAACCGTTTAAACCGATTTATTTGGTTTGGTTATCCAATTTAACCTATTAAACCCATTTATTATTTGATTTATACGGATAACTGAACCGAATAAGTAAAATTTTGTGTAATCGTCAACCGAAACAAAAACCGACTTCACGATTTTATTCGATTTTTTCAGTGACACATACGGTTCAGTTTTAAGGTATTATCAATGTTTGGCTTTTTTGAACATTCATAATTACTACAATTAAAAATAAAAATAAAAATAAAAATAATAAATAATAAAGACTAAAAGAAATAATAAACAAATAAATAAAACTCAAAATTTTTTAGTTTAACATATTTAAAGGGTGATATCGTAAATAAAAAAACTATAATAAAAAGTTAACTATTTTAAAAAGTTAAAGTGAGGGGTATAACAAGTAAATATTGTTTAGAGGGGGTATGTATAGCACCACCCAATACAAAAATTGTAGTAGTTGAAGGGCGGTTTGACTATTCGCGGTCAATAAAATAAAGAATTTTAATTATTAAATAATGACTATAAAATTCTTATTATTATTATTATTATTATTATTATTATTATTATTATTATTATTATTATTATTATTACCGTTCAATCACGGGTGAATCTTTCTACTCTAATAAAATGGTAAATGTAGGTGCCAAGTGTCAGCATCACATTAATTCTTATCAAACTTTCCCCGCTTCTCTCTAATATTAAATAACCACATTAATTACTAATAATATTATATATTTATTTTTACATTATAATTAGTTTTTTAATAAATTAAGAAAGTGAACTTTTTATAATGTTATTTCTATAAAGATAGTTTTTATAAAAATGATTTTTTTTTTAAATCAAACTATTTTACGTAATATTTTAAAATTGGTTTTTTTAAAGTAAATTTTTTATAAAATAAAATGATTAAAATAAGGAGTTATAGTAAGGAAATTTTTAAAAATGAAAAATTTTTAAAATGTTATTTTAAAACAAAATGTTTAATTTATCTTTGAAAAAAACAAAAAAAAAATTAAAAAATTCATATTATTGTTTTATTACTTATAGTTATTACTCGTACATAATTTCAATAATATTATGTATTAGTCTATCGTTTTATAATTAATAATTTTTATTTTATTTAATATTTTATTTATTTAACCTGTGTAATGCACGAGTTTACTAAAGCTAGTTAATATATATGAAGTAAACGAAGGAGAAGCTATCTTACCTTCCGGCTAAAAGAGTTACAAGTCGAAGAAAATATTACTCTATAATTAAATTGCAACAAATGAATAGTGTTTGTTTGTATCCGGACCGTTCGTTTTTCAGCCAAGAGTCATCTGAGATAGTCCAGCATCAAGAGAAAGATGCATAGAAATACTCTACCAGATTCGAGAGAGAGAGGCGACAATGAGGAGATGAAAGAGAGCCTCCATGATGGTGGTGGTGATGCGGTGGCGACGACGAGGAAATCTGAAAGAGCCTCTACGATGGTGATGATGCGGCGGTCGAGCGTTGGTTCTTTTTTAGGGTTTTAGTATCTCTGAGACGATGGCGATGATGTGATGGTTGAGCGATGACCGCTTCTGCGGTTTCGGTGCTAACCCTAGACGACGACCCTTCTTCATTTGTTTGAGAGAAACTGATTGCTTGAGTGTATACGTATGTTTGAACACAGAGAAATGGCAGAATGTCGATCGCTGATTAACCAGGACAGATTTTTTTCTTGAGAAATTGATCGTCAAAGGTCAAAGCGTTTCTTTCCCTTGGTTTCCCCTCTGTCCGACCGTCGTTCTCCACCTCAGGGTATCTTTCCATCATTGTCTTCTTAACTCATGAGCACGTATCTAAATAATCGACCCATGGGTTGTTTAAGGTACCTTTTCTTTAATGTAACTCTTTCATTATTCATGTATTTTTTTTTATAATTCTGATGTTATTTAGCAATATTCAAGTTCCAGTTCACCTTTTTAGCATGGTATGTCATTAGAGTAGTCAGAATCTGATGTTAAAAGGTTGGGATTGTAATCTTTCTAGAATATGACATTTATGTTATAATGGAACTAATAGAGTTTGAGTGTATAGTTTAACTGTTAAAACATGTGCAATGCAATTCAAGTTTCTTTGTGTTACTTTCAAGATGACAACTCAAGAAAGCTTCTCAGTTTGTTTCTATATGTTAATATCAGCTTTTGCATAGTCCCTGCTGTGATATGGTTAATTTATAAAGGTTGCAATATTTGGTTCGTACATGAATCATAGTGTTGTGGCCTAACATTAACTTACCATATTTTAAGTATACTTTATTTATGTGCTTTTGTTTTTTGTAAGAAGCAAAAATTAACATGTTGAATGTGAAAACTGAAATATTAGGTGATATGCATATCTTTTTTTATTTAACTGAAGATTGTGGTCGCGGGTGATTTAGGATTGTTTTGCATATGAGAGTTCATTGGAAATATAGATCCTAAAAATGCTTTCAAAATGGTATTGTTGCTTTCAAGACCTAAATATGTCTACTTTAGGTAGTATTGTAAAAAAATGAGCGCATATTTTTCTAGAGTAGTAAGAGCCATTCTTCTAAAGCTATTGTTTAAATAGTTTTTGTTTTAACATAATAATCGGTTATTGTCGACATTTTACTGATGCATCATTATCGTGGCAGCAATAATTTTTGAATTTTAACTTTTGAATTCTGTTACACTAACTCAGATATTAGGTGTTGTTAAAAGTGCTTGTTTAGATATAATTGAATTCTTTAATTGTGATTCTATATGCAGGTGGAACTTTTGCTATTTACTCATTATTGGGGAATGAACAACTTAAAATTAAAAAACAATTCATTTCTTAATTTTAAAGTAATTGATGCAATGAAAGCTATTATATAACATTATTGAGTATGTTTTATACTTTGGGCTCATTCTAAATAACTAAATAAAGATTTTTATGACCACACATCAGATACCAATTCTTTTGAATCGTAGCCATCCATCGAAGGATCATTTTCATCACAATGATGTTTAATACGCAGCAGTACTACATTTGGAGGAAAGAATATGTGAAGAGGAAAAGAAGTTGAAAATCAATCGGGCAAAAAAAGAAATATGATCTCACCTTCACTGCAACTATGCAATTTCAGTATAGTTACATAAAGTTGCATATTATATGTAATAAAGTAAAATAATAGTTCATTTAGAGGTGAGAAAATCACATATTGGCGGGGTAACAGGTCAAACAGTTTAGTGTACATATATGGGTCAGGTAATGTTAGCTTTAAAAACTTTACATTTTTTATATATTATTAGTGCATTAATTAAATGTTATAGATTTATTGCAGGATTCTATCTCTCAGATTCAATCTTGCTTAGTAAAGAACATTGAGCTAAAGTATGCGGAAGACACTTTTGCTATTTTATGACAGCACATCCTGGCACACCAGCAGGAACATCATAATACTTTTAAACAACCACATTTATAAACAACAACCAATATGCAGTACATATACCCAATGTTTTCAGAACCGGATCGGACGTCGAACCGGACACCTTACTGGTTTGGTGGTCGGACTGGTCGGACCGGATTTAAGAACCGGATGACGTCATAATTATATATATAGTATATTATATATATAATTAAATATAAGTAATTTATATATGTATTTTATAGTTATATATAAAACTTAACTATATTTTTATATCCAACATACTAATTTATGGTTCAACACCCCGTTTTTAATCATTAAAATAAAAAAAATAAAAAAAATACAAAATCCTGTCCGAACCGCTCCGGTTTCCCGGTCCGACCAGCGGTTCGGGATGAACCGGCCGGTTCGACCGGCCAAAAATGAATCGATGAGAACCGGACCGGCCACCTAGCCGATCCCCGGTCGAACCGGTCGGACTGGCCGGTCCGATCTGGTCTCAACAACATTGCATCTACCAGCTTACACAACAGCCCTGTACGTAGCAAGGCTACTAAACTATGTCTTCCCTTTTGAGTATCTGAAAAAATTGGTAAACACCGAACATTTTGTAAACCAAAAACATCTTGCTATATTACCTATTGCTATTATAACAAGACTATTGCATTAAAACTATATTTTCCCAGAGAACACAAGCAAACCCCTCGCAATGCGCGTGAGAAATAAAACTAGTTAGCAATTAATGTTAAAGTAAATGTAATAATTATCATCAAAAATATAAAATAGAAAGATCTAAGCAGAATACGGAAATCTAATGATTTATAATGAAAACAAGGCCTCCACTTATATCATACACATGCAAACTCATCCTCGAAGCCTCCTGATGGAATTTTAAAGTGATATGTGATATCCAGCCATTGAACCCTATATCAATTGGTTTGTAAGTAAGCATTTTATGATTTTCAAAAGTAGAGGTCATGAGTTCGAGTTCCACTTAGTGCAATATGATCCAAGTGAGTCAGGGTTTTACCACAGTGGACATTTGGCTCCCCTGAAATAGTGGGCGAGTCGGGTTATCAACGCTGTCTATGTTCTCGGGCGTGGATGGCATTTCGACAATAGTTTTACCCAGGTGACCGGACTTAAAAGTATTCTTTGGTCGTTCAAAAAAAAAGATATGTGATATCCAAAATTATATATCTAAACGCAAAGTGAAAGTTGTGGATTCCATAAGTATTCTTTCAGAATTTCAGTGTGGGAATTGTACGTCGGATTGCAGCCACTTCTGTCTCATCCGCCCTTCGTCGCTGACGGCCATGCCCTGGAAGACAAAATTTCATGTTTTCTACACCGAACATTTCTGATTTCTTTTTGGTGTTATAGGGCGTGAAAGGCCTTACGCGTTGAAGAATTGAGGGCGTGAGTGGTGTATCTTACACAAATAATCAAAAACTTCTAACATTTTTAAATCTAAAGAAGGGGTGTTAAATGAGATTAGAATACTTACTTGGCTTAACGAGCGGGCGAGGTAGAGCGAAAGAAGTGAAATTAGTGATAAGATGTATAAGTAAAATTAAAGGGCATGAGAATAAAATGAAATATTATATAGATTTCAACCGTTTAATATTTAATAAAGAAATATATTCAAACATTAAAACAATTCCAGTTGTAATTTTTCTGAAGTATATCCATCGGTGCAAAAGTGTCTTGACAAGACAAAGTATTACGATGTAATTTTTCTAACGCTTAATACTTATAACCAAACCTTATAAGTAAAATTAAGATCATCCTAATTATCTACTCTAACAAGACAAAGTATTTTATTGTCACATGTATTTTTTCATATTAATTTTGTCACATGTCATATTCTCATATTAAGCTTGTAATATATCATTTGCATACAAAATCAAACATTTAATGATAATATTAAATACTAACTATTGTTATTATTTATATAATTTCAAACTATAATTTTTAATACAATAAAACCATGTATTCATTTTATTAAAAAAAGGAACTTTTAAATAAAACTTTAGGAAATATTAAGTTTTTTATTATAAAAAATTTTTATTAAAAAAATGACATTGTTTAAAAATAGGAGGGTTTAAAAAAGCTTTTTTTAAATAAAGGATTTTTAAATATTAAAGTTTAAAAAAATGTTGTTATTTTTTATTACTTAAGGTATTGATAATACATAATTTTAATCATATTTTATCTCAATAAATTTTTATATAATTTATATATTAAATAACAATTATTAATTTAATATGTTTTATTCTACACGTGTATTACGGGAGTTTCTAACCTACTTATATATTTATTTAATTTTTTTCTCATGACGAATCTTTTCTTTTCTATTTTACTCATGTATCATAAAAGAAGCGATATCTAACACATCTTCTATTTTCTATTTTCTATATATAATAAAAGAGTAAATTTTAAGACACGTGTCATGTTTATATACGTCTTTCTACTCTAATAAAATATTATCTTGGGGTGACACGTGGCGGCACCATATTCACTATCAACAAAATTTTTTCGTTTATCTCTTCTATTAAATAATTACCTTAATTATCAATAATATTATTTAACTTTTTAGAACAAAAATAGTTTTTTAATAAATTTAGAAAAAGATCTTCTTGTTAGTGTTATTTTTAAAAATAATTTTTATAGAGTAAGAAATTTTTACAAAACATCAAACTTTTTTAAAATTAGTGTTTTTAAAAAGTTAATTTTTTATAAACAAAAAATAATTAAAATTAAAATTTATAATAAGAAAATTTTTAGAAATGATATTTTTAATACGGTTTGTTTTGAAACAAAATATTTATTATTTTCTTCAAAAAAAAAAGTTTTAGACCAAAAGTTTAAAAAGTTGATATAATTGTTTTATTACATATTGTTTTTACTATACGTAATTTTAATTATATTTTATCGTAAAATATCGTTTTATACTTGATAAACTTTTATTATATTTAATATTTTATTTGTTCAACCCGTGTAATACACGGGTTTACTAAAGCTAGTTCTTTATATTGTTTTTTCGTTTCTCTTTTCTAATAATATTTATACTTAATAAAAAAATTAGATTTTAATAATCCAGTATAATATTAATCCCAACCAACAATTTGACTAGTAGTAATCTTAACTTCAATTTTGTTACTATTAATAGTCCCAGATTATTTTTTTTAACTCCATTATTTTTTATGACGTATCACATGGCGTGGCTCGTGTCGTATACCATATTTATAATTATAAATATAAATATATTACTCAATATTTTTTTATAAAAGATCATTTTTTGAAGTTATTCAAAATTACACTCATTGTAGGTTTAGTAATTTAGAGACAAAGAGACGCAAAAATTGAGTGATGTAATTATATTTTTTTAATTATGTAATACGCTATATCACATGCCACATCACAAGTAACATCATGGTTAACGAAGAGTTAGTCTGATACTGTTATTGATAACAAAATCGAAAGGTGGGATTGTTATTGGTCAAATTGTTAGTTGAGATTAATATTGGACAATAGTCAATAGTTTGGATTGTTAGAATCTAACAAAATAAAAAATGACTTTAATACAGTTTAGAGACTGTATGGTCAATTTATTAAAATTTACAAGTAGCAAAGTAAATTAGTAGTGGGTAATTACCCACATTAAACGACGGGTCAAAACGTAGATAAAAACCCAGCAAGACGTAATGATTGGTTAAAAAAATAAAATATGATACTTTTATTATCACATTTTAAAAAGTAAAAAACTTAGGATTGGTTTAAGAAGAAAAAAAAACTTTACTAAAGTTTAGTGTCTATATGGTGACTTTATTAAAGTTTCGGGATAAGAAAGAAATTAGTTAAAATTAGTATTAAGCCCCGTATGGCGACAGAGGGTGCAAAAGCATGCCAAATAACACCAATGTCACACCACTGCCAGCAACCACCAACATTAGAAAAACTCTTATTAAAAAAGAATTAAAACCCGAACGGGAAGTAAACATAAAAACATTGAATCACCCACGTAAAACGTAAAATATCGGAAAAAAATAACTAAGTTGATGACTCGATATAGGAACCGCGTGTCGTGACGAGGCAACTAAACATGAAAAAAATAGGTGTAAAAATATTGAACCACGCGCGCACGTTGCCGCGTATTAACTCGTAAAAGTTAGACCGAAATGTAAAATAAAAAAATTGTAAAAGATGAAAAGCATAGGGTACCAAAGTTGAAATTGAAAAATTATAAGGATTATATTGTAAAAAATTTAAACGTATTGGGGTTAAAAGTAAAAAAAATTAAAAAATAGAAGACACTCAAACGTATGTATAACCCACTAAAGCTAAAGTACAAACCATGATGCACAAAAAAATTGTTAATTAGTAATATACTAGTATTAAGCCCCCCGCGTTGCAGCGGAAGACGTAAAATCGTGCCAAGTAGCACCAACAGCACACCACTCCCGGTGACCACTAATACCGAAAAAACTCGTATTACAAACAAAAAAAACGGAAAATATAAAACCGAATGAAAAGTAGATGTAAACATTAATCACGCAGAAGAAACGCACAACATATAAAAACCATAAGTAAGTCAATCTAAGTTCAGCACGTTGCGACATGAGTGTTAAACGGGGGAAAAATAAGCTTAAAAACGTTAAATCATACACGCATGTTGTGGCTTGTTAACTCGCAAAATTTAAACAAAAACATAAAATGAAAATTTTGTAATATATAAAAAGCCTAGGAACCAAAGTTGAAAGTATAAAAAATGCTTGGGTTAAGTTGTAAAATATATAACAATGTTGGGCTAAAATAAAAAAAAAGTTAAAGATTAAAAAAAACGACAAAAAATAAGTACAACCAATTATCAAAATTAGTAATTAGTATATACTAGTATTACGCCCCCCGCGTTACGGTGGGGGGCATAATACCGTGTCAAGTAGTATCTATATCACACCACTGTTAGCGACCACCAAAAACAGAAAAACTCGTATTTGAAAAAAGAAATATAAAAGAAAAAATAAAACGAAACGAAAAGTAGGCGTCGAACCACACACGTGAAACGTAAAACATAAAAACAATAATCAAGTTGATCTATGACCCGCACGTCGTGGTGGGGCTGTTAAACATGAAAATAGGCGTAAAAACGCTGAATCCCACACGCTGCGACGTGTTAACTCGTAAAATTTAGACCAAAGCATAAACCAAAAAATATAGAAAAGATGAAAAGTGTATGTGATCAAAGTTGAAAGTGAAAATTTGTAAATGTTAAATTGTAAAAAATATGAAAGTATTAAGGTTAAAAGTAAAAAAATTAAAGATAAAATAACTAAAAATATATACAACCCACTAAAGATAAAATACAAATCATAATACATAAAAAAGTTGCTAATTAGTATTATATATATAATAACTATTATGTAGTGATATGAACATTAAATAGGTAATCTCACATAACTTGATAAGAAAATACAATTTAAAATAGGAAAAAACGTATCATTAAATATCCAAAACTAACCCTTTTAAGATCCTGCCACCTGCACAACCATCATCATGTCCATTTTTGTATTTTTTTTCTTCCAGTTATGCAATAAAAGTTGTACTTTAGGCATTGCCACTTATCAATTTGACAATATATGCATATATAATTGAATGTACATCAATAAAACAATGTTGTACAACAACTCATGCACACATGAGTTGATAATTAGAATTATATAAACTAGTATTAACTCCCCGCGTTGCGACGGGGGATTAAAACTGTGTCAAGTAACACCAATGTCACATCACCGTCAACGACTAAAAGAAATAAAAGAAATAAAAAACCTTTATTACTAATAATAATTATAACAATAAATAAATGTTGGTAATTAAAATATATATATAGATGTTGGTAATTAAAATATATATAATATAATAATATGAAAATAATAACTTAAATAAATTTAGGGGGGTAAGCGAGAAATTTCCAAGTATAAAGGTTTATACGAAAAACCTTTGTCGTAAAATCGTGATATAAAAAAATTTGATGTTTTAGTTAAGTAAATCTAAAACTATTACTATTCATAAGAGTTTATAAATAATATATTACAATATTATATTACTAATAATAATTATAACAATAAAAAAAATAATAATAATTCTAATAAAAATAAATGAATAAATAAATATTATAAATAATAAAATCTAGTGGATATGGAGCCATCCAATCATAGAACGCCGTGTAAGCAACAAGATCAAAGCTTATCCTACTTCAAACTTTCCATGGCCATAAACCAAAGTCTTTATGTGGCTCCTGCTTTAAGAATCTTTCAGGAAGCATTATTTTTTCAAACCCAAAGTTTTTTTCAAGATCACAAATGGCAACTGCTGTCATGTCTTCTCTTCCTCAATTCACTGGTTTAAAGGCTACTTCATCATCACCTTCTCCAGTTCAAAGCATGGTTGGTTGATTATACCTAAACTTACATGGTTTTTTTTTTTTTTTACTATATTGCATATCAGTAACATGTTTAGATCAACTTAATTAGCACAATTTGCTAATAATAATTGTGGTGATTCACAATTTTAGTTTGTTTCAAACTGATTGAACCGGTTAAACAGAATCACGACGGTTGATTGGCCGGTTTGAAATGTATACGGTTCGGTTTTGAAGGTTTTGACGGTTTTGTTATTTGTTTTTTCATTCAAGGGATATGGTTCTTGTTATGTATATGCGTTATATTTAAAAAAAACCTTAACTATCATTCTTTAAAATTATTAATACAAAATTAAACATTATCTTTTATTCTCTTAAAATACTAATACAAAATTACCTTTTGAAAATAGTAAAATAAAAAATAAAAAATTGGTTCTAAATTGCCAAATTGTTAAAACTACATGTCAAACCGTTGGTTTTGGCTTACTCAACCAACTTGACCGGTTTAGTTTGGCATTTTTAGAGTGGTGGTTAGTGATTCGGCCAAGAATTCTCATAAAAAACGGTTGAATTGGACCACGAACACACCTAACATTTTTTTTGTCACTATGGCGATAATGAGTGAAATTAAACGGGGTCTTGAGTTTTTTTTTGGTCTTAACTTGATCAACCATAATACCTAATTTGTTTAAAATTTGAGAATAATCATGTGATTGACAACTTCGTAGGTATCATTGCAACCAATGAAACCCAAGGGAAAGAGGGCTTTAAGTGTTCGTTGTGATTTCATTGGTTCGTCCACAAATCTGGTAAATCACTTGAAGCCATTGTTACATAAACATATAAACAATATTCAAATCAAAGTAAACAATTAACGATTTCAAGTATTTGTTTGGATGTATAGATAATGGTAACATCAACCACCTTGATGTTGTTTGCGGGGCGGTTTGGGTTGGCACCATCGGCAAACAGGAAGGCAACCGCTGGGCTAAAGCTCGAGATGAGGGACTCAGGGCTTCAAACCGGTGACCCCGCGGGCTTCACACTCGCTGATACGTTGGCTTGTGGGACCGTTGGTCACATTATTGGTGTTGGTGTTGTTTTAGGCCTCAAGAACATCGGTGCCATCTAAACTTGTATTCGAAAACTTGTTAATAACATTCGCGTGATCATCTTCTTTTCGAATTCATGTTTATTCATTGTTGAGTTTAAATTATCTATGTAACGGTCGATTGCCTGCGATACTTAAAGACATTACTATTTTAACTAAGACGCTAGAAAATCAAAATGAATATTAGGCTTGACAAACATAGCCAACATCTAAATGAACCTGCAACTAGTAATAAGTATTGGGTTGTGTAATTGTGCTAAATAAGTTTGTCATCAATAACATATGCGTTAACTTGTTTATATGGTATTAACGCCTTTGGTATATTCATGAGATTTAAATATAGCAGATGTAATACTCTTGTTGTGGGTACATTGTAAATATACAATAATAGTCGTGTTTTAGTTGTCGGTAATTGCATCCTAGACGATTGATAATAATTCATTATATCATACACATCTTTGACTCTAATAAAATAATAACTATGGGGGCACATGATAACATTATATTTATTCTCTTCAAAATTTTTTCGTTTATCTCTCATACTAAACATTTACATTAATTAATAATATTATTATTTAATTTTTTCTATTAAATAATTACACTAATTACTAATAATATTATTTAATTTTTTATTAAAAATAGGCTTTGATATATTAAGAAACATATATATTTTTTATTAATGTTATCTTTAAAGAAATATTTTTTTATAAAATAAATCGTTCTTCTAAAGCATCAAACTTTTTTGAAAATATAAAATATTTTAAAAGTGGTATTTTTAAAAAGTAAACTTTTTATAAGCTAAAATAACAAAAATTAGAAGTTATAATAAGAAAATTTTTAAAAATTATAATTTTTTAAAACGGTTTCCTTTCAAACAAAAAATTTATTTTTGAAAAAAAAAGATTAAAAGCAAAAGTTTAAGTTGATATTATTGTTTTATTACTTATATTCTTTAATTTTATATAATTTTAACAATACCTTATCTTAGAATATTATTTTATAATTAATAAAACTTTATTTTATTTAATATTTTATTTTATTAACACGTGTAATAAACGTGTTACCAAAATTACTAAGTCACTAATTAAGTATTTAAGTACTAGGTTAGATACCCGTGTAATACACGGGTTGAAAATATAAAAACTATATAATTCATAAATGTATAAATATTTCGTATGATTAAATTACGTATTACATAAAATAATAAAAAATAAAAAGTTTCATTTTCAAGTTATATATATTCGAATACTTCTTTGGATAATATAACATACAATTGACCCGTGTGAAATAAAAAACCAATTGTCTTAAATTGAAATTAACCCAAAATATATAAATATATCAATAAATGTTTTTTTAAACTTTTTTTCAATTAAATCTTATTTTACGATAAAAGTATGTACATTTCAAAATAACATATGATTACACAATTTAGTTGATAATATAAAAAAATGAAATTAAAAATAAAATCAATTATTAATTTAGTTTCTTAAAATAAAAAACTTAACTAAAATAATATAATAGTTTAGGCGGGAAATTTTTTTTGAGAAGTAACAGAAGAGTGACATGTAGTATCCTAATTACTCTTTTATTATATAATATAGATATAGATATAGATAAGCATTGGCGAGTTAAGTTCGACAAATGTTATCATAGTTACCTGCCTAGCTTTTACTAACAAGTTGCTTAATCATCTTTGCTATATTTCAAGTAAACATCATATATACGAAAATAAGTGTCAACTACAAAATTGGGTAACATAAATAGTATAATCATAAAACAAGAAAATTGTGTTATATTATATTATTCTTCAAGTTTGTCTCGTTAAGCGATTTTTCATCTTTATTTTTATATATTATAATTTTTATCTTTACATCTTTTGACCTTATTTTTTACATTTATAAATTAAACTGTCAAAAAAATAATTATAGATTATAGCAAATAAGCTTAAATCAATATCAGACAATGATAGTTAGTAAATTAAATGATTAATTTCAAAAATTATTTAACGTGGACGAACCTAAAAGAAAACATTAACAATAAACAGTCCATAAACTTTTGACGAACAAAGTTTCGTAGTTGATTTTGATGTTTCAAATTTTGTAAAGAGGTCTCGATAACCCTTTTAATCATTTTGTTATCATTCTCATTTATCGCTAGAAACACAAATATTAATTAAATTATCACGTACATTTTCAATTTAAAATATAAATAAAAGTAATTTTTTCTTTTTATTTTTGATGCCCTCAAATTTTAAAATTTTTAAACAATTGTTTTAATTGTTTATACACCAAAAACATCCTTTAATTAAGTAGTTCATCTAGTTTATTTTTCGGTCGTGTTTATAAAAGATGCACAAAATGGACTCTAGTAATAAGATCATGAAACGTGAAGGGTGAACCCACACCAAACGACGTCGTATGCGGCACTCAATCAGCAAAATAAGTAGCATAAGCGGTGGCTTTCAGAAATCGAAGAATAGAGAAGGAGACGAAGAAAGGGTTTTAGGGTTCCATTTGAGAAGACGATGAGTACGTACAATTACGTCGTCACAGCTCATAAGCCTACGAATGTCACTCACTCATGCGTCGGCAATTTCACCGGTCCACAAGAACTCAATCTCATCATCGCGTAAGTTTTCCTCTTCGTGTTCCCCATTTTCATCTCCTTTTCCCGATGTCATTTCGTGTTGTTTGCGATCATTTCAGAAAGATTGCGAGATATGAGACTTCATGTGTGTATTTGTGCTATTACTATTCCTCCGTGATTTGACGGTTCTTTTGTGAAAAGTCAATTGCTACAAAAAATTGGAGTTGTTGTTGGTTTATGTTGAGAATCGCACAAATACGATGTGGATAGGGATTAAGAGGTGATAGTTTCATTAGGATTATGCTAGAAGACTCGTTGAATCTGGGACATGTAGAGTATGATAGTTTTATTAAGTTTGCTGTTGGGGATTTTGGACTTGTGTTGGTGATATTGAGATTTGGTCAATATCTTTAGCTGCTATGAAATATATGAAGCTTTATGCTGGCAAGTGCACAGGATATGCATCTTCTTACATCTTGGAAGGAATTTATTTTTTTGTTGATCAATTTTGGAACGTGTATATACATACATAATTACATACACGCATATATATGTGTGTGTATTATATGTATGGATTTTTGCACAAGGCTCAATACTAGGGATGGCCTAAGATTTCAAAGTTTATCCTTTTCTTTTGTCTAGCGTGAAATATTCTTTTTGTGCCTGCTATTTTTCAGCAGTTATTGTAAAGATGGTTACAATTTTTTGTTTCAGTTGCTCTCTGGTAGTCTTTTCCTGAAAATTTAGCAATCTATCTAACATACTAATTTTTTTTTGGATCATATCATCTTATGTGCATCTGTTGTCAGAAAATGAAGCTTTATGACTCATTTTTGTTTGATGTGCATCTGTTGTCAGAAAATGTACCCGCATCGAGATTCATTTACTTACTCCTGAAGGATTGCAGGTGGGTTTACTCTCATATGATAATTGCACATCAAATAGTTTATTTTTATTTTGTTCTGTTCTTATATTACATGGTTGTGTGTCTAGCTTAAAACGTCCCCTTTACTTTACATGTATAACAAGTCAATGGTAAAACAAAAGTTGGTATTAATCGGCAACTTATACCAGCCAGCAAGCTTCGGTTTGGTCTAGCTGTCATTTCTACTTGTTGTACATTATAAACTATTAACTATATAGTGTTGGACAAGTTTGAGAAAAAGTATGTTTTATCTTCTGAGGGAACAGAATACAAAAATTTCAGTTGATCTAGTTCTTGAAAAGTTTCTACAACAAGTGTAGAAGGATAAATATGTACTGTGTAGGACTATAGGCAGTCAATAGTAAAACAAACGCATAGAATATCATTAATTTGTATCTAATTTGACCACCAAAAAAAGAATAGGCACAAAGGCTGAAGTATAGACTTATCTTTATTCAATAAAATAGACGCGATGGTTGTAATGCAAAGGATATAAGATGCTATCTTTACCTGAGTTTCATATTGTATGAAGTCGTATATTGCACGTTCATTAAGTTTATTACATTACCCGTAGCATTAACATGTATCTCAACATATAACAAGATTCAATATTTCAAATTGGTGGATTAATCTAACCAGTACTATATAAGAATTTTCTTTTATGCATGCAGCCTATGTTGGATGTGCCAATATACGGAAGAATTGCAACCCTAGAACTTTTCCGTCCTCATGTGAGTCAGTTGTCAATTGATTTGTATATTTTATTTAAAGAACTTGTGATATAATTCTTGCATCATTCATCTTGTGTTGTTATGTATGTTTCTGTTTTATTGAAGGGTGAAACGCAAGACCTTCTGTTTATTGCAACAGAAAGATACAAATTTTGTGTTCTTCAATGGGATGCTGATGCGAGTGAGCTTATTACAAGGTTTGGTCCTATAATAAACCTACACCATATTTTTAAACAACATATTAATATTAATTTTTGTTTATGATATGTGTAGATGTATGGGAGATGTCTCAGATCGCATAGGGAGACCCACAGACAATGGCCAGGTACTTATCAAGTTTCTTGAAAAGCAATACTTTATTTAATAGCCAAAATGTGCCAAATACAAGTTTCAACGTCTAATTATCTTCGCACATATTTGATCTTTGTAGATAGGCATAATTGACCCCGACTGCAGACTAATTGGACTCCATTTGTATGATGGGTTGTTCAAGGTACTTGTTTCTGATACAAGTCTTTCAAGTTTTACTTTTGATGGTTATTTGTGCATATAACTTTTTTTTACTTTTGAGGCTATTTGGCTTTCAAGTTTTAATTCACATTTTCAGTTCACTTATGTCATTCAAATGCCCACACTGTTCTATTCCTTCAGGTTATTCCATTTGATAACAAAGGACAACTCAAAGAAGCATTTAACATCAGGTATGTGTTACTTTCAGGTGCTATATATGCTAAGATTTTCAATTATGAAGCCATGTGTTTCTCTCATGGAGATTATGTTTATTTGACAAATGCAAAAGCTCTTCGCCTTTTCTTTTCATATCATGCATAAGGAATAAAATGATTTTATCTGAGGGCAACTATCTTAATTGCTACACCTCTCTTGAAACCATATAACAAAAAATAGCTTAGTTGCCTCCAAATCATTACTGACTTACTATAATATTGACAGTGACAAAACCTTTTTTTTTTCTTCTTTTTATATGTATTTCAGGCTAGAAGAACTTCAAGTTTTGGATATCAAATTTCTTTATGGTTGTCCAAAGCCTACAATTGTTGTTCTTTATCAGGTTGGGTTCTTAGAAGGTTTTTGTTTCCAAATATGTAACAGCTGACTTTTAAATAGTAAAAATAAGAGTACCTTTTCAAATATGATAAACATATTGTTGCTTAATTTCAGGATAATAAAGATGCTCGCCATGTAAAAACATATGAGGTTTCTTTAAAGGATAAAGACTTTGTTGAAGGTCCATGGTCTCAGAACAATCTTGATAATGGGGCTGATTTACTCATTCCGGTTCCACCACCTTTTTGTGGTGTATTAATCATCGGGGAAGAGACAATTGTGTATTGTAGTGCTTCTACATTTAAAGCTATACCAATTAGACCTGTAAGTCAAGTGGACCTTCTCTTTACCAGTTACCCTCCTTTCTCTTTTCTTTTCCAGAAAAAGGCCTATATATGATATGTTGCAGATACAAAGAAAGAGACATGTCTTCCATAGATATGTTTTCAATAGTTTATAAGTTATCTTGGCCAATGAATTGTTGTCTGATTCTCCTTTGATATTAATCTATATGTGCCAGTTTCCCCATATGTTGTCCCACCATACATGATGTAGAAACTTATTTTTGATTGATGACCATGGTGTCGTATGAAATTGTAGTCTATTACTAGAGCCTATGGAAGGGTGGATGCTGATGGTTCTAGGTATTTACTTGGTGATCTTAGTGGGCTTCTACACTTGCTTGTCATAGCGCATGAGAAAGAAAAGTAAGTTATGATTTTGTGATTTTATTCTACACACATATATATTGCGCTTATATATATTATAGACCCACAGTTCTTGCTTCTTTAAGCCTACTTGAGTTGACGATTGTGTTAAGTGACACTCTCTTTATATTGTTTCTAGGGTTACCGGACTAAAAATTGAGCTTCTAGGGGAAACATCTGTAGCATCAACTATATCATATCTTGACAATGCGTTTGTATATGTAGGCTCAAGCTATGGAGATTCCCAGGTATGTAAAAACATGCATCAATTTTCTTTTGATAATTCGTCAATTGCTCAGAGTTATGCTTTTCTGCGGTGTAAAGATATAAGGGGTGAAATATATGGGCCCAATTTATAAAATAAGAACCTTTGAACGGATAGCTTAAACCAAAATCCTGTGTTATAAATGAAGTGTGGATTTCCTCTGGCTGGTGTGTTATCAAATGATAGTGGTGATCATGGATTTGTGGATAATCTCATCTAGTTTCTGTATATAGTATGTGAGAATGCATGCAGTATAGTCAGATTTTCTAAAACTAGACAATTCTTTCTTTTTGAATGTGATCTTAATTTAGACAATTCTTTCTTTTTTAATGTGATTTCTCACCTAAAAATCAAATAATATAAAGAATGATTTTTTTTTTTCTGATAAAAACATGAATTTAGAGACGGTTTTTATTTGAGTATCTTCCGTATGTAAAAATGAAACATGTATCCCCTCTGAAAGCTAAACTTGAACATGAACATTCTTCCTGCTTTTTGAACTTAGCGCTCTAGGGAAGGTACTCATATAAAAATTAGAAATGAAATTTTTTGCATGTTAATGATCATGTATACGAGTAGCATACCTTGTAGGCTCACTAGAAGACTATTTTGAACCAAACTGAAGTATTCAGTTGGTTTTGGCACTTTGGCTTCATAAATTCCCTGTTGCCACTTAATGTCTTTTGTCTTATTCTTTTGAGTCCTATTTCTTTCTTTTTCTAGTTGAAGTAGAATATTGCATGATAAAGAGCTAGTTAATTTGTACAATTAGGTATGTGCTTTAATATCATCTATTGGTATCTATACGTTGCAGTGTTTTCGCCTTTCTGTTGAGTTGAATCATATCATGTCACTAAAGTTTCTACTTCATCGTCCATTGCAGCTTATTAAGTTAAATCTCCAGCCTGATGCAAAAGGTTCTTATGTGGAAGTGCTAGAAAAGTATGTCAACTTGGGCCCTATTGTTGACTTTTGTGTGGTTGACCTAGAAAGGCAAGGTCAAGGGCAGGTTGTGACTTGCTCAGGAGCATATAAAGATGGTTCCCTTCGCATTGTTAGAAATGGAATTGGGATAAACGAACAGGTAAGAATTGACCTTTTTGTTTTTATTTGCAGTATTTGTTGAGCTGTGATTATTAGTTGCTTAATTTTATACCACAATTTCCATTATAAGGCATCTGTGGAACTACAAGGTATAAAAGGAATGTGGTCACTAAGATCAGCAACAGATGATCTATATGACACATTTTTGGTTGTTAGCTTCATTAGCGAGACTCGAATATTAGCAATGAATCTAGAAGATGAACTGGAGGAAACTGAAATTGAGGGCTTCTGTTCTCAAGTACAAACTTTATTCTGTCATGATGCTGTGCATAATCAGCTTGTTCAGGTATGATGAGCATTTTTGTCTAATTATCCGTGCATATTCTTTTTATTTAACTTTTTTGTTGTATTAAACATGTTTCAGGTTACTTCAAGCTCTGTGAGACTTGTGAGTTCTGTATCAAGAGAATTAAAACACGAGTGGCATGCACCTGCTGACTACTCTATTAATGTTGCCACTGCTAATGCTACCCAGGTAATTAATTTTAATCTATATATTTGTTTTATTCCCTATTTGTTTTTATGTTATAAAAAGAAAGACAAGGGTGACTAATTTAAAAATGTTAAATTTGTGGCAGGTTCTAGTGGCTACTAGAGGTGGCCATCTTGTTTACCTTGAAATTGGTGATGGAGTATTAGTTGAAAAAAAGCATGCCCAACTTAAATATGATATTTCATGCCTTGACATAAACCCGATCGGTGATAATCCAAATTATAGTAACCTTGCTGCAGTTGGTATGTGGACGGATATTAGTGTCAGAATATTCTCACTTCCCGACCTAAATCTCATCACCGAGGAACATCTAGGTGGTGAAATTATACCACGATCTGTTCTTCTATGTGCCTTTGAAGGGGTATGATTGTAATTCCTCTTGACTTATATTTAAGTTGTTTTGATAGACTTCTTACATCATTGTCTTTTTAAAATTATGAGATGTCTATTTTTCAGATACCTTACTTGTTATGCGCACTTGGAGATGGCCACCTTTTAAACTTTTTACTGAACACGAGCACAGGTGAATTAAGGGATAGGAAAAAGGTTTCACTTGGAACCCAACCAATAACCCTCCGAACATTTTCTTCGAAGAGTACCACACATGTTTTTGCAGCCTCAGACAGGCCAACAGTTATATACAGCAGTAATAAAAAGTTACTCTATAGTAATGTGAACCTGAAAGAAGTCAGTCACATGTGCCCCTTCAATTCTGCTGCTTTCCCAGACAGGTTTACTATCTTCATCTTTAACTTTTATAAATAATTGAATTTGTTTTTCACTGGCAACCTAACTTAATCAGGTATGTAGTAATATAACAAGGAAGGTATTGAAACTTGAAACCAACTGTTCATAATTTACATTGAAAAGTTTCAAGTGATGCAATTATTTGACAATACAAGGCATCTGTACTGAAATTAGATTGAAAAATTGAATTATAGAAGATGTTTATTGTTTTTAAGAATATGTGCTATTGTTTTGTGATGAGATTATAAAAAATGGTGACATTATTAAATTTAAGCGATTTTCTTTTTTAGTCCAGTTCATGCCTAATTGATTGACATGTGTCTATTTTTGGCTAAATGATGATGCCATCATTATCTATGTCATCATTGTACATATTATATTTAACTCCAATCATTAAACTAGGATGTATATGATGGTAGTTTATTCCTCAATATTTTTGTTTATTTTTTTCCCCTTGTGGGCAGTCTTGCAATTGCTAAAGAAGGTGAATTGACTATTGGGACAATCGATGATATTCAAAAGCTTCACATCCGTTCAATTCCTCTTGGTGAACATGCAAGGCGTATCTGCCATCAAGAACAGTCTCGTACATTTGCAATATGCAGTTTAAAGTACAATCAATCAAGCACAGAAGATTCTGAAATGCATTTTATTCGGTTGTTAGATGACCAAACATTTGATTTCATATCCACTTATGCACTTGACCAATTTGAGTATGGTTGTTCCATACTCAATTGTTCTTTCTCAGATGACAGCAATGCATATTACTGTGTTGGGACTGCTTATGTTATGCCAGAGGAGAATGAACCATCTAAGGTAGGCTGCATTTAATATGTATCTTCAATATATTTTGCTGTGATCGATGTTTAGGTTCTGAAAGTTCAGAGTTAACCAAGAAAACGATTTACAACAGATATAGTTTTACGGTGATATCGCAGTTTGCTTATGTTTTGATTTGTTTGTTAATACTCTATTCTGTTCAAAGGCTACAGCAGGATATTAATTGAAGGTGGCTAAATGAGAGGGTTGGGTAAGTGGTAACGGGTTAAGTGGATGATTCTGGAACAAGTTGACCTCGAACACTTTTTGTCCATTTCCTTAAAAACATTATAAATTAGTGTGTGTAACCCGAATAGATATTAATTAAAGCTACTTTTCTTCATTATACTCGTTCGGCCGTTTAGAGATAAAACATAACTCGAATAGATTCATTTGTAAGTAAATGAGTTGAAATTGTAGAATACTTCATCTGGCATTATTGTTTAACTTTGCATATCTTTTGATTGATGAACACTTGCAGGGCCGTATATTGGTTTTCATAGTTGAGGATGGGAAGCTACAACTAGTAGCTGAGAAAGAAACTAAAGGTGCTGTTTACTCCTTGAATGCTTTCAACGGTAAACTCCTCGCTGCTATAAATCAAAAAATTCAATTGTACAAGTGGATGCTTCGTGATGATGGTACACGCGAGTTGCAGTCTGAATGTGGACACCACGGCCACATACTTGCTCTCTACGTACAAACTCGTGGTGATTTCATTGTTGTCGGTGATTTGATGAAATCAATTTCACTCTTGATTTATAAGGTACACAACTCATTATTTATCGTTACCTGCATTCTTCTATTCTATTTAGAGTTGGTTAGATAATAATACACCCAAATCATACCTTCTTTTTTTGTTTCCCACCTCAGCACGAGGAAGGTGCTATAGAGGAACGAGCCCGTGACTACAACGCCAACTGGATGTCTGCAGTCGAGATTCTTGACGACGACGTTTATCTCGGTGCTGAAAACAATTTCAATCTTTTTACAGTCCGTAAAAACAGTGAAGGTGCCACTGATGAAGAGCGAGGCCGTCTAGAGGTGGTTGGAGAATACCACCTTGGTGAATTCGTGAACCGTTTCCAACACGGTTCACTCGTGATGCGGTTACCCGATTCTGACGTAGGTCACATCCCCACCATCATTTTTGGAACCGTTAATGGTGTTATTGGCGTCATTGCTTCACTCCCTCAAGACCAGTACATGTTCCTGGAGAAACTTCAAACCAACTTGAGAAAGGTTATAAAAGGTGTTGGCGGGTTGAGCCACGAGCAATGGAGATCGTTTTATAACGAGAAGAAAACCGCCGACTCTAAAAATTTCTTGGATGGCGACTTAATCGAGTCGTTTCTTGATCTTGGAAGGAACAGAATGGAAGAAATTTCAAAAAATATGAATGTTTCGGTGGAGGAACTTATGAAGAGAGTAGAAGAATTAACAAGGTTGCATTGAGTTATAGCTCTAAAAAACTCTTTTGAAACATTGTCATATGAGACTTTGCACCTTTTTATCCTCGTTTGGTTTGGTTTGTATTGTTTTGTAATATTGTTAGCACAACCGAAAAGGGAAAATGTATGTGTCAACTTTATCTTTGCCCTTTTTTCGATTTATTTCGTTTCTTGAACTGCTTAAAATTACTAGTATGATGTTTACACTTTGGTTTTTAAGGTTGAACCACTTACTAAAATTATAAAAAAAAGTTTTAAATCTTAAACAGAAAACTATTAAAACTTGCGCTTTTGAATCTTAAAGCGGCTGATTTGTTTTGGTTTGAAAGTTAACTAAGGTTTTTTTTATGTTGTCATCATCGTAGAAAGTTTGGTGCCTGTCAGCCCTCAGGCCTTCATCACTCCCACCTATCCAAAAAAGTCCTGCCGACAGGCGACAGGCGGGCCAAATCAATTATTTTGAGCGCCCTGCAAGAAAAAAAACTAGGGGTCATTTCCAAATGTATAAAATATTATAACTTATTACATTATTAAGTTATTATAAAATATGTGAAGGTACATATTATGTTTTCAAAGTCAAAAGCTTCTTAAAATGTTAAATATATTATCTAAAATCATATTCAATAAATTTCGGCTATACATAAAATACAATAAGGGTATAAAACATAACTTAAACAAATGTAAACTCAATAATAATTAATACTACATATCTTTAAGAATTATATTAAACATAACTCCTACATGTTAAATCCAAGCGCGTATTTTAACAACGACACTATCTTAAACAGACGTTGGAACAGTTTTAAACAATAGTTTAGACGTGCGGGACTAATCTTTAACGGGCGCTTATGATCTTCTTATTAAAAAAATCAACACCAATAAAAGTAATAGAGGGTGCATAGCATTTACTCATTTAGCCTAACCCTAATAAATATAATCTTTTGAAACATTTAGGGTTACCAACTTCATTTATTAGTTACTAGGTTTAGTAAACCCGTGTATCACACCGATTAAAAAAATAATATATTAAATATAATGAAAATTTATGAATTATAAAAATTATATTCTAAAATAAGATATGATTAAAATTACGTATTGAGTAATAACTATAAGTAATAAAATAATGATATCAATTTTTTGAACTTTTGTTTTTTAAACATGTTTTTCAAAACAAAACGTAGTAAAAATGTCATGTTAAAAAGTTCTTATTATAACTCCTTATTTAAATTATTTTTAGTTTATAAAAAAATTTACTTTTTAAATACACCAATTTTATAATATTTTATATTTTAAAAAAAGGTTTAATGTTTTAGAAAAAATTCTTATTTTATAAAGATTTGTTTTCTAGAAATAACATTAATAAAAAGACATCCTTTTTAATTTTTTTAAAAATTATTTGTATTCTAAAAAAGAATTAAAATTATTTATTCTTTATTAATTTAGATAATTATTTAATAGGAGAAAAAGGCGGGAAAAACAAACTTAGGAGGCCAATAAATGTGTCAAGTGTCCCCCCAAGTAACTCTTTTAGTATTATATATAGATATGTACAATCATAACAGCACTAATGCACATTTTAATTAAAATAATTATTCTAAAAGTGAACCTAAAATTTCTAGAAACAATCATGAGACTAGCTATTTCTTGATATGCAACGTATACCCCTATTGTCATGTTAACAAGTAACTATTGTTAAGGCCTAAGGGTACTGCGGCCATATTTGAGGATCATAAATGAAATTTGGGAAATTAGTTTTAATTTTGATGTTAATTAAGGAAATATGCCAGATAAGTTACAAGGTTTGCATAGTGGTTGTGCTCGTATTAGGGTTATATGTGTTTTAATGTTTACGGTTAAATATAACAAACCCTCATGTGTTACACATAAACACCCTTTACATTATAATAATGATAGATAAGCGCACATGTAGTCTAATATCCCCCTGCAATCCAAGGAGGGGACATGACTTGTAGTTTGGACTGTAAAGAGATAATTCTTTGATTTGGTAACGACTTTGTAAAGATATGAGCTAGAGGTGAGCAAATAAACCGAATCGTTACCAAATTAACTGAACCGAACATTTAACCGATGGTTCGATTAACGCATAATTAATGAACTGAACATTGTGGTTCATTTTTGGTTTTGATGTAACAAATTAACCAAACCTAACCGAATGAAACTAGCATGTCTTCCACCGTTATTATTGTTGTTGTGTCGTTATTGTATTGTTATTATGCATTTATATTTGAATACTTTCTAAATTTAAATATTTAAATACTTTGGTGTGACTCGAGGCTTCAACGAACTATAGTTTTTATTGCTAACAACATTACAACAGTAACAACATTACATCTAACACCACATACCTAGGTTCCATAAGTACAACCCCATTACATCAAACAACATTACAATACCAAAACTAATATAAAATGAACCAAATACTACATCAAAGAAGCAACATATATTGTGCCCAACGGTGTATTTGGGTCAAGTTAGTGCTTGGGGCCCTCAAAAAAATAAGGCCCTAAATTTCGCTAAAAATCGTATGTATATATTCGGTTGTACACCTGGGCCTCAAAATCTCAAATCCAGAATTACCAAAAGTCCAAAATTGCAGCAGAAGTTTTCCATTAATCCATTAAAAAATCACTCGGTTTTGTTCAAAAATTACATCATGACTTCAATCATGATTAGCCTATTGCTTTGTAGGTTAATTTCAAGCAGCAACCACTATTGAAGGGTTGTTCCAATCACGATTAGTTGGTTAGAGACTTTTTGATTTCAGACTCAACTTTGGTTAGTGTTTCCGTCTTTTTCATAATCGGATTCAAGATTATTTGCACATTTTATACAGCCTACTGGTTGTCTAATGGATTAATTCATTATTTGCTTTGAGCCTTTGTAGTTTGTATTGAGTTGCTATTGCAACTTGCTAGGTTACTAGGACTATTGAATTTGCACATTATTATTTGGTGGTTTGAATTTAAATTATTTGATGAAACCTTGAAAAGAATCATCGTATGTTTGATGAGAAACTAGCATATGTTTAGAGTCTCCCACAGTCCCACTTCTTGTTTTATTTTTTAAGTTTGTTTCAAACCTTTCTAAATCGACCTTTTTACCATAAATTATATTGGATTAGTTGTTGTTTGCAATGTGTTGATCTATTAATTGTTATTGATTGATTTTTATAAATTATTGATTAATCATTAGAAGTCTAGTGACAAAGTCATTACATTAGATTTGTGAAATTCAATAGGAATTTGAGAGACAATTAATTAGCATGGATGTAGATGGAGTCCTCCTCCTATCCGACATCTATAATCACCCAGTAGTTATTTACAACTGTTGTCAATGTGGGGCTAGCTCATTTGTTAGAGGTTTTATCTCTTAAAAGGGAGTTCCTGGGTTCAAACTCAGGTATGGTGTAACTTGATATAATTTAGGAGTAGAAGTAATATAGATTTGCCGTAAAAAAAGTTATTTACAACTGCTCCAAAGGTAAAAAAAATTGTTATTTAGTCCTTCATCTTCTTAGGATAGGGAAAAAAAGCAATTGAATATGATACTAATTCGATATAATATCATCTTAGTTTGAAAGACAATGTAAAACTTATGAATTGGTCATTCAAAATTGCCAAAAAAGTAAGACTTGCTTCAATTTTAGAGCTTGCTTAGGGCCTTCAAAAGCTTGAGCCAGTCTGCATTATGTTGTCATATAGATTCACAACCTATATGGCTCTAGTCCCACATTAAATAGAAATGGATCCCCTACTCTCTATATATATAGTTTGGCTCTATTTTCACATTGGCTCAAATAATATTCTCATACCTTCGTTCGTTATAAATACCAGTAGACATGCTTGGGTTTTTAAATATTGGTCCAAAACTTGACTAAATAAAGATCTATTAGTTTAAATTGTTCTTTAAAAGCTCATGCTAATTATATTCGTTAATTAATTGAAATTAACGATAACTAATCTATAATTGACGGTTAATTGTACCATGGTTAACAGAAGCATTAGTTTCATTTAAAAAATGGTATTAACTGGAATGGTTGTTTTGAAAATGGTCATAACAGTACTAAACCATATCATGCACACCTCTAATATGAGCAACTAGAATGGATGTGTTGCGCATTTGCTTGGGCACACTAAAATACCTATTCAAGGCACGAAGTCTTCGTTGTCACGGAAGCCCTTTTCTTACTATCAATATAGTTAATGACAACGTTTGTTTTTCGGACCAACTCTCATGGCTTTAGAAAGGGACGGGTGAGCAACTCAAGCGAACCAGCATACCTTACTACAATAGAAGGGTGGCTTTGTTATCCACACCTTTAGTCCTGGCCGTTTGAGAAGATAAATTGCATATGAAGATTTCCCTGCGCCGCAAGTGCTCTAAAGAAATAAAAAGTTAGCTTTAAGATATTTTACCCATACATGAAATGTAAATTAGTCAAGAAAGTCAACTTTCACATGTTTTGTTCGGGCATGTACGACGCATATTATCTAAAAAAGTTTTAGAGAATATATATATATATATATATATAATGCTTATTCGAGCTATTCAAATTGGATGGACTCGCGATGACTAAATTTAATATCGTTTCGCATTCAAATTAATTATTTGGTTCATATAAGGATTCAATTTGAATAAACCAAATTTCAAATTTAATCCGATCTGAATTTCAGGTTATTTCAGTCAAAAGCACCTCTATTTGAAGGTGAACACAATGGTGAAAACTGTTTATAAGTACCTAAAAAAAGAAATCATCCATAATGACGAAAACAAAGGTTGGTGGTGGCCGGCGGCAAGCCGTTTTTTGTCAGTTTGTGACGATTAAGATAATGGTGAAGGTTTTAGCAGCAAAAAGGCTTTTTAAAAACAAAATTTGATCATAAGATAATCATTTTATGAGACAATTGCATATATCCTCTTATAAAACAACTTAATTGTATATTTACTTAATTTAAAATTAAAATTGCATATATCCCCTTCTTTAATCTTCTTAATTGCATATTCACCCAATTTACAACAAAATTTGCATATATCTCCTTCCTTAATGAAAAAACATACAAATTTACCAATTAATTTATTTTATTAAAATAAATTATAAATTGATAATGTTACCTTTGTCTTTACCTAAACTATAATCTTTTTTAAATTTTCATATACACCCATTTTTAGCTAGTTTTTGTAATAATGTTTCGCTAATGAGTGTTTTTAGTTTCTTAATTTTTTTTCCTTTTCTTGTATTTTTAATAATTTTATTCATCTACATTGAGTCTATTATTCTTGATCATGATTTTGGAGCAACAATAATAAAATGCAACAAAAATACCGAACTTTTAATTCGTTAAAGAACCAAAAAAATCCATAAAAAATAAAAATCACAAACAGCTATGGATAATATAGTCATTTTATTATCTATATTAATAAAAAGTCAAAATGAGTAAATTTGATATTTTTTTATTAAAGGAGGGGTTATATAATTTTAGTTTTGAAGTTGGTTAAATATGCAATAAAGTAGATTAAGGGGATATATACAATTTTGGTTTTTAATTGGGTAAATATGCAATTAACAAGGTTTATAAGGGGATATATGCAATTGTCCCTTATTTTGCAATATCTTCTCTTGATGGGCGAGTGGTGGGACGCCACAACGTTTGAGCGTATATTTGTTGATTGAGTGTGCACTCAATGGTAGTATGTGTGGAGATATGTTGTTTGTGTTAGCAGCGAGGGTTCCCTGCAATGGTTGTTGGGGGCGATGATTAGTGTTTCGAGGACTGCTGTTGTGGGCGCTAGCTAGGATTGCGAAGGTTGGTGTTGTGAGTAGTGACCAGGGTTTCTTACAGTGATAAACCACAGGTTTCGTTGTGTACTAATCTTGCTCATAACAGAGTTACATATGTCTCTGTAAAAATTAGATATTACACAAATGTACCTTAGGTGTTAAGCATAAGTAGGAGCTCAAACGAGGCGCGTATAGGCTTGAGCTCGGCTCGTTTTGACATAAGAGAGCTCGAGCTCGGGTCATCAAGTACCTTTTCAAGCTCAAGCTCGGCTCGCGCTCAGCTTTATTATTATTTAATTATTATCTTTTAATATTTTTATAATTAATTTTATATACATTTATAATTATATTATTCATATATAACATTATACATATTATGTAATTGTTTTATAATAATTTTATATATAATAAAAGTTATTTACATAAAAACATTTAATAAATTAAATAAAAAAATATATAAGTAAAAAAGCTTGTTTAGTCTCGCGAGCCGGCTCGAGCTTGATATGTGAAGCTCGGGCTCAATAATTGAATGAGTTTTTTTCAGGCTCGAGCTCGGGGGGGGGGGGGGGGGGGGGGGGCCTCAAGTAGCTCGGCTTGTTTACACCCTTAAGTATAAGTACTCTATACTATGTTAATATCAATTACAACATAATTAGTGTAATAACGCAATCATCATTCATAATTATTGTGAACTCAATGATCATATGATTTAAAATCATCATGAAACTTAAACTTCACTGCAATACACAACAACAATGTTATCTAACGAAAGATTTTTACACGTATGATATAAGTGACTAAAAAGTGATGCGTGACTTTGTGTAGCATAGCACCACGTAACTATAGAGGTGTATCACGCCTTAAAAATAGAAGTTTGTTTTTTCCTTATCAGATTTATATTATCTTTAAGTTTATTTGTATATTTTAATATATGTCACCAGCCCTTCTAAGTTCTAATTGTTTATATGGATTGCATAAGCAGTGACGTAGTTGATCACTTCTTGTATAACGTTTTGCTACGTGGGGAATACCGTGGACCCAATAAATATTACGTTGGTTAATTTAATTAATTTTAAATATTACTCATTACATACATGATATAGTGAATTGTCGTTTTTCTTCTAATGGTTTGGTTATATTTGTTATTTTCATCCAAAAAGTTTTTTCTTTTTGCCTTTGGCTCTCTAATATTTGAAAAAATTATCATTTTCATCTAAAAACATGAATTCCATAAAAGAAATTTTATTAACAACATGTAAACATAAATTAGGATTTTGTTTTTATATGAAAATTTACATAAGTACTATTTTAACGATGAATATTTAATATTTTAAAAAAATAAATATAATTTTTTTTTAAAAAAATGACAACTTTTCCAAACTTTGAGAAGCCAAAGATGAAAAATATTTTTTAATTAAAATAACAAATGCGATCAAACAATGGGAGGAAATGACAATTTACTCTACATAATAATAAATTTAAAATTTAAAATTTTAACTTATTATATCGAATCATGAAATATTTTTCAAACAAAGTAGAATAAATACGTAGGTGACTTCCTTTTATAGTAATATAAGTTTTTAAAAAACATTTTCATATGTTAAAATGTAAGTTTTTATAAAATTCTACAATTTTCATAACAGATTTTAAAAACTTATCGGAATTTGAATAAGTTATCAATTAATATATGTTTGGTGTATATTTCTTTCTTTTTTTATTTTTATAAAAATAATCATGAATCTTTGTTTGTTGTGAACTAGGTTAAATAATGGGTTTGGATTTTCTTTGCGCAAACATTTTGGATGATTACCATTAAAAAAAATGCCTGTTAAAGCTACCTTTCTTTATTTTCATACTAAAAGATATATTAATCATTCCAACGTGATATTTTCTAATCGTCGATGAAACTAAACATTTAACAAAATATAACAAAAAATATTAAAAATTAAACAAAGTCAATAATCTAGGTTTAAAAAATGACCAGAGAAAAACTTTAGAAGCAAGACCGCATGAATTTTAATATTCTTGCACTTAATGTTAAATTAATAATATATCCTTATTTTAATAATATTAAACATTTAGTCATGTTTGCATGTTGTTATAAGTTGTAATATTTTGAAATTTTAACTTCTAATTGCCGTAAGAGATACGAGGTTGAATATTATATGGGATGAATAAAATATATATTTTTAATAAACTATTAAAATCAATAGAACACTTAAAATCAATAAACTATCAAAATGCTCAGAGTTGAGCTAGAGGGTTTTCTCAGCAATGGGTTTCCTCCTGAGAGGGTTGGAGGTGCGGTCTCGGTTGGGAAACGAATAGGTGGGCCCGATTAAGATAACACACATTCTCCGAAACAGGGTCGCACATTTGCTGTTCAAAAAAAAAAAAAAAAAAAAAAAACTTAAGGCAAAGCAAGTAGGCAAGTCCCACCGATTCATACATCATACAGCTTGATTTCAATGTTTGATAGTTTAACGACCTTATAGTTTGGAACTAGAAACCAATGATGTAAACCTTACTGTTTATTTTCTAATCATAGGAGTATGTACCATGCCTATATTATCATCATGAATTATCCTTATTGTTTTAAAATTTTAACACAAATTAACATTTTGAATAGACTTAAAAAATCGATTCATCTTGTCATATCATTAAAATTGATTTGAGAAACTCTACTTAGTGACAAGAATGTTCATAATCTGTTGAAACCACTCAAACCGAATCAAGTTGATTAGTATAACCATTTTAAAATCTAAATCAACCTGTTCCTGATTCATATTATATATATTCAAATTTGAAATGTGTAGTTAAGCATATATAATATAATCATGAATAACATTTATTATTATAGAAACATTAATAAAAACTAATGATTAAAAAGATAAATTCAAAGCACCAAAACATTAAAAAAAACCACTGAAACACCAGATCAACAAAACCGATTAGTCTAATATAATAACCCCACAATCCCACGGTTTAGCTTACTGTTTCTCAAAATTGTACTTAAAGTTCGGCCAATATATCCATCATACCTATCTAAATCAAACATTGAACACCTCTCAACCTACCGATTTGGTTTAAAACGACTGCCATAACAAGAAAGACAAGTCTGACGCTTCAAAACTCTCACATGCGTGTGATCGTGAACGAGTCAAATCAACTTGGCTTGATGTACAAAACCTTTTATGTATTTTTACAAAGGATGTTTTCACGACTCGATCCTACGAGGCAAACAATTTTACCGGTCTATAATATTGGAGAATTTATATATATCAACATCCTAAATAATTCATTATGTCATAGATAATTTGAAAACCTCATGTGTGAGATCATGAATGGTTGACCAAAAGCCGAAAAAAGATCCCCATTATCACTCTTTATAAACTCTCTTTTCACTCACAATCTTCAACTTCAGCCATTCAATCTGCAATAATATTCTCTTTCATTCGGCTGATTCCCTCATCTTTTTAACCTAATCACCACCATCATCATCTTCATCATCAATCGATCTGTTTCTGTGGCTCTCAGAAGAATCTCACCTGTTTCTCCTCTTTCCTTCTACCGCAGATCTCAATTTGAAAGGTATTCGTTGATGATATCTACGCTACTGATTGTGTTCGTCACTTTCGATTCCGTACAGCCAGTTGTTTCTTCGGTGTTTTCACGTTCGTATGCTACTTTGTTTACGGTTATTGTTTAGTGATTAACGATTAGTCGATTACTGTTGGTTTTCATCATTCGTTAGTTCATGGAATCGGTTTAGTGCTCGCTTGTTTGAAGGACGATTGTTGATTGAATTGTTCTAGGGTTTAATGTAAGATCTGAATGAATTAATGCGTGAGTTCTGAGTACTGAATAGTGAATACTCAGGATTACTCGATTTTTTTTATGATTGATGTTGATACGAAGATCGAAATAGTAGTAGTTGACTGTTTTTCTACGATATGAACTGATTGCGGAACAGTTTAACCTGTTTTTTCCTTTATGATATTCAATTAAAAGCATGATATGCATGTTTGAGTGTGGTACTGGGCTCATAGTTTGGAGTTGGGTTTTCAAAATGATTAATTCGCGAAACATCACAATCAGATAGCTAATTTAGGTAATTATTCATTTATCTCATTATCAGGTTCTTTTGCTGTTTATCCAATTCTAATCATTTTGATATCAAATACTAGAAAGTCACAATTGTAATCAGTTTTTCGAACACTCTAAACTAATTATGACTTCTCTTTAGAGTTCCTGTAAGTGTGATGTCCTGACATTTTCTACTCAGGAATCTGAGTGGTTTGAAAGGTTTGATTTTGCAGGAAAGGGGGAAAACAGGAAATGGAGTCGACAAGTTAGAAGCAGCTGGTTCTATTTTATGTAGGTGAAGATGGGTTTCAAGCCCTTAGTTTTGTTTTGTCGTCCAGTGGAAAATGGTGTCTGGGCAACAGCAGTTGAAAATGAATTCGGTGCTTACACACCCTGTGCAACAGATTCTTTGGTCACTGGTATTTCCCATTTGGTCATGTTGGGAGCTTGCATATACAGAATATGGGTCATAAAGAAAAATTTGAAAGTGCAAAGGTTCAAACTAAGGTCGAATATCTACAATTATTGGCTGGGGTTGCTGGCTTTTTACTGTGCTGCTGAGCCTTTGTTTAGACTGGTAATGGGCATTTCAGTTTATAATGTTGATGGAGAGACTGGTCTTGCTCCCTACGAGGTTTGTTTCTTTTTGTATACATTTTTTTCAACATGCCCTTTTGTTCTAACCTACATCAGTGGTGAACAAATTAGAAAAAAGAAGACCCGGTATTTTTTCAAATAAAATGCAAATTTGATTGTATGTATGGGAATTTAGAGAACTACATAGAGAAGTAAGATAAACTGACCTTACTATGTTTCCAATTTATCTATTATTGCAGATTGTCACCTTACTTATTAAGGCTCTTGCATGGTGCTGTATGTTGATCATGATCGGTCTTGAAACAATTGTTTATGTTTATGAAGTTCGCTGGTTTGTGAGGTTCGGTGTCATTTATGCTTTGCTTGGGGATGCAGTGTTGTTTAATCTTGTGCTTTCTGTGAGCAAATATTACACTAGGTTTGTTTCATACCCCTTGGAATTGCTTGCATATAAAATAAAGAATTATAAAGCGAACTCACCGATCTATGATTGAGCTTGTTCCTTGCAGATTTGTTTTGTATCTCTTTGTCAGTGAGGTTGCCATACAGGTTAGATGTTCTTCATGCTATATAATTTTCCCTTTTTTTTTTGTAACTCAGTTGATGTAATTTTGAACTTATTGTGCTGTTCTTTGTTTTCATTTCAAGTAACAATAAGTACCCTAGTTAAAATACCACTTACACAAGAGGGTTTATAACGTGATTAATGATATCCTTATGAATATAAAGCAGAGGTTTCCATAATAAAGATTGTAGTTTTATGAGATATGTGTGAAACAATCTATTAACATAAAATGAAGGATGTCACCCCTATAACTTAGTTTCTACTTATTTTAAGCCTACCTTGATTTTCACCATCAATAATTGAAATACAACATGATTGTAGTATGTTTGGATTGTAAACTAGTTTTTCATAGCTAATATATAATATATTTATATTCTTTGATGTAGGTTCTATTTGGTCTATGCTTGCTTGTCTATCTTCCTACTTTGGATCCTTATCCGGGTTATACCCCAATACGGGCCGAGTATTTGGATGATGCTGAATATGAAGAACTTGCTGACGGGGAGCAAATTTGTCCTGAGAGGCGTACCAACATTATTTCTAGTAAGATTACTAATTGTGTTTGTTAAATTATGTCCAAAAGCCTTTTATTGTAACATGTTGATGATATAGTTTATTTATCCTTTAGTTATAAACACAAAGCAATATATCAACTGTATTATCATGCTTTGTTGCATCTATTTACATGGTGATTGTCACCTGTTGATGACATACTTTAGTTCCTCTATTTATGATATATTTTCATATTTCTTTTTAGGTATTTTCTTCTCTTGGATAGATCCACTCATGTTTCTGGGATACAAAAGACCACTTACTGAAAAGGATATATGGAAATTGGACACCTGGGACCAGACAGAAACACTAAACAGCAGGTATGCTATTGTTTCTGCTTACAAAATTTGTAACTAATGAGATTTAAATTCTTGATGGTATTATTCTTCTTAAGGATGAATTTATGTTTTTTTCATTCAGATTCCAAATATATTGGGCGGAAGAGATCCGTAAACCTAAACCATGGCTTTTAAGGGCTTTACATCGTAGTCTTGGAGGAAGGTTCGTACAATGACATTATGTTACAAACTTTTGTGTGTTACAAACTTTTGTGTGTTACGAATGTTTTCACTTAGAATGTGAAAGTTTGAACATATCATTTTCGTTTGCTTACAGGTTTTGGTGGGGAGGCTTTTGGAAGGTATCCTATTAATAATTCAGTTTCGAGTTCATTGATTTTTGCATAGTTTAAAATCTCACATGTTAATATGAGTTATGCAACAATTTCATAGTTGAGTTTCTAAATAAAATAAATCGATCAAAATAAGCTTTGATGAAAATAATGAATTTTGACTTTTTGGCAAGTTGCACATTGTGTTATATGGACATTTTCGAACTCAGTGTGTCATATTTGAGTCATTGTCATTGAACCAAGCAATGAACATTAGATATTATAAAAATAACAATGTTCTTCTTTGGGTTTGTAAATGACACACCAAGCATCAACACCAAATTTTTATTGTAATACTGTTCTTCCTTTTGCCATTTGTAGATCGGCAATGATCTTTCTCAGTTTGTTGGGCCACTGATTTTGAACCAGCTGTTATTGGTGAGCTAGATAGCTTATTTTTTAATCTCTGTATCTAAATTATTAGCTCCTGTGATTAAGTAGCTCATCCATTAATCTCTTGTAATTATATATGCTTTTCAGTCTATGCAAGAGCGTGGTCCAGCTCAAATTGGTTACATATATGCATTCTCAATTTTTGTTGGAGTGGTACAAGTCCTATAACCTTCTCTTTTTGTTAGTAATGTTCTTAAATAATACAAAGATATGTATGACCTCCACTCATTCTGTAATGATCAGATTACGTAATTCTTATGATATTACAAGGCAAATGTTGGGGAATTTGTTTGTGGCAAGGGTAATGATAATCAAATAACTAAGATACGTTTATTTATATCGTGTATGGTAATCATTTTTAGAAGTAATATTTCAACAACGTAACTAAAACTTACAGTAGGTTGTATGTTTGATTGATTTTGTTTGTATTATGCACCTTCTAAGATAAAGTATGGTTCCATGCCCAACTTCACTTTTAGACTTGCCCATATTTCAAGGATCTGAAATCACTCAACTTCATGGAAGCATGCACCCCATATCGCCATTATAACTTACTTAAATTCTTTTGGTCTTATTAACAAATCCATTTACATTACAAAATGCTCATAATACTAAAATTACTAACGAAAAGGGAATCTATCTTCTGAATTTTCACATTTTTAGTGAAATTTAGCAACCTTCCCTCCCCCCCGTGTTTTTTTTTTCCTCTCTTCCAAAGTTACAATTTTGGGCTCTAATAGATTTTAGTTTGATTTGGTTCCTCATGTAAGAAATTGCATGATACTTCCTTAGTCATGTCTCCATTACATCATTTTAAATAAATTTTAAAGTTTAAAGAGTTATTGATTCAGGTACTTGGTGTGCTATGTGAAGCTCAATACTTTCAGAATGTCATGCGTGTTGGATACCGCCTCCGTTCAACTCTGGTAACTACTTCACTCTCATCAAGTGCAATTACTGTTTGTTTCTTATAATCTCACAAACTTATTGGGAAAGAGAGACACGCCTTAATTCTTATATGCCTTTCTTCTTATATCCTTTATTTACTTTCTGAATTTATTTGTCTTTCAATTACTGCCGAATCATTTTTTTTCTTTTGAATGCATCTTTTATTATTGCTTTTTGATTTAAGCATATGGTTTATTTTAAGATTGCTGCAGTTTTCCGGAAGACTTTAAGGCTAACCAACGAGAGTCGCAGAAAAATTGCATCCGGGAAGATTACAAACTTGATGACAACTGATTCTGAGTCCCTCCAGGCATGTTCCATTAGCATTTATGTCCTTCGGAATCCATATATCTGAAGCACTTTTTGTCCACTTTTTAAAATTTGTGTTTATAAACAATTAATGTGTCAATATGATTACAAAAACTATATTATTTGTGATATTCATATGATATAGGTTTTAAGCTTTAGAAATACACTTTGGCGACTTTCAACCCATTTGACATGTTCCTTTCTGGCTAATTTTGGTACTTTACCCTTTTGACCAGCTAGAGATTAAACATAACTGAATTCAACCCAATCGCTACTAAATGGGACTAAATTGCCACCCTTTAATAGACAATTGTGTTGAACTCTGGAAGTATCTTAAATTGTTAACTTTGGGTGATGATAATGGCGCATGCAATGTCTATAAGTATGAACTTTTTTGATAAGAGGTCGACAAGTGTAAGGTTATTGATTTATAATTAGTTTAATGAATATTTTATATTCATTGTCTTTTCCACAGCAAGTAACCCAATCACTTCACACTTTGTGGTCTGCCCCTTTCCGTATCATTACTGCTTTGGTTCTTCTCTACCAGCAATTGGGCGTCGCCTCAATCCTTGGTGCATTATTTCTAGTTCTCATGTTCCCCATTCAGGTACAATGATATTCATACATACATACATACATTTTAATATATGTGACGTCCACTCAGAAAATGTTTATCTTTTGTTAACAGACATTTGTTATCAGTAATATGCAAAGAATGTCCAAGGAAGGACTTCAGCGAACAGACAAGAGAATTGGTCTCATGAATGAAATCTTAGCAGCCATGGACACCGTCAAGTCTCTCTCTCTCTCTCTCGTTTCCCTTTTTGCTTCATTTTTTTTTATAAATACTCCCTTTACAATACCATCTTTTGTTAACGAGACTACGTTAAAAAATTAACGATCATTCTAAGTCGATATAATTTGTGTTTCAGATGCTATGCTTGGGAGAACAGTTTCCAAGAAAAGGTCCAAAGTGTTAGAACTGAAGAGTTATCGTGGTTTTGGAAAGTACAAATGCTAGGAGCGGTATGTTACCAAACAAATATCATGTCTATGAAATATTTCTACATGATTTTTATGGTTAAGCTACAGGTGTTAAATGATCTCAATTATTAATTATTGTATTGCAGTTGAATACATTTATATTAAATAGTATTCCAGTGGTGGTCATTGTGGTTTCATTTGGGTTGTTTACATTACTTGGAGGCGATTTGACACCTGCTAGAGCCTTTACATCACTTTCTCTGTTTGCCGTACTACGTTTTCCACTCTTCATGCTTCCAAATATGATCACTCAGGTTTTGTTGGATAAATTAATCAATTATTTTGTTTTTCTTTCATTCCAGGTTTCTATATCTCATATAAGTTTATTTGCAGGTTGTAAATGCCAATGTATCCTTGAAACGTTTGGAAGACCTTCTTTTAGCAGAGGAGAGACTTCTTCTTCCAAATCCACCTCTTGAACCGGGTCTTCCAGCTATCTCAATTAGGAATGGACAATTTTCATGGGATTCAAAGGTCTTCCTTTTAACTTATTTAAAGTGTCACAATGCAGGCATTCATTTACCCTTTTTTATTACTTGTTGCAGTCGGAGAAACCTACATTGTCAAACATAAACTTAGATATACAAACGGGTAGTCTGGTGGCAATTGTTGGAAGTACAGGGGAGGGAAAGACATCACTTGTATCTGCTATGCTTGGAGAACTTCCTCCTCTTGGTGATGCACATGTTGTTATCAGAGGAACGGTTGCTTATGTCCCACAAGTCTCGTGGATTTTCAATGCAACAGTATGTCGTGTCATATATTTTTGTTAATTTCATCATTTATATTGAATTTAGATGTGCCAAGATAGACAGGTTGGTTATCGGGTCAAAAGGGGTTTGGGTCAAATCTGGAACTTTTTTGTACATGGTGAAACATGTTGGGACGGTTGATTTGAAAGTACTTTTGTCCATTTTATATAGTAATTTGTGTATTAAATACGGTTACAATAATAATAAAAAAAGCAATTGAATTGGCTAATGCATCTAAAATACAATTTGGGCAACTTTCTACCCATTTGGTCTATTCCTGTCTGAGCTGCTCTTTTAAAATTGTACAAATTTGTCCATTAGAATTAACACATATCCTGCTCTTTTAAATAAGTACATGGCTCAGACGTGCCACTTTAATTGAGTTTCACATTCTAGTATGATTATAATCATCAATATTGAGTATTTAAAGTGCTAGTCAGGTCTAATGGGTTGATATCTATGGTTATATATTCTAGGTACGTGACAACATATTGTTTGGATCCCCCTTTGAACCTGCAAAGTATGAAAAGACACTAGATGTAACTGCATTGCATGATGACCTGGAATTGCTTCCTGTAAGTGCCATTGTGTTTCATCAAAGTTCAAGGTTTTATAACTACAACCTTCAATCTTTAATTACATATTGTACGGTATTTATGGTAGGGCGGTGATCTTACGGAGATTGGTGAAAGAGGGGTGAATATTAGTGGTGGGCAAAAGCAAAGAGTTTCCATGGCTAGAGCTGTATACTCTAGCTCAGATGTGTATGTGTTTGATGATCCTTTAAGTGCTCTGGATGTTCACGTGGGCAGACAGGTAAATTCACATAATTACCCTTAGCTATAAGCACTTAATCATATGATCAACTTATTATTATTCTTCAAGTCACAGTAATTGGTCCACTGTGGAATATGAATATATTTTAATTACCAGGTTTTCGAGAAATGTATCAAAGAAGAGTTAAGAGGAAAAACACGAGTTCTAGTTACAAATCAGCTACATTTTCTTTCACAAGTAGATAGGATCCTGTTGGTCCATGAAGGCATGGTGAAAGAGGAGGGATCCTATGAGGAACTCTCACAGACTGGTGTACTCTTTCAGAAATTAATGGAAAATGCAGGGAAAATGGAAGAATATGTGGAAGAACAAGAAGAAATTGTGGATTCTGACTCAAAGACATCAAAACCTGTTACTGATGGTGAGTTGGTTAAAGATTCTAATAAAAAGAAAGAAACCAAATCTGTTCTTATCAAGCAAGAGGAACGGGAAACCGGTGTTGTTAGCTTCAATGTTTTGAAAAGGTAAGACACTTATTATTGTGTAAATCTTGACCAATTTTAGATGTGCATGGAAAGTAGAAATTATTTATTAGTTTTCTTTTTTCAGGTATAAAGATGCTTTAGGAGGATGGTGGGTTGTGGCTATACTGTTTGGGTGCTATGCAGCAACAGAAACTTTAAGAATACTGAGTAGCACATGGTTAAGTATCTGGACAGATGAAAGCACTCCAAAGATCTACAGTCCACTATTCTACAATGTTATCTATGCACTTCTATCACTCGGTCAAGTATGTTTCAAAGGTTTTATTATTGCATGGGTTGATTTACATTATTCAAAAACTTATGGATGTAAAATTTGGTTTTCAGGTTTTGGTGACGTTGGGAAATTCCTATTGGTTGATCATGGCAAGTCTTTATGCAGCTACAAGGTTGCACAATGCTATGCTTAACTCCATATTGAGGGCTCCTATGGTCTTTTTCCACACCAACCCACTTGGACGTATTATTAATAGATTTGCAAAAGATCTTGGTGATATAGATCGAAATGTTGCCCCCTTTGTCAACATGTTTCTGGGCCAAGTATCGCAGCTCTTGTCAACTTTTGTTCTCATAGGATTATTGAGCACCATGTCTCTTTGGGCTATATTGCCACTTTTGTTGCTCTTCTACGCAGCTTATCTGTATTATCAGGTATATAAATTCTGCATGTATATACTTGAAGTAGAGGTGGTTTGACGTGTTGGGTAACAAGTCAAAACAGATAATTTTGGTAAAGGTCGAAATGGGCTTGGTTGGATTGTGTTGACCCAAAACACTTTCTGTTCTAATTTTCTATAATTAATTACTGTGTTAAATATGATCAAAATAACTATTTCACTACAATATTAATCTACTTTTTTGCATAAGGCAGCGTAGGAGGTTATATGCACTAAAGATACACTTAAATGATTTGTGATCCGCTGATTTGACCCATTTTATTTTTGAGTATATTTTTTTTACTCAATGGAGCTAAAAAAAATTTCTCCAAATCAACCAATTTATTTTGAACTTCGCTTTAATAGTTATATATTCGGTTATTGGCTCTTTCAGAGCACTGCTCGTGAGGTAAAGCGAATGGATTCCATCACAAGATCTCCTGTGTATGCACAATTTGGGGAAGCGCTGAACGGTCTGTCTACCATCCGCGCATATAAAGCCTATGATCGAATGGCCAAGATTAATGGGAATTCCATGGACAATAACATCAGGTTCACATTAGTCAACATGAGCGCAAACCGTTGGCTTGCAATCCGATTGGAAACGGTTGGGGGTCTCATGATTTGGTTAACTGCAACTTTTGCTGTTATGCAAAATGGCAAAGCAAGAAATCAAGAAGCGTTTGCATCCACCATGGGTCTACTTCTAAGTTATGCATTGAATATTACTAGTTTATTGACAGCAGTCCTTAGACTTGCAAGTTTAGCAGAAAATAGCCTGAATGCCGTTGAACGTGTTGGTACTTATATTGAATTACCTTCTGAGGCTCCTCCTATAATTGAAGATAACCGCCCACCACCTGGCTGGCCTTCATCAGGATCTATAAAGTTTGAAGATGTTGTTCTACGCTATAGGCCTGAACTTCCTCCTGTGCTACATGGTTTGAATTTTTTTATTCCTCCTAGTGATAAGATTGGAATAGTGGGAAGAACAGGGGCTGGGAAATCCAGCATGCTGAATGCTTTATTTCGTATTGTGGAATTGGAAAGAGGAAGAATTATGATTGATAATTGTGATATTGCTAAGTTTGGGTTGACCGATCTTCGCAAGGTTCTTGGTATTATACCTCAAGCGCCAGTTCTCTTCTCAGGTACACCGTACATCAAAGCTGCTAATATAATTAAATAACACTAGACGGAGCAAAATTAGTCGGGCGGGTGGATTAGGGAAGGATAAGATGAGTGGGTCAGAAAAGGTTATTTTGTAACACTTCTGGAACCCGCAACAGTTTTTCCACAATTTTTAGCGTGTGAAATATGATAATTAAAAAACTATATTATTTTAGTATTACTCTAGTATTTTGAACAAAATGATTTAGTAGGTTTTATGCATTAAAGACATATTTTGAGCGACTTACTACTCCTCCTAAGCTATTTCCTGTTTAACCCTCTCGAGATAAAAATGAATCCTGAATCAACCCATTCGCCCATCCATAAGTAAATAGTTATAAAAACTGTTCAACTTTGTCAGCATGTTACATGTTTCTATTGTCAAAATATTTAATTGTGAGTGGTATAATGGTTTTACTAACCATTTTTAGAAATCCATTAGCCAAGTTAGAACTGAATTCAAAGTAGTTGTCAATTTATTGCGGTTTTACCTCAAACTAACAATTGCTAGTGGACAAAGAAGTAAACTATAATAACTTATCAAAAAAGAAAATATTGTACTTTTCCTGGCACAACCCACGACAGGAAATGCTATAACTATTTTGGGGCATCACGTCCTTAATCGATAAGTTGGGATTCCTTGTGTATTTCTTTTCACTAATGGTACGTTGATACCCTGCATTTTAGTTCTTTTTCCTGACTTGATAGTATTGTTTCTCTAAAGGGAGTGTGAGATTTAACCTCGATCCTTTCAACGAGCACAATGATCCTGATCTTTGGGAATCTTTAGAGAGGGCCCATCTTAAGGATGTTATCAGGAGGAATCCATTGGGTTTAGATGCCGAGGTACATATTCAGTTCCCGTTTATTACGTTTATTTTAAGTAAACGGTGTTATTTGTCTGAAGTCGCAATAATCAGTTTTTAATGACCGGATAAACAACTCTTGCTTTTATTTTTTCAGGAAAGTTCCATCGACTTAATTTTATGATTTTTTTTTTTTTTTTGTTGTAACAAAGGTGTCAGAGGCTGGAGAGAATTTCAGTGTTGGACAAAGACAATTATTAAGTCTTTCACGTGCATTGCTTAGGAGATCAAAGATTCTTGTTCTTGATGAAGCAACTGCTGCTGTTGATGTTAGAACAGATGCACTTATCCAAAAGACCATCCGTGAAGAGTTCAAGTCTTGTACTATGGTCATAATTGCTCACCGTCTTAATACGATTATTGATTGTGACCGTATCCTTCTGCTTGATGCCGGTCAGGTATATAAACGTTTATTAAATCAACCTTTTCATTATCTCCAATATAAGGAGTATGTCAGATACGATTACAAAACCTGTTATTAAAGTAATGTACCTTTCTGATAAAGCAATTAAGGAAGGTTGTAAACACTTGAGTATACTTTAGGTGACTTTTTACCATTTTTGTGTGTTTCCTTTAGTTTTAGTTCATTTGACAGAGTATAGAACTAATAAATAATGTTGATTGCAAATGCTATTAGTAAAAGATAACTATATTGAATTTGAACTAATCTGTATCCGTAATAAGTAGAAAGATCAGGCGTTTGACCTCAAGAGCCAAAGTGAAACTTTGTGGTACGGGTTGGTTTGACCCAAAATATTGTCCAAAATTTTAAGTGACTCTATACAATAATTAGCGTATTAAATATGATCATAATTATTATATTATTGATTTATTTCAATAATAGTTTTATTTTTTAATAAATATATTCAGGAAGTTTTATGCATTCAAATACACTTTTAGGTGACTTCCGATTCATAATTAAATGGGTTATAATTGCCACCTCTGCATGATCCATTTCTTAATGACTGAAAAAGGAGTTATTCGCTATTATTATCATCCCAGGTTGTTGAGTACGATGCCCCCTCTAAACTCCTGCAAGATGAACACACTGCTTTCTCTAAAATGGTTCAAAGCACAGGGGCTGCAAATGCACAATATCTGCTCAGCTTAGCATTTGGAGCTGAAGGAGAGAAGGCAGAGAAGGTGGCAATAGATGGTCAGAGGTGGCGGCTTGCCTCCACACGTTGGGCGGCTGCCGCCCGATTTGCACTTGCCTCTAGCCTCACTTCATCTCAAAATGACCTCACGCAGATAGAAACTGAAGATGATAATAATATTCTCAAGAAAACAAAAGATGCAGTTGTAACTCTTCAGGGTGTTTTGAAAGGTGAATATGATAAAGATATTGAAGAATCACTTGAACGCGCCCAGGTGCCGAGGGATAGATGGTGGTCAGCTCTCTATAAAGTAGTCGAAGGTATGTTGGTAATTATACGTATTATTTTGGTTAAATTATTATAATTTAGCAACGTTAGTGCATCCTAGTATTCTAGTGGGGTGTAAACGAGTCAAAGTCGATTGTGAGCTACTTGAGGTCGGCTTGCTAAAAGCCTGAGTTAAGCCGAGCTTAAACGAGCCCGGACTTGAGCCTATATTTAAGCTCATTGAGTAAATGAGTTTGAGCCCGAGCTTCACATATAGAGCATGACCAGGCTTGCGAGCCTAAACAAGCTTGTTATTTAATAATTTCTATGTAGTATACAAAATATAAATTTACATGGTTATTATTATTATTATATAATAATATATTATATCATATAATAATTTCTATAAAGTAATTATTAGTATATAATAATATTTATATCATATATATATATATATATATTATATATATATATATATATATATATATATATATATGAAAATAAAAAATGGTTCTGTAATGATCATGAGCGTATATATATATATATATATAAAAGTAATTATATATCTATATAAATAAATTAATAAATAATAAACAGGGAGACCTCGAGCTTGGAAACCACTCACGAGCCGAGCTCAAGCTCGAGCGAGCTTTCTTACGTTAAACAAGCTCAAGCTCATTATGGTTTGTTTACAACCCTACGTGGTTATCTGATTGTTATTTAAAATCACTTAATTGGGTTTGAATCATCTCTAGGTCTTTCGGTGATGGCCAAGTTGGGTCGGAACAAGCTTCAGCTATCAGAATACGGCTTAAAAGACGAACCAATCGATTGGGACCATGTTCAGATGTAGGATACTGGCTGCTCAAGTTAAGTTCCATGTTGGTTCAATGCTTCTGGTTTACCGTCTTAACCATGATTGTATTTTGAAAACCCAAGATTTTCAACCATAATTGTAACTTTAAAACCCCAAGTTTTTGCATACTCTGGAAGCTAGATAGCCGATAGGTGGGATATGTTTATCTTTACAGTTGTTAATATTATTTTAATGAAAAGAAATAAATTTAGATGGGATTTTTAATACCAGAACTATTTGTTCTTGATATTTTGTAGTAACTTGAATTATAATACATTCGAATTTGAGGCACTATCTTTAAAAGTTTTATGTTCATGTTTATATAAAAAAGAGAAAATTAAATAACTAATCATGTGGTTTGATCAGATTGCATGATTGGTCCTCAAACTTTAAAAATTATAAAGTTAGCCTAAATTTTTGTGTAGTCATTGCAAATTTGATCCCTAAATTTTATAAAAATGCAATATTTAAAAGTTAGTTTAAATTTCATGAAATACATAAAAAAATTAAATGATTTAGTTTAGGGACCAAACATGCAATGATTAAACAAATGTTTAGACTATCTTTGTAATTTTTAAAGTTTGGGGACCAAACATACAATTTGGTTAAACTACAGGCACCATTTGCAATTTTCTTTATAAAAAAAAGATGGTCAAAATTTTGCAGATAGTGAAATCAATTATCCAAAAATTTATTATATCCAGAATTCAAATATTGGAATCCTTATATATTTGAATTTGAACACCCATAAATTTATATAAAATAGAATGGTAAATTTGGTTGGTTTGTGTGTAAATTTGTCAAATTTTGGTTTGTGTGTAAATTTGTCAATTTTAATTGTAACTATTGGTAATAAATAGATAGTAAACTTATTTACACAGTAACTTCAGCTTTGAACCAAACTAAATATCGAATATTGACGAATTCTGTAATTTTCATTTTAAAACTCATGGTCAAGTTCAGTTTTCTTTTTTCTTTTTCATTTATTTTCTGTTTAGGTCAAGTTCTGTTTTCTTTTCTTTTTTATTTTATTTATTTTCTGTTTAACCTCGTAAAATTTCAGTTTACATGATCTTAATAATTAAAGTGGTAATTCGTGAGTTTTTTTTAACATGTTTTCATGTTCATTAAAATTGGTTGAATTCAAAATAAAAATAAGAGAACAAAGCTAGGAAGAGTACGTTGAGCAGATCCTTTCTTTGTGGTTTATCCCGATCAATATAAACATGTCACATAAAAGTGAAAACTTTGCCGCAAGGATGGAGAAGGTTTCCCTTGCGACAAAAGTTTTTTCCTACCCTTATTCATTGTTACTACCACACCCTCAAGCCTAACAGATAACTTATTATTATGAGCTAGCCCGGGAAAAGTTTGAATATATTTTGCAACAATCTTATAAAGTTTCATAAACTTGCTTCTAACTCTCACTAAGTTTTAATATTATAATCTTAAAAAAAAATTATATATAGAAGACCAACATAAAGCATATTATAATTCACAAATATACATCCAGTCACTTTTACGGTATTTATAGGGGGTAAACGTCCAAACGAGTCAATCTGGCTCGTGAGCTACTCAAGATCTGCTTGCTAAAACCTCGACTAGAGCTAAGCTTAAAAGAGCTCTTACCCTAGCTCGAGCTCATGATGAATTGTTTAATAAACGACCTCGAGCCCAAGCTTCGTATTTCAAACCCTCTTAAGTTGAAATGAGACGAGCTCAAATAAACTCGACCTTGACTCGAAAATTACAGCAGTTTATGTTTTACACAAATCAAACTATTTTGCTTTCAATTCGAGTATCCAGAGAGAAAAATATCTACCTTTTTATAAGACAATCTACTCTTTATTGTTTATCACTCATTGTGAATCACTCATCTTAGTTACATACAAAAAAAAGTTATAGCATCTAACCCTTTTAAATAAGATTAACTAGACCAACAGCACGTTACGGTAACATCATAAGCGGCACGATAAAACATAAACTACAATCAACCCGACTACGTCGAAATATAGAGTAACTTGAATTATACGTTGAATGAAAACGTATTATATATGATCTGACTCTTTTCCAAACAAGTTATGTCCAAACGTAAACCAACTCAAAAACATACATAAATAAATATGTGTAGTGACGTCGTATGCGACGTAATAAAATATAGATTACAATCGACTCAACTAGTTTTCGAATAATTTTATGTCAAAACATAGCGTAGCTGTGATTTATACCATCTAATGAAAGCGTATTGTATTATACCCGGCACATTTTCAACCAAAACTTACGTCGAAATGTAGCCCAACTCAAAGCGTACATAGAAATAAGCACGAAGCTGTTTTATATTTGACCTGACTTATTTTTGAACAAAATTTACATCAACAAGTAAACGAACGTCGAAACGTAGAGCATCTCACAATGTATATATAAATAAGCATAGAAACATTTTATATTTGGCCTGACTCGTTTCTAAACAAAATTTATGTCAAAACATAGACGTACTCGAATTTTACATATATAAAAATACGAACGTAAGAAATTAGTTTTTTTAAGTAAAAATTGTACAGAAGTAAACCTAAAAGTTTAGAGACCTAAAGTTTAAAAATTGTAAGAAATTAGTTTTTTAAGTAAAATTTTGTACAGAAGTAAACCCAAAAGTTTAGAGACCTAAGAGGGTCAAAGTGACATTTTATACAAGTTTTAAGAATTATTATGAGTAAAAGTATAAAAATTAAAAGTTGAGGGGGAAGAAAGCGCGATGACAAAAGCAATCAACCTTTCTTTTTAAAGTTTAGTAATAATTACCATTTAAAATACACTTTTTAGGTTCTAAAATAGTAAACAGCTCGTAGTTTTGTGTTATAAAACACAAAAAGTTTGCGGGTTTAGACTTTATGTAAAATGGTTCCGGTTAGTTTTAGGTCGAACTCGGATCACGTTTAGCTAAACTGGACGTGTTCATTCAACATGACGAGTTTGGTAGTTGACATGCTTAAATAGATTATATTTATAATTTTTCTTTAAATACGTTTTATGTCATAATTAAATTTATTAGGTGTATTGTAAAAAAATATATTATACAGAGCTAAACGAGCATGAAGCTTATAATTCAACCAAAAGTCACGTAGATGTAGATAAATGGTACCAAGATCTTAAAATAATGTTATGTAGAAACCGTTCACATAAAATTATAAATAAACAATATTTATTGATATATACAATACAAAGAAATATAAATTATAATTACAATTTTCTTTACAATTGAAAACTTTACAGAAATAAATGAACAAAATGTAAAAGCTGAGGATCGTGTTTAACACGGGGCCCTTAAAACAAATTCCGAGCCTCCCAGGAGAACTCGTTTTGTTTCCCAGGGTACAACAGCCAAAGCAGATTGTACTGCCGGGATTGATCTAGAACCCAAATTTGTTTGTAGAAGAGAAACCAGAGAGATGGAGGATGTTCAGAGAACCTGTTTGCTACAGATTTTCGTGTTGTTTGGTGTGTGTTTCTACTAAGTCATCCTTAGTATTTATAGTAGACTTTGAACTCCGTAACCGCCACTCAGTCATTAATCCAAAATCGTAACCGCCCATTTAATTCGTCATTAACAGCCATCAGTTTCGGTCAACACGTAACCGAAACTGTTACGAGTCGCGCACCAAGGTCAGAAGCACCTGACTGGACCCTCGAGCCAACCGAAGTGCAAAGTGCGCCATCATAGCGCCACATTGCGCCCACATGCCCACGCCGCGAGCGCGTGCGAGTGCGAGTTAAGGGTGCTTCGCACCCTTCGCGAATCCACTTAGTGTGAAACCTTAGGAAACAATATAGACAAGAGGTTATAGAATATAAATCATTTTATATTCTTTCTTTTCTCCAATGTGGGACAACTTCCCACACCCATTAATTCCTAATGTCATTCAACACATTAATTTTCATTCAACACATTAATTTTATTGACTAAAATTAATACTCATATTAATATTATCAATAATTTCCAACAATCCCCCACATGAATGGAAATCAATTCTTCAAAATTCAGCAGTCAAGTGTTGCAGAATAGGTAGGTGTTCCCTTTGAACCTTCTTTTGTGACATATACTTAGTCTCCTAGTGGTGTGTAGACACGATGTCTTTGAACAGACCCTGTTTTATGTAGACGACAATATACATTCACACAACACTCTTCCTGGTTTGATCAACCCCTCATTGTCGTGTCCGTTAATGGTCATGGAACACTTTCCTGGTTCTGCGAGAGCTCTAGGATTTGCGCCTCCCCACAAATCCATTTGAAGCGACCCCACTTCTCTCTAACATAGGTGATTCGATAAATCATTAAAAGCATCATAGTTGTATTGATTCTCACGAATCATCTAACCTTAATATGCTTAACCTCACTTTGGTCACTTGTTCGGGTACTCCCCAGAGTGAATGGACAAGGAAGTTCGTGGCTCCCTTTTAGTTTTAGGGTATTCCCCTAAAGTGACACCGTTGGTCATATGATTAAGTTGTCCTATTGAACCTAGATCTTGGGATCTCCAGTCAACTAGGTTAGGTTTCCCTCATATTCCTTTTTTCGTGGGCTTTAGTCCCATTCCTCTTGACAACTTATAAACTAATTCTGTGCTTAAGCCTTTTGTTAACGGGTCTGCAATGTTATCTTTTGACTTGACATGGTCAATCGTGATAACACCCGTTGATATTAGTTGTCGTATTGTGTTATGTCTACGCCTGATGTGCCTTGATTTGCCATTGTACATTGAGCTTTTAGCTCTACCGATTGCCGACTCACTATCACAATGTATGCAAATAGCCGATAACGGCTTTGGCCATCTTGGAATATCTTCCACAAATTGACGAGCCATTCAGCCTCTTCTCCGGCCTTATCCAAAGCGATAAATTCCGATTCCATTGTAGATCTAGCTATAATCGTTTGCTTGGATGATCTCCAAGATATTGCTGCTCCACCAAGTAAGAACACATACCCACTTGTTGATTTGGAATCTTTATATCCGATATCCAGTTTGCATCAGTGTACCCTTCAATCACGGCTGGATGACGGTATAGTGCAATCCATAGTCTCTTGTGTATCTTATGTATCTAAGCACCCTCGTTATACTCTTCCAATGTTCTGAGCTTGGATTACTAGTATATCTGCTTAGCCTACTCACTGCGTATGCTAAGTCGGGTCTAGTACATGTCATTAGATACATTAGACTACCAATAATTCTTGAATACTCTAATTGAGCAACACCCTCACCTCTATTTTTCTTTAGATGTTGGGTGGTATCAACCGGAGAACGTACTACACGTGTGTCTCCCGAGTTGAATTTTTCAAGAATCTTTTCCACGTAGTGAGCTTGACTTAACACAAGACCATCTTGAGTTCGAATAATTTTCACTCCTAAAATTACATCCGCTAAACCCATGTCTTTCATGTCAAATCTTCCTTTCAACATGTCCTTAGTAGATTTGATTATTTTATCATTACTCCCATGATAAGCATATCATCCACATAAAGACATAAAATTACATAACCTCCCTGTGTATCTTTCACATATACACATTTGTCACACTCGTTTATTTTGAAACCGTTGTCAATCATGACACGATCAAACTTTTGGTGCCACTGTTTTGGAGCTTGCTTTAAGCCATACAATGACTTGACAAGTTTACATACTTTACCCTCTTGACCGTGGGCAGAGAAACCCTCAGGTTGCTCCATGTAAATCTCTTCTTCTAAATCGCCATTTAGAAATGCGGTTTTGACATCCATTTGATGTACTTCCAGATTTCTTAATGCCGCAATAGCAAGAACCATTCTTATGGAGGTTATGCGAGTCACAGGTGAGTAAGTATCAAAATAGTCCAGACCTTCCTTTTGTCTAAAACCTTTGACTACTAACCTTGCTTTGTATTTATCAATACTCCCATCGGCTTTCATCTTCTTTTTGAATATCCAACGATATCCAAGTGGTTTGCAACCAGAAGGAAGATCTACTAGCTCCCAAGTATGGTTGTGAAGAATTGAATCAATTTCATTCTTGATTGCCTTTTTCCATTGAGTTCCTTCCGAAGAAGATACTGCTTCACGGTAGGTATTAGGCTCACCCTCAACCATATAACTTACAAAGTCTGGACCATAGGATTTCTGAACCCTTGCCCTTTTACTTCGTCTAAGTTCTCCCTCTTCAACCCGGGTCGTTCATGTTGACTGTCATGAACTATGTCATCAATTTGTGTTGATGAACTTGCACTTCCATCATCAAACCGAGTTGATGAAGATGCATGTGTTTGTCCTCGCATTGGAAACACATTTTCAAAATATGAAGCATTCCCCGGCCTTATCTCCATGATAGTGTTCTTTTGTACATCGAGATTCTTGGACTCATGTACAAGAAATCGATGTGCATTACTGTTTTGAGCATATCCAATGAATATGCAATCAACAGTTTTGGCTCCTAGTTTTTGAGCTTTTGGAGGTGGTACAATCACCTTAGCTAGGCACCCCCCACACTTTGAGATAATTATATGATGGTTTTCTACCCATCCATAACTCATAAGGGGTTACATCCCTTTTCTTAAGTGGTATTTATTTAAAAGACAATTGGCTGAGAGAATAGCTTCCCCCCACATTCATGGCTCATCCCAGAACTTATCAACATGGCATTCATCATCTCTTTTAAAGTACGGTTTTTTCGTTCCGCAATGCCATTTGATTGTGGTGAGTAAGGGGCCGTACATTCATGTATTATTCCACTTTTTGCACATAAATCGGCAAAAGGTGCAACATATTCACCACCTCTATCGCTTCTCAAAGCTTTAATTTTCTTGTTTAGGTTGATTCTCAAATTTGCTTATATAAGATAAACTTGTCGATTGCCTCATCCTTACTTTTAAGTAAGTATACACAACAATATCTAGTGCAATCGTCAATAAACGTGATGAAATATTTATTGCCACCTCTTGTTGGGTGTGCTTTAAAATCACATATGTCGGTGTGAATTAACCAAGGGTTTCGGTTATTCTTTCAACCGGTTTAAATGATGATCTTGTAAGTTTTGCTTCAACGCATGTTTCGCATTTAGAGTTTGTGTCAATATGGATGTAGGTATGCATTTTAAATTTATTAAACGACGAATAGAATTATAATTTACATGTCCTAGTCTACCATGCCAAACATTTGAAGACTCAAGCATATAAATAGAAGTAGTAGTTTTATTCATTTCATTTTTGATAACGGTTACATTCAACTTAAACATACCATTAAGGGCATAACCCTTACCCACATACATTCCACGCTTAGTAAGGACAAACTTGTCCGACTCAAACACTAAACGAAAACCAAATTTATTAAGCAACCATCCCGAAACAAGATTCTTGCGAATCTCCGGGACATACAGGTGTTGCTCAAGGTGCGTTCCTTCCCGGAAGTCATCTTCAAGATCACATTTCCTTCACCTTTGATGTCGGCCGTAGCTTTGTTACCCATATAAAGCTTTTCATCACCCGTAGCCTCTTTAAAGGTGCTAAAAAGGCTCTTGTCACCACACACATGACGGGTAGCTCCAGTATCAATAAACCATCCATGCGGGTTGTCCCCCACGAGGTTGACTTCTTCCACCTTGCGGATAGCTCGGTGATCATTGCCACTAACGGTGCACCGTCTTCATCCACCATATGCGCACGCTCACGCTTTGGTTGCTTGCATTGATTAGCACGGTGCCCCGTTTCACTGCAATTATAACAAATACCTTGGAAAGGTGGAGGAGGGGGTTTCTTTTTCACAACCCTTTCCTTGGTCCAAGGTTCACCTTAGCTTTCCCCATTGGCTTTTTCCCTTTACCCTTATAACCCTTTGATGACTGCCCATATTCAACCACATTTGCTTTAGCCGTTGATTCCACATGGGTGCCTTTTTGAGCCATTTTGTTGTCTTCTTCAATTCAAAGACGAACAATAAGTTCATCCACAGTCATCTCCTTTTGTTTGAGCTTAAGATAATTTTTAAACTCTATCCAACTTGGAGGCAACTTTTCGATCATGGCTGCAACTTGGAACGTGTCATTGAGAGGCATCCCCTCGGCATGAATTTCATGAAGTATAACTTGTAACTCTTGAATTTGGCTAATCACAGTTTTTTTCATCAACCATTTTAAAATTCAAGAACCGAGCCACAATAAATTTTTTACTACCGGCATCCTCGGTTTTATACTTCTTGTCTAAAGACTCCCATAATTCTTTGGCAGTCTTTATATTACAATACACGTTATATAATGAGTCACATAAACCATTTAAAACGTAATTGCGACAAAGAAATTCAGAATGTTTCCAAGCATCAATGGCACTCAAAGCTTGAGCATCGTCCCCTTCTTTAGGTAGGGGAGCAGTTTTCTCCAAGAACTGTGCTAAGTTCAAGGCGGTTAAATAGAAAAACATCTTCTGTTGCCATCTTTTAAAATGGACACCCGTGAACTTTTCGAGTTTCTCAGCATGGTTTGCTACCGTGGTCGCTCCCACAGTTGTTGCAGTTAGAGGGGCTGATAAAGAGGAAGTCAAAGCACTTGAAGACATATTGATTGCTGTTTAACACAAACAGTTTAAGTTAGAACAATATATATATATATATATATATATTTTTAAATTTAAATAACAAACAAAATTAAATAAATTTTTTTTTTCTTAAACTATTTTCAGAATTCTATAAAATCCAACGAGAGATGTTCTAAGTCCAACTTTGAAGATCACCCGTGAATAAGAAACGAAAACAGAAAGAGGAAAAATTAAACTTTTAAAAACACGGATTAATTTATAAATTATATGAACGTGTTTTTAAAATTTGTTTTAAGTTTGTAGGAACCGTTCACATAAAATTATAAATAAACAATCTTTATTGATATATACAATACAAAGAAATATAAATTACAATTATAATTTTCTTTACAATTGAAAACTTTACAGAAATAGATGAACAAAATGTAAAAGCTGAGAATCGTGTTTAACACGGGGCCCTTAAAACAAATTCCGAGCCTCCCAGGAGAACTCGTTTTGTTTCCCAGGGTACAACAGCCAAAGCAGATTGTACTGCCGGGATTGATCTAGAACCCGAATTTGTTTGTAGAAGAGAAACCAGAGAGATGGAGGATGTTCAGAGAACCTGTTTGCTACAGATTTTCGTGTTGTTTGGTGTGTGTTTCTACTAAGCCATCCTTAGTATTTATAGTAGACTTTGAACTCCGTAACCGCCACTCAGTCATTAATCCGAAATCGTAACCGCCCATTTAATTCGTCATTAATAGCCATCAGTTTCGGTCAACACGTAACCGAAACTGTTACGAGTCGCGCACCAAGGTCAGACGCACCTGACCGGACCCTCGAGCCAACCGAAGTGCAAAGTGCGCCATCAAAGCGCCACATTGCGCCCACATGCGCACGCCGCGCGCGCGCGAGTGCGAGTGCGAGTGCGAGTTAAGGGTGCTTCGCACCATTCGCGAATCCACTTAGTGTGAAACCTTAGGAAACAATATAGACAAGAGGTTATAGAATATAAACCATTTTATATTTTTTCTTTTCTCCAATGTGAGACAACTTCCCACACCCATTAATTCCTAATGTCATTCAACACATTAATTTTCATTCAACACATTAATTTTCATTCAACACATTAATTTTATTGACTAAATATTAATACTCATATTAATATTATCAATAAATTTCCAACATGTTACACTCAAATGGTTGTACCCATAAAAAGTAAAAATATAAAACTATTTCACATACATTTGTTGTGTGTTTGTACACGGGTTTATTTTGGAGCTAAGGGTCCTCATTTTTGTGCTATATAATTATGTTGTATGTTGTTTATGTTTTGTTCTTGAGTTGGGGATCTCTTTGAAAACAATTTTTCTATTTCTATGAATAGATATAAAGTTTGCTTATGAATCCATACTTAGCAGATTTAATCAATAGTTTTGATATAAGGAAGATTTATTAAGTATAAAAAGAAAATAAAAAGATTATTAAATTAAATATGTTATGTTCGTGTCAACCAAAAAAATCTTATATTCGTCCGTGTCAACCAAGAATCTTCATACTCAGATTCAAATAGTGTTTATGTTGTGTCAAATTTAATAACGACGCATTAACATTTCCGTCTGTACTATATGTAACAACTTTAATGCAAAAAATTAAATTTTAACTTAAAAACCATAAAGACATTGTTGGTATTATCAAAGTGTTCCAAAGGGCCTTTGCTAGTGGACCTCCATTTTATACCTTTTGGATGCCAATGAAATGATGCATTTATTCCATAAAAACACAAGGTCATTTTAAAATATTCTTAAATGTTTTCCTTTTTTAAAATATATTTGATAAAATACAAATAAAAAATGTATATTAGAAGGGTGTCAAAAGAATAGTAGGAATATTTAGATATTTGGATCAGTTGAATGACACACATAATAATTAGCATCAGATACTATATACATAAAAATTTACACATATCACATGATAAAGATAGCATTAATATATCACCTCTAGTTAATAGGGCGAGTTGTATATACGTGGTAACAAATTAAAAGAAAGTTAATATTATACGAGGTAAATCTTCATATATATATATATAGAGAGAGATGAGTTCTTTTGTAAACCAAATAAAATTGTGTAAACCAGTAAACCAAATCTCTACATTTGATGTTTAAAATCAATGGTTCAGATTTGTTTGACTTTTTCAACACATGATCCCACAAAAGTACAAACTTTTGATTTTTTTATTTAAAAAAATCTGAGCCATTGATCTTAATATATCAAAGGTGAAGATTTGATTTATTGGTTTACACAATTTCTCATGGTTTTCATTTGAATCATCCCCTATATATATATATATATATATATATATATATATATATATATATATATATATATATGTCAATTTACCTAGATAGTTTTACAATTTTATTAGTTATTAGTCTTAATATATGATTTAAATCATAGGTATTGTTAATGCGAGGGTCATATAAGGACCATCCAAGCCCGGACCTAATGAAGTTAGCTTTTACAAATTAATTAACTTGTTTACCTTTTCGGTTTTACTTTATATTATGAACTATTTTTGTATGTAGTTTTTAATCATTAAATTCTCAACCCTTTTATACCGAATGTTATCAACAATAAAGTGATGAAATATATACAAGAAAATTTTTTTCTTAATAAAATAGTATGAGTCGCGTATGTATATATACAATAAAATTTGTGAATATTCCTTGATGAAGGCATCATTTAAATTAAACATGAAATAACCCAAATGTTATATATAAAGACATAGGGTAGGGTATGTTTATCTTGAGAATCATCTTTTATTTAAAAACTTTAAAAACCAATATGAGACACATATTTTTATCACATGCAAGTCACATGTTATTTCTATCTTTTTTTTAAACGTTCATAACTTTTTTTCACGATATTTTTTTTTAATTCATCATTAATTTTAGTATTTTTTTATCTTTCTAACGCCTACCATATTGATATACTTTTTTTAAAAAAATCATCCACCCGTTATTTATATGTGTAAATCTGGTTATGCACATGTGTAATATAGGATATACACATGTGTAAAACGAATTTAGTAAAAAAAAGATAAATTTTTTTGTTTTTTATATTTTTTTATGAAAAAAAAAACGAGAGAAACATTTTCGTGTTTTTATTTTTTTATTTTTATGTTATTTTTGTTTTATAATTTATTTATTATGTTTTTATTATTTATCATTTTGTCATTGAAAATTAGTGACTCAGATTAGTTCCTAAACTTCTAAAAAAAATAGAGTTCTCATTTGATCATTCCGTTAAATACATATCCTATAACGATTAAGCTACTCACATATATAAACCATAATTTGACATCTGAAATGTTTTTATATTTGGTTGGGAATAGTTTATCTCTAGCATTAAATGAAAAGTTATCATTTAAACTAGGTTGGTTTGAATTCATTCAAATACAATGAATTATTAAAGCAAAATGTCAAGAAATGACAACACATGATTAAAACTAAAAATATGTTACTTTGGTGGTTAAACCCTGTTTAAGGACACTTGAGGGACTTAAATGGTCAATTATGCAAACTTAAACTCATGGGTAGGTTTGGTCTTTTACTATACATCATTACCAGTAATTTGAATACGTGAGTTGTTAGTGCATTTTTACTTTATGTGTTAACTTATGTTATAAAAGTCACCGATTAATGAAACTGATTAAAATCATTATTATTCATGATAATAAAATTTTTTATTGCAAAAATTATGGTTTTGTCAAAAGTTATGATTTTGGTTAAACTCGACACAAAATGACATTAGATATATAAAGGACCAATATCGGTGCTACAATATCTAAATTTCCCTATATATGAAAAAACCGAAGCCATGAACAGTGTTTAAGGAGTAAATCGGTAATTTTGTTTTCTCCTCGGCGGTCGCGCTTCCTCGGCATTTGCGCTTCCTCGGCTGTTGCGCTGAGCCTTTTAATGGTCGTCGTCTTCTTCATTTGCTTCTGTCTTCGGCTGTTGTGCTTGCTCGGCTGTTGCGTTGGGGCTTTTGGTGGCTGTTATCGTCTTCGTTCGATTTTCTCGACGCATTTCTCGGTCCGGTGGGTGTTCGCCTTCTATGTCCACTTGACCGACGCGGTGGCGCTTTGGTAGGCCTCCTTTTCTTGGCGCCTCCTCGGCCGTTGCACTGGGCCTTTTAATGGCCGTCGTCGGTGGGCGGTCGTCGTCTATATCCGGTTGACCGACACGGTTGCGCTCTGGTAGGCCCCCATTTCTCGTCTCATGTGTCGGTTCCCTCGGCACCTGTAAGGTGAACACCGCTCTGTCGCGTGTCTTCGGTTGAGCCGAGGATTGTCGAAGCGATGGCCGATGGCTGTCGTCGTCGATGATATCGGCATTGTCCTTGGAATCTGCCGTCGCTCCGCCTCCCATTTGCGGTTGAGGTAGGGCTGGCGATTGTTTTTTCGCCGGGTGTCGATGGGTGATTTGTTTTTTTGGTCGATGATGATGGGCTTTATCTCATCTGAGACTTCCGGCATTTGTTGCTTCCTGCTCATTTTATAGAGACAGAAGATGTGTGGATGTGAGACGCATCTAAAGAGGGGTTGGGGCTCTGTTGGTACATACGCCGGCCTTCGTCGTCACCGTCGTTTCAGGCGGCCGATCAAACTTGCCCCTTTAAATGGGTTTGTTCTGTTCCTTTTCCCCTTTTGACGGTGGTTAGGGCGGCGGTGCTCTGTCGTTGTCTCTGGAACCCTCTCCGGTCGCACCTTCTGTATTTCTCCCTCCGACAATCTCATGGTCGTCGGTGTCTCTTGATTTAGATCTAGCCGTCACCGGTGCATGTGTGTTGTTGTGCTTCTCCTTTATTACGAGCTCTGTTATGGTGGTAGGGGTGATGGGTCGTTGTCGTTGTCTCAGAACCCCCTCCCCCAGGCCACCGCAGATGCGTGTGCTATGGAGTGATGGTCGTTGCTGCCCGGAGTTGCCTTCACCGGCATTCTGATGGCGGCGACAATGTTGGTGCTTTGAATCTTCTATTTTGGGAATCTTTGGGAATCACTTTCTCGATTACGGCTTAATCTGTGATCTTGGTAAACAAGAGAGTAAACCATGACCTCTTTTGGGTTTTCCTCTGGTGGTTGTTGTTAAGTGATGCATGGTAGATTCGTTGTGTTGATGACGATGAAGAATAACTCATCTGAGACTTTGTTAGTGTTTTGGTTTTTTCTTTGATCAGCTACATTTACCTAGACCATGTTGTTGACTTGATGCTCATTTCAGACTTTAAACATCTTCATGTATGACTGCTTTGTACACTGCTAGAATAAAGAATAGTTGTAAATCTGTAGCTGATCGATGACGATAAGATTCGTTTCATCTGAGATCTACCGTCGATGTTTTGGCGTGGCAATGGTTGTGGTTGCAGCCACATCAATGATCGCCTCATGTTGTTTCAGAACCATTCAATTGTAACTTTTGGCACTTGAGTAAATGTGGGTCACAGGCAATGACGATAAACGAGCTGCCATTGACATTGTTGTTTTGGCGTGGTAAACTGTAAGTTTGCAGCCACAATAAAATGACTTTTCCGAGCCTTTTATCAAATTGTTTATATATTGATTTAACCCCGTCGCGAAGCTTGGGGGAGAAAACAACTAGTTATTATTATTTTTCAATCTTCTTATTAGAAGTTAAGTAATTTTGCTTCAGAAGTAGAAACACAAGCAATAACTAGATATTCTCTTTCTCGTGTTGAGGACTTGGGCTCGAGTCATGTCCGTATACTTCTTTCCATTGCATATTTTTGTGAGCTTTTGAGATATAATATCTTTTAACATTTATATTATTGAAAATATATCAATGCGTTTCAAATTCAACCTAAGAAGATTTTTTTTATATTCCCGAATATTATTTTTTAATAAATCGTACTGATAAATGTATTGAAGTACAAACTAATGAATCAAAATTATTTTAATGTAATAATTTGCAAACCTAAAGAATCAAAATTGCAATTACACTATTGTGACGTTCTTATTTCTATCTACATTTAATATTATTTTTTTCGAAACTGATCGGGATCAAATGTAATATCTTTTTAAAAATTTGAGAACAAGGTAAAGTTTCTAAAGCTCAAATATACTGTCATAACACGTTTGTTTCTACCTATGTTTCAATATTAATCTTATTTCAAACCCAACCGCTACAACACGCGGTTAAATCTACTAGTTTGGTTGGTTGATTGACCACAACATGTATAATGTTAAATGATCAATCATAGTTCTGTTTATGTTTGTAAACGTAAAAGTTGATGTGAAACGTGACCATACTAGGGTAAAAATGAGCACATAGAGCTCAAACCCCCTTCTAGTTATTTAGATATGTCGATAATTTATTTTGAAATATTATATATAGAGAGGTCGTTTACTATACAAAATGTAATTCTCGTGCGAAACGTATAAATTCATCAGGGCGTGACACGTGTTTTTTGGCGGAGGGATAGTTTCGTCCGCACCACAATTAAACATATAAGGTACACAATTACGTACGATCTATTCATAATTGCACAAGTTATATTTATTATTACGCAAAGTAAAATTACTCACGTTAAAAAAATAATTACGCAAGTTAGGTTCATAATTACGCAGGTAATAATCACGCAACTTATACGCACATCACATAGACGTTTTTAAAAAATATGTTATTTTTTATTAAAAAAAAGTATAGCAATACAATACTAACATTAAAGAGGATAAAATGCTTGATTTTATGATGTATTTTTTTAAATATTGTCATATAAAAAAAGTTATATGCGTTAAAAAAAAGGAGAAAAATTAAAAAAAAAAATCAACAATTGTAGTCTATTTCTAAATCTACCCCTCCAGTCACATTCTTTGCTTGATTATTCCATCTTAAATCTTAACCGTTAATCTATTAGATCAATGGTTGTTATCACTTCATACACTTCGCACAAATTTATCACTTTGTACAGTAAACTTTTCCTACACGTGTGTATATATTATATACATGCATATATATATATATATAGGGATAGGATCTTTTCAGAACTTATATTTTTCTTGAGAACTACGAGAACTTATTACAACCATTAGATCATTTGATCAATGGCTTATACAGAACGTGACATTATGGTAATAATCTTTAAAGTTAATACTAGTTAATTAGAGTAAAAAGGGTATTTAGGGAATTCAAAAAATTGAAAAATTAAAACAATCATATTGTTGATATAAATACATTTGGAAAGATTTAATAAATTAGTTCCTAATTTATCTCCATACTAGTTTTAGTAAACACGTGTATTACATGGGTTAAATAAATAAAATATTAAATATAATAAAATTTTATTAAGTATAAAATGATATTTTTTTTACAAAAAATAAAATATTTTGTTTCAAAACAAACCGTAGTAAAAAATATTATTTTTAAAAAGTTTTTTATTATAATTTTTAATTTTAATTTTTTTGTTTATAAAAAATTTACTTTTTAAAAAAGTTTAATATTTTATAAAATTTCTTATTTTATAAAAATTATTTTTAGAAATAACATTAATAAGAAGATCTTTTTTTAAATTTATTAAAAAACTATTTTTATTCTAAAAAAAGTTAAATAATATAATTGGTAATTAAGACAATTATTTAATGGGAGAGAGAAGCGGGAAAATATTGATGAGAATAAATGTGATGATGACATGTGTCACCCCAAGTTAATCTTTTACTAAAGTAGAAGGATCTCTTTCTAAATTTGAAATTATCACCAAGCTCAAAGTAATCACCCTTCTCTGTTTCAGTTTCAATATAAGTTTATTGTTTCTGCCTTAATTGTTCTTCATCATGATTTTTATGTTATTTATAATAGTTTTTGAGAGTTGATGGTGGTAGACGATGATCTTTGAAGGAAGAAAAACAAAGCAAAAGTGATGATATGGCATATGCAATTGATTATATGGGTATTGTTGATGCTTGACACTAACTAGTGTTTTAACCCGCGCTACGCGCGCGGGAGTTTTGTTGTTTTTTTCTGTCGTACGTGACCGTGACTTTCTTCGTTGTCAGGTTGGCTCATCGGAAACCCGAAAAGCGTATGCCGATACCAGTTCGATTAGATACCGAATACCGATACTAATGTTTGACGTCAAAAACACAAAAATAATAAACGTTTGTGGTCAAAAAGCAAACTTCACCTGCGTTACCCGTGCGGAAGTTTGGTTGTCTTCCTTTGTCTTACGCTACCGTGACTTTCTTCGTTGTCGGGTCGGCTTATCGGAAACCACAAAAGCGTATACCGATACCGGTTCCGATAATATCGAATACCGATACTAATGTTTGAACACAAAAACAAAAAAAAAAACTTTTGTGTTAAAAAGCAAAAATATAAAACTTTATTGTTAGTCCTAATTAAAATTTGGGTTTTAAATACATTTTGTAAAAATATGTGATCATTATATAAAAACATAAACTTCTTAAAGCATTTTGCAAATTTGTGTGGCTAATATATTAAAAAACAAACTTCACTGTAGCAGTGAAGTTGCTTTTTAATATATATTGTAATGTGCAAAAGAAGAATTACTTCGTTAGTTTGTTTTTCTTTTATAAATTGTCTTGGTTTCATATTTTTAAATTACCAGAAATAATTCTTTGAGTATTTTTTATTTTTAACATACAATTGAAAATTTTGATTTCATGAAATAATTCTTTGAATATTATATATATTTAACATACAGGTGAGAATTCAACGATCCTAATCAATGCCAAGTTGAAGGCTAACATATTCAATCTGGTCAATATCTCTAATTTTTTGTAAACAAAATTCTAGTTCATATTTATGTTTTGATATTTTCTTTTGTTTTTTTATATTTAAACACATGAATGATGATGATTTTGAGCTTGAAGATGGTAAAAATCTACAAATTAGTATTTTATGTTTTATTAATTATGCTTTAACAGATTAACCCTTAAGTTTTAGATTTTGGTCATGTAACTATTTTGAAGCTATCGAGTTTCTTTTACCTTTTCATGTGTAAATGAATCTTAAAATTATATTTGATTTTCTTGTTTGTTATTAGAATTTTATATTTCAACCAACACATGTGTGTTGCAAAAAGTATCTATATATAAGGTAAAAACTCAAAATGCGTAAAAACTCGAAAATGTCTATTATGTTTCAACCAACACATCTAATTCCACGCGAAATAATTTTCATTGAATACTATAAATTTATACATATGTAAAACGTTAATTTCACGTATATGTAAAAATGAACAATTTAAAAGATGTATTTTTGTGACATATGTAAATAGACTATCATTTTAAAGATTTACGTATATGTAAATAAGGTGTGATTTGAAAATAATTAACTAATATAAAAGTTACATATATATAATTTTTTATTAGTCAGAAAAATGTATAACTAAAACGAATATTTATGTTTATGTAAATCAACATTATTTTTGAAAAATTGTTTTACACATGCAAATAGTTATTCTAATTATTTACATAAAAATATTAGCTTTCATATTTAATGTCATTTTTAATGTTTAACGTATTTGTTAAACATAATAGTTTTAATATATAAGATCTAAATGTAAAAACATAAAAGTTACATTAAAGATGAGAGATGAGAGAGAAAATATACATAAATTTATTATTTAATTGGAGAGAGAAAATTTTATAGTTTATAATTATACCCTTTTTTCATTTAATTTTAATTTTTAAGATTAGAAAATAATAAATGGTTAAGATTGGTTCTTTAAGTTCTGAAAATAAACGAAGTTTTGCAAAGAAACTGACCCTATATATATATATATTGAATGACTGGTCACTAGCCCACCTGATCATCTTTCTTACTCAAGTACAAAACCGGAGATCACCATCAGAAAGAAACTTACCTTAGGTGAGAAAATCTTTTGGCCCAATCTGGACCATTTTTTTTGTCACAGGTGGGACTTGAGCCCAAAAATTTCTTCTATTTTAATGAAGGATTCTAAAGTAATAATATTATTAAAATAATAATAGCAATATTAAAATAATAATAATTTATATAAAGGTTATTGGATTTCAATAATCCTAACTTTTATTTATTGGTTGAGATTAATCTTAACTCAAGAGATGTCTACAAACACTCCTAACTTCAAACTTATTTTCCTCCAACAATCTCTTATTAACTGAAAGTTAACAACTGCTAGTTTTTTTATGAAATGATGCCAATTTTGAGCCATTTGTCGATTTCGCCGCCGCCCAGCATACATCAGGTCTGTTTTTTTGTGTCTAGGCTCAATCGTCACCTGAAATATACAATTAATGAGTCAAGTGGTTCAGATCAAGAGGTGAAGATTGATGGGTTTTAGGGTTTAAAAGTTTCAGATTGACGGATCCGATAGTAGATTTCAACTTTCTGTTTAGTGTTTTGGCCACATAAGCAGTCCACGCCATAAAAAAAAAACTAATGGTGTTAACCCTGAGTTAGTAAGGGATCGTTAGAGAAAAATAAGCTTAAAGGTTGGAGTGCTTGTAAATATTTTTTGAGTTGTAATTATTAAAATCCAATAACCCTCTATATAATTTATTTATTAAATTTTTAGAGAAAATTGCATAAATAGTCCCCATGGTTTAACCAAATTGCATGTTTAGTTCCCAAACTTTAAAAATTACAAAGATAGTCCAAACTTTTGTGTAATCATTGCATGTGGGTCCCTGATATTAAATTCATTAATTTTTTATGCATTTTATAAAATTTAAATTAACTTTTAAATTTAATTTAAGGGACTAAAATGTAACGCCCACATAAAAGTTTGGACTAACTTTGCACTTTTGTAAAATTTGATGATCAAATTTGCAATAACTACATAAAAGTTTAGACTAACTTTGTAATTTTAAAAGTCTGGGGATCAATCATGTAATCTGATCAAACGACAAGAACTATTTATGCAATTTTCTTAAATTTATAGTTAACGTTCCAAGGTAAACTTTGACACCTTAACATTCTAACACTTTTCAAAAACTTTATAAAATGTCACTTTAACAACTTTAAAATTTTAAACTTCCGGCAGTCAGGTATACAACGTTTCCATGCATATTTTTATAATTTTGGGATGATCTATGTTTCGACGTTCGCTTACGTTTTGACGTAAAATTTTATATGAAATGAGCCGGGGCAAATTTAAACATTTCTATTTGAAGGTATAAATATAAGTTACTCTATGTTTTAACATGATTTTAGTTCGGAGACGAGTCTGGACGATTGTAATCTATACTTTATCATGCAACATACGACGCAACTGTATGTGTTTTTTGTGAAACGTTTTGAGTTGGACTACGTTTCGAAATAATTTTGTTTGGAAAAAAGTAAGGTCAAGTATAATATGTTTTCGTTCAATGGTATAAATTCGAGTTACTTTACGGTTTGACGTAAATTTAGTCCGAAGACAAGTCGGGTCGATTGTTAGTCTAAACGTTATCAAGTCATGTACAATACCGCTGCAGCGTATTGTTGCATTCTTGTTTTGATATTTGGGATCATGGTATAATTTCCGGCACAACGTACGAGTTAGGAAAACCTAGTTATAGTTGAACTGGTCATGTAAAAGATAAAATCAATTGATCGATTGGCCATTTGGCCATGCAATTGATAATGTTATCTAATAATCACATTATTTTGTATTAGGTTCAAATGCAACGTGGTCAACTATTATTTGGCAACAAATAGTAGCTGAAAGCTTAAATTGCCTAGACGAGTACTCTGAGCTCTATGAAAACTAAACGTAAAGATAAAATCATGCATTTTAATGATACATACATGTTTAATACTCCAATGTCTTTAATTTTATTCTAAGTAACCTTCTTGGAAGTTTGATTATGTTTTATGCTTAACATGTTGAATCTAGTTCTTACATGCTACATGGGGTGTGGTATTGTTTTAAAAAGAAGCTTACATGAGTTTGGAAAGTTGAGGACTTGATTTCCATGGAATGAATTTTGTCAAATTACATGATATCAACTTCCAAAATAACACAATCGGATGTACATATAACTTGAAATGAGATGTACAAAGGTACTACAATGTCGATGAATGTAAAATCAATACAAGAACAAAAGCACTATGATCAAACATCGATTAGTAGAACACGCATAATGGAAAAATTATGCTTTGAAAAGAACAAGATGAAGGAGACAATGCCTTAAAGACTCTTGTTCTCTCTTTAATAACCACCACATTAAGAATTACAAGACGACGTCTTCAACATACTGATGACCAGATGATCATCGAGGGGGTAAAAAACCCTGGACGGATAAGATGAAGATTATGACTAGATTAGTAGTGTTATCAACTCCCTTTCATACATTCCTTTCTTCTTCCATGCATGAGTCTAATAGGCGACCCAAATCAAGTTCATATGTATTTGGACTAGTGTATAACTACAAGCCCAACAAAATGGTTACAAGCCCCATTGACTCAAACCATTTAAGTAGTTGGATATGTGGGAATGATACATGCAACAAGACATAAGCTTAATTTATCAATCTAAGATAGAAAATAAACAATATAAACTAAAACTAGATCAAAATAAAACTTATTTGCACTCATTATAATTGATATATTTTCAACAAAATTAGGTCATGATGCTCGCGACCAATGACAACAAACTACATACTTATATTTTGAAATTTTGATATTTGTAGTTAAGGTTAATGAGCCTCACATTTGTACTTGGTGATTATAATTTCCACCACTTTAGGTTACATGGTTGAATACTGTTAGCTTCTTAAATCATATGTAAAGATCATGAATTGTAATATTCTCACTATTAGTTACAATCATCATTGGTTCATCCTTGAGAAATAGGGTTTTCACAACACATTTTTGTGTATTATGTGTGTAGTGTGCAATGGTTAGGTAATTATACTTTGTTAGTGCAGGACCATTTGAGGAGGTCAATGCAACAGTTTCATAGGGTGTTTGAAGAGTGAACTTGAATAACACTTACAATATCAAACAGAGAACCGACTTTATATAAACTAGGAACTTAAAGCAAAAGAACACAAGCAGAAATAGTTTTCAATAATTCTGTATATTACTCTCAAGTTCTATTACTAAGTTACAAAGTGATCAAGTGATAATTCAAAATACAAGACCTGAGATACTTTATAGTACATCCTACAGCCGGTCATACTTTGAAGGACAGCTGGATACACTAATCTAGACAACAAAATCAATGTAAAGTCAAAAAGACAGATTGTCTTTTTGACATGTGACTATGACATGTCATAGCTCACATCCTAATGTATTACAAAAATAATAAAAGTACAAAGTAGAAAATTACAGACACCTGACCATAATCTACAGTTTACTAAATCATAGACCTTTTCATCAACTTATGCAAGTTGATGAGTCTTCAGAGTGGCAGCGGAAAGTTGGTCAGCTTTCTGAAAAAGTAGATCAGAGAAAGCATGTCTTCTCTGTCCTCGAAAGAAATCAGTCTTCTGTCTTGTTGGCTTCGAAAGACTTTGTCTTCTAAGCTTCGGAATACTTCATCTTTGGCTTCGAAGATCTTGGTCTTGGCTTTGGAAGATTTTACACTTAGACAGTTTTCTTAGGAGAAGTATAAAACTTCCGAAGTAACTTCTGCAATGCACATGCAGGCAATCAGGAAGCTCTTTGGCTACTTTGATTGTATCAGCCTTTCAAGTATTCCTTACAGTTAGCTAATGCATACTTTGGTTTCTGAAATAGCAAAGTTAAACTTCAAAACAAGACATGTGTGGTTTGATTTGTTGATTAACACGTTTGAACATGATTGATGAATGCTTGGGGGCAAATCATGTGACTTTGAGAATAAACTTTTCACATGAGGAAAAAAAAATGATATTTTTGAGTGAATTTGAAAACACGTGACATTTTATGTAATCAATTTACATAACAATGTGAAATCACAAGCCATGTCAATGTCGATAGTTTTCACTGGAAGTCACACAACCACACAAGCATGTTAACATAGTTGTAATTCGCTCACAGTTCAAATCTAAAAATCATATTGTTCCTAAAAGAATTTTTGAGTTTACTTCTTATTGTGTTCATTTATATACATTTGGGTTGGTGTGATGTATACTTCCAGATAATGTATCAAATAAGGTAAAAATATAACAACGAACCTTATGATGGTTTGAATTAGATGTTAAAGCTCATGTTTTGTGTGTAGTTACATATAATGGGCTTCATTTGCACACATTGCATGAATCATATATCATTACAAAAAGGTGTATAGGAGTACACATGTCATATTAAGCATACATACTTTTACGTAAGGGTGCTCATAAATCGATTTTATCCATAATTCATCGTAACACACTTAATTTCAAAATTATTTATATGGTTGCATCTGATATTTTCTAAAACACAATTTTTTTTTAATTTAATAGTTTAGGTGAGTGACAAGTAATTTATTTATTTATTACATGGGTAAGAATAACCGATTAAGGTAAAAATCAATGTTAGCATTAAGGGAGTTTTACCATTTGTTTTCAATTGTTGCATTATGCCTTGGCATGAGCCTTTGCATTGTGCCCTCACCCAAGTTCCACAACACGCCTAGCTTGAGCCCCCACACGCTTTTGAGTCACAACTTGTTACTTCCTCAATTTGCTGCCTTTGTGGCTAGATGTTGATCTATAAACTAAAATATTGAAGGACAAAGATTTCTTATAAACCCTTAAAGTAATTTTAATGTTGAATTTAGTCTCGACATGGTCAACAATGTTAAAGGTGGCCTACTTAAGCTTTTTGTTCTTTTTTATTACTCATAACACTTGATATCATGTACATAAAGGTTTTTCCAAACGATATAACATATCTATGGAACCTCATAACAATCAAGTAACATGTTTATATACTGCATATAACCATATCAAACACATAATGTGGCCATGTCAAAGTTAACTCAAATTCAACCGAGGTAAGTTGGTTTTGGTGGTATCAAATTCATGTTACATTACTGGTTACTCTATACATGTCTCAATATCGATTAACTTAAAGTCTCAAACCTTTTAATCTGACACCTCTTGAGCGAACACCGACTGTCAAACAAAGTTACTAAATAACCCTAACAATCACCAATGTCAAGTACTTGTAGTCAAACTTTCAACAAATCGTTTAAAGTATTTTGATAATTTTATTTAAAAAACTTAAAACCCAAACCAACCAAACGTAAACAGTAAAAAAAGAAAAAAAAAGTGATAACATGAAGTTATCAAAATAATATTTTCTTTTTAACTTACTGCATGCTCTTCATTTGCAACAACACAAGAGGCATCACTCTTACACACACTGAAACACACTCTCAAAACGCCTGTAAAACCCTCTTTCTCTCTCTCACCAAATTCACCATCGCCATCGATCGGTAAAGGTATCTTTCGATCAGGGTTTCTCAAATCTTTACGCACATTTTGCTCTAGCATTTCACTCAAATTAGGGTTTTATCCCAACAATTTTTGTCAGGAAGATGACCCCTCTTCTCTTCTGTGTGTTCTTTTGAAATGCTCCTAGAATCTACAGGTGTTTCTTCATACACAAATGCATGTGTGAAATCGGCTTGTTTCTGTAGCTTAAATGTGTTTGTTGACCGTCAGTGTTATTTTGATCAGTGTTTTTGCTTATTTGGTGGCTGAAATTGTACGATTTCGCTTCATATTTGTTTACTTTTGCTCTACTTGTTATTGACTCTTTGTTTTGAACGATCGTTTACATATTCTGCTTTGTTTTTCCGTTCTGTTGTTCTTCACAGTTACCACCGAGATTATTCTTCTTTTCTAGGTCAAAATGCTGCAACATTTGTGGGTTTTGGACATATATGCACTCGAAGATGTTTCATTGTTGCTTTGTTAAGTTGTGTTGTTGGTTGATTAGAGTGTTAATCTTACTAATTTTGCCATTTAGGTTTAGAAATTTTGTGAAGAATGATGGCTTTAGTATTATTTATAAAGTCCAGTGACCTAATTAGTGATGAAGTGAAAGTATGAAGCTATTTATTGCATTTTCCCTCATTTTTATGGTATGTTAAATGGATATTTACTGTACATTGTGGTTTACTTTAATTCTGTTACCCTGCACTTGCTTGATTTTGTTCTGCATGCTTGTGTTTCTTAGGGTTATTCTTGTTTTATGCTTCAAGTTTTGAGTTCAGCATAATGTGCTTGATTAGAAACTAGATGCAAGGGAAATTGCTAAGGGTAATATTAATGATTCTTCTAAACTATCATTCTATAAAGATAAGCGAGTTTATTTTGGAAATGATGGTGTGCCATTATTTGGTTAAAATGATTGGTGTTACAGTTTTGCTTTATTCTGTTTTTGTTACTAAATGCTTATTGAGAAGATAAAGATACACGAATGCTATCTTGTGTGAGAATTCAGAATGACACTATTCTATATCATCAAGGATTAAAGGCCTGTTAACATGTTAAAATAGATGATTAACCATTTTGTATTTCTTGTATTGAAATCCGTGAATGTTATAATAAAATGAACTTTGTCATATCAATATATCATGTTGAATTCCATTTGATCGAAACTAAATAGAGGGAAGAATGCCAGTTTTGCCAAGTTTCTTTGTAGCCATGACGTGTGTTGCTTCTGAATGATTCTTAGCACAATTTCTGTAGCCTTCTTGCTAGCTAAGGTTGTTATTTGATGTGTTTCTGGGATTTCAGACATTTGTTTTATATATGTTTGTTTGTTTTCGTTTCCCTCCTTTCTTATAAGCCTTATAGAAGATTAACAAAATGAGAAACAGATAGATATAGGCTGCATTTGTGTAAATTAAAGTATTTATGCTCCTTCATATCATGTCCTTAGTTGTTTATAATTCTTAATGATAGGTGCTTAGGATTTTGGACGATGATATAGTTTGTTTTTCTAGTGAAACAGGTCTTGATCGATGGAAGAAGATTCACCAGCTCCCATTTTGGAGGGCAAGATAACTGGAATTAGTTTTTCTTTGGCCACTCGTCAAGAAATTGTTAGTTTATTTTTTGTTTCATTTCACCCTCCCGTATCACATGTTTTTTAGAAATTATTTGTCCTTTTGTCCGACAACCTTTTGTGTTTGATGCATGCACATAAAATCTCGGTAGTGCTTGGCGTCCATTAGTGACTGCCCCATTAGCCATGCGAGTCAGCTGTCAAATCCTTTTCTTGGACTTCCACTTGAAGTTGGAAAATGTGAGTCTTGTGGTGCAGCTGAAGTGGGGAAATGTGAAGGTGCGTAATGTATCATCATAAGTTATTTTAGAACCTTTTTGAATAGTTATTTGCCATAAATCTGTTATTGATTCTATTTGCCTTTCGCATTTCAGGCCATTTTGGATACATTGAGCTGCCAATTCCGATATATCATCCATCGCATATCAATGAGTTGAAGCGCATATTGAGTTTGATATGCCTCAAGTGCTTAAAGTTTAAAAACAAAAGGGTACTTTTATTTAATCTTCTTCAGTTCATGTTCTCAAATGACATAATTTCTTTCATAACTTGGGTATTTAGGGAACATAAATCACAACCTTATTTTTGAGACATGCCTCATTATCTTATTTCCATTTTCTTATGTTATTTCCTACTCTCAGTTGCAGTCCAAGAACGTTGGCATGCTTGAAAGAGTTTTTGCTGTTTGTTGCGAGGTAAACATCCTATATTAAACTTTCAATTTTTAGCATCTGAATATATGGCTACATTTCCACTTGTTAACAGTAATAATTGTGGGGAGTGTTGATTTCCTTGCTTATCTTTGTCACATGTTTATACAGGAAGTTGCACAAATTACCGTCAATGAAAACCAGAAAAAAGATGGTGCATGTTTCTTGGAGCTTAAACTTCCATCAAGAACAAAATCTAGAGGTGTTTGGGATTTTCTAAATAGATATGGATACCGCTATGGTGTCCCAACTTTTTTTACAAACAGCTTGAGTCTCTGATCTGTTAACAGAAGTTATATCATCTCAACAATAATCTATTATAAAAAAAGGTGGTTTTGTGCATTGAAAATACACGTTGATCGTCTAGCGACCATTTTGACCCATATTTACCTTTTACATTTTCTAGCCGTTTTATCGGATTGACCAGTAAGAAATAAAAAAAAACCAGAATATACCTGCTCATAAAATGGGTTGAAATATCAACCTCTATTCAACATCTAGATTCTAGCCTTTATTAGTTGACTACATCACTCCAAGAAATCTCCTTGTTTAACTTGTCAGTCCATTCTTGTTTATGTTGCTGTAAACTTATTTTACATGTCCACAAGTTTTGCACTATTTGATATGGTCACATGGGCTTTCGCTGATTCTGTCAAGTTCTATGACACTTGTTTAGCTAAAGATAGGAGGTCTACCTGTTAATCAGTACTATTTTTTTCATTATCTTTCTTTGTGTTTCAGTTATAATAATATTCTTTGTATTTTGTAACTTTACATGGTACTTTAAATTCTTCCAGGCCTCTCCTGACAGAAACACCCGCTATGCGATCGCAAGAACAGCAAGTGATTCATCTTCTACCAAAGCATGGCTTGAGAAGATGAAAACCCTCTTCATCAGCAAAGGGTCCGGCTTTTCATCCCGTAGTGTCATTACGGGCGACCCATATAAATCTGTGGGTGAGATCGGTATTCCTTTTGAGATAGCGCAGAGGATTACTTTTGAAGAAAGGGTCACCGAGCACAACATGAAATATCTTCAGAAATTAGTTGATGACAAGCTTTGCTTAACCTATAGGGACGGCCAATCTACTTATTCACTCAGAGAAGGGTCCAAAGGTCACACCTTTTTAAAACCGGGCCAAGTTGTACACAGAAAAATTATGGAGGGTGATGTGATTTTCATTAACAGGCCACCAACGACCCACAAACATTCTTTGCAAGCATTATCTGTCTATATTCATGACGATCACACTTTCAAAATTAATCCTCTTATTTGTGGGCCCCTAAGTGCTGACTTTGACGGTGATTGCATTCATATCTTCTATCCTCAGTCCCCTGAAGCAAAAGCTGAGGTTTTGGAGTTATTTGCTGTTGAAAAACAGCTTCTGAGTTCTCATAGTGGAAATGTGAACCTCCAATTTGGCTCTGATTCTGTGTTTTCACTTAAAACTCTGTTCAAGACTTATTTTTTCACAAAAGCGCAAGTCCAACAGTTAGCACTTTTCACATCAAACCCTCTGCCTAAACCCTCGATGCTAAAGACCCGTGATTGTGGCCCGTTGTGGACGGTTTTGGAGCTTCTTGAGACTTCTCTGCCTCGAGGGTTTGACTGTTTGGGTGATAAATTCGTGATTCGAGATGGAAGGATCTTGAAGTTGGATTACAGTAGGGATGCAATGCAATCAATTATTAATGAAATAATCAGCTCTATCTTTTTCAGCAAAGGTCCGAAAGAAGTTCTGAAACTTTTTAACTCACTGCAGCCTATGCTAATGGAGAATTTATGCGGGGAAGGTTTTAGTTTGACTTTGGAGGATTTTATTGTGGCAAAAGATGTATTAAGAAGCATAGAAGATCAGCTACAAGAAATATCATCTTTGTTATATCACTTGAGATCCAACTACAACGAAGTGATAGACATGCAGCTAGAGAAACACCTTCGGGCCTCTAAAATTCCCATTTCAGATTTTATTTTAAGATTTTCGTCAATGGGTAATTTGATAGATTCAAAGAGCGACTCCGCTCTTACAAGAATCGTTCAACAAATTGGATTTTTGGGTTTGCAAATCTATGAAAGGGGAAGGCTATATTCGAGAACTTTGACTGAAGATCTATCTTCTCATTTTGTTGGAAATTATCCATGTCCTGAAAAATACCCCTATGAGGAGTTTGGGCTTATTAAGAGCTGTCTGTTCTATGGGCTGGATCCATTTGAAGAGATGGTTCATTCTGTTGCTAGCAGAGAAGTGATGATTAGGTCTTCCAGAGGGTTGACTGAGCCTGGAATTCTTTTTAAAAACTCAATGGCTATCCTAAGGGATGTGGTCATATGTTATGATGGTACCGTAAGAAATGTCTGTAGTAATTCAGTTATTCAATTTGAGTACGGGGTGATGACAAAAAATTTGTTTGCTGCTGGTGAACCCGTGGGAGTACTGGCTGCAACTGCCATGTCAAATCCAGCATACAAGGCAGTTCTTGATTCTTCTCCAAGTAGTAACTCCTCATGGAATATGATGAAGGTAATTTTTACTTTTAACTAATTTAATGTTCTTTTAAAAGTGAGAATTTTGACCCATTTGCTTCTGAATGGGTTGATTTTGGGTTGTATTTTATCTCAAAGGGGTTGAATTGTCAAAATGCATACATCCCCCTAAGTAATTTGTATCAAGACATTTAGATTATTATTCAATAATATTATTCTTGTTCTTGTAACAATAATTAACACAGTTTTTTTTCTTTTTTTTTTTTTTTTTTTTCGGAAAACGGACAAGTGTTCCAACTTGAACCCAACATGTCCTGGCCCGTTTCAATCCAGTTCCATTTTATCATGTTATCCAACTCATGAGACAGACCATCTTGTCACCTCTAGTTCTTCTTTGATGCATGCCAATATTAATAAATCTTTCTCTGGTTTCCTTTACGTAGGAGATTCTGCAATGTGGAGTGAATTTTAAGAATGTTCATAACGATCGTAGGGTGGTGCTCTATTTAAATGACTGTGATTGTGGGAATAAACATTGCCGCGAGAAGGCAGCGTATGAGGTTAAAAATCATTTGCGAAAAGTCAGCCTCAAGGACGTGGCTGTGGAGTTTCTGATAGAGTATTTTTCTTATTTTCTACTGTTACATATTAGTTTTTTTCTTATATAATATTCAGTGAAGTATCTTGTACTTGATTCTTTCTGAACTTAATGTGGTTTTTCTTAATAGATATTCATTGAAATAACATCTTTATTTGGGCTATATTTCGGGTCAAATTGGTTGAAGGTTGCCTAATGTGTATTTTAGTTTATTTTGCAAACGGCAAACAGCCTTGTAAGTTAGTTTATTTTAAAAAAATTTGATCATTTTTGTAATAATATAGTTTCTATAATCAAGTCAAAATTCATCTATATATATAAATACGTAAACGGATAAAAATTGGTTTTTGGTCAACCCAAGCTGAACCGTTTCATAAATGTGAATCATTACATTTTGACGCTTTGCCTAACCTGTCCATTTTGCAAGCCCTTGTTTTTTTTTCTAGGCTTTGTTTATTACAAATTAGTTTATAAGCACTCCTCAGGTAATGGAGATTTGTGCTCTTGTAACATTATTTTCTCACTTTGTATGCATTTGTGACTTTTGTTTTACTTTACAGTTGTAATTATTGAACCTGTTATCTTTAACCAAGTTAGAATACGTTTATGGTTTGATAACTCTCATAATTTTGACGATTTTTACCTACAGATATAGAAGGCGGCAAGTAACAAGTGATGATGCTGAAATTGATGCTGGGCTTGTTGGTCATGTTCATCTCAACAAGGTTCTTTATATATACAATACTGATCAATGTTGCAAGTGCTTTACTGACTTTAATTTATTTGTTTCACAAGTTGTATCTGAGCATATTTTGTCCGCATTCGTTTTCTCATTATTTTCCCTTTAATATTTGAGAAGACACTGTTGGAGGAGTCGAATATAAGCATGGAAGAGGTGCTTATGAAATGTGAAGACGCCCTGAATGTCTTCCGCAAGAAGAAAAAAGTTGGTCAGCTATTCAAGAAAATAGCTATATCCTGCAGGTATTTAGTATTGTAGTATGACATAACTTTTTTCTACTTGTTCTTTTGAACTCTATCAGAAAAGGTGTGAAAAAACTGATAAAAAGGTTAATCAGTCAATTTGGTTTGGTTCTGTTCAATACGTTAGTAAAATGAGATTAACCGAGTTGAACCGCTTGCACTGTGTATTTGTATAGTTGTATGCTTTTAGAAGTTGTAAAACTACATACATATACTTTAATATCAACTCTTATACGTATTGCTTTAATGAATATAACTGTTCATCGAATGTGTAAAATTTTCATTACATACTATAGTTATGTCTATGGTTACTGCTCTGCAGTGAGTGTTCATTTCAGCAGTCATCTAAGTGGACCCCATGCTTAAAGTTCTTTTGGCAAGACATTCCTGATATCCATTTAGAGAAGACTGCTCACATTTTTGCTGATGTAGTTTGCCCTGTTCTTTTAAACTCAATTATAAAAGGTATTTCTTTTATTGATTCTGTATTCAAATTTTTTTTTTATTTAAGGTTGTAGTGGGTTTTTATGAATAATTTGTTATTGCCTAGGTGATCCACGAGTCAAAGAAGCGAACATTACATGGCTAAGTCCTGAAACAACAGTTTGGATAAAAAATCCTATGAAGGATCAAATAGGCGATCTAGCAATTGATGTTGTTCTTGAGAGGGAAGCGGTCAAGAAAAGTGGCGATGCATGGAGGATAGTGTTGGACGCGTGCCTTCCAGTAATCCATTTGATCGACACAACACGTTCGATTCCTTATGCTATCAAACAAGTTGAACATCTGCTTGGTATAGCTTGTGCTTTTGAGCAAGCTGTTCAGGTCTCTATCTGCTTATTTTAGTTGAATTTTCATGTAAATTGGAATGAGTTGGAGTGTTAGAAGCATGCCTATTTGCAATAAATCGAAACACATGTTCAATTTATTTAAACTAGCCTAGGCAAATGGGCTGAAATTGCCAGCCTGATAAAATCATTCAACTTTGAAGGCATGTTGCTTGTTTTCTAATTGAAATTACCCAAATCAATCAATTTTGAGTATTGATTATTGCATTTGTTTTAGTAATGGTATTTAAATTCTAGTTGTTAAATTATAAACAAAAGTGCATATTTTGCTATTAATTGCAATTTGCCCCATAGTGTAATTTATTTCTTATGCATGTGCTGATCTATGACAAACCATGGTGTGTGGCACTTGTTATCTTGCTTTTGCAATTCTAAGATTAGATTTTTCTGGTCTTTCATTTATCCTGAATAGCCACCCAAAATTTTCTTATTTTGTAGCGCCTCTCAACATCAGTATCAATGGTTACAAAAGGCATGCTGAAAGAGCACTTGCTTTTGTTGGCAAGTAGCATGACATGTGCTGGATTTTTAGTTGGCTTTAATCTAGCTGGCATAAAGGCACTCAATAAGACTCTCAACTTTCAAGTACCCTTTTCAGAAGCTACAGTATATGTAAGGCTTTGATTTTAAACATACGCTCTAATAAGTCCTTTATATTGACTTTGTATGCTTGACATTCTTAATTATGTTAACTTTTGACTTTTTTTAGACACCAAAAAGATGTTTTGAAAAGGCGGCTGAGAAGTGCCATGCTGATTCGTTGTCTAGTATTGTGGGTGCCTGTTCTTGGGGCAAACCTGTAGCTGTGGGCACAGGTTCCCGGTTTGATATTCTTTGGGACACAAGAGAGGTTCGTATCTGATTTCTTGGTTTATAACTTTATATATTTTAAAAAAGTTACATGGTTTGGCCAACGGTATGAGGTGTTTGGATGTACTTTTTCAATGGCACTGGCAAAATGTGTCAATTGGCCAGGTTAGGTGACAGGTCAAATAGGAATTTTGTTACTAAATGAAACGAGCTGGGTTGGGTTGACCTGAAACCTGTGTACATCTTTTAAAAATAAATTGTAAAGTTTTTCCAAACTTTTAAGTTTTAACCCATTTGAGTTGTTTTCTTATAAGCTAGCCCTTTTACCCATTAGAGAGAAAAACAACATGAGTCAAACCGTTCATAAGTAAAAGGGTTGAAACATCACCTATAGTTCTGAAAATGATTATCTATATTCAGTTTTCTAGTGTTTGGTTAACCTACTTCGCCTAACCGCATTAACACCATTCAGTTATTTATGGGTTTACATATTTAATTTGATACGAGCTTCTGCAAGAAAGTTTGCTATCTAAGTGCAGAGTTTAATCACCTGTATGTCATTATTTTACCTTAGCCAATAATTGTAAGTTGTGAAACATTCAATGTCTACAAAATGATCATTACAACTTCAAGCAGAAAAAGTATCCAAACACTCTCCAACACAGTTACAACTAATTATCTGATTATAATTTATTGAAATATCACATAATTACATTCGGTAATATAAATCATGTCTTTTTTAGGTTCAGCTGAACGAAAAGGACGGCATTGATGTTTACAACTTCCTTCACTTGGTTGGGGGTGGTTCTGAAGAAGCTGATAGCGGTTGTCTAGGTGGTGAAGTAGACAGTTTTGATCTGGAAGATAACCTTATGGAAGCAGGGTCCCCGGAGGTTGATTCTGGGCTTGCTAAACCAGTTTTTGAAGATAGTTTAGCTTTAAATCTAGATGGAATGGATGTTGATCAATCAAGTTGGGGAACGGGTCCAGCTCCAGAAGACGGGACATCTAGTGGTGGGTGGGGAAGTGCGGTCAAAACTACACCAGCAACTGGCGGTGGTTGGGGAGAAGCAAAAGCTGACCAGGGTCAGCAAACTGGAGCATGGGGTGGTTGGGGGGCAACACAATCTGAGAAAAACGTTGAACCATCTGGATCTTGGAGTTCTTTGGGGAAAAAGGATGCTAATGTATCTGGATGGGGTGCAAACAGTGAAAACAAAACTGAAAAAGATTCAGATGTGTGGGTTCAGAAGATGTCAAAAGGGGATAAACCTGCATGGGGTTCAAAGAAAGGCGAAAGCGACATCGAGAAGGGTTCAGGATCAGGTTCGTGGGGCCAAAAGGTGGTCAAAGATGATGGACCTGGATGGGGAGGAAGGAAAAGTGAAGATGAAACTATGGGGTCAGGTGCTTGGGGTCAAACGGTGGCCAAAGGAGATGAACCCGCATGGGGTGCCAAAAATAGTCAAACTGACTCTGAGAAGGAGCCGCAATCAGGTTCGTGGGGCCAAAAGGTGGTCAAAGGGGATGGACCCAAATGGGGGGGAATTAAAAGTCAAAACGACACTGAGAAAGGCTCGGGCTCGGGATCAGGTTGGGGTCAAAAGGTGGTCACAGCAGATGAACCCAAATGGGGAGGAAATAAAAGTCAAAATGACACTGAGAAGAACTCGGGATCAGGTTGGGGTCAAAAGGTGGTCACAGCAGATGAACCAAAATGGGGAGGAAATAAAAAGCAAAACGACACCGAGAAGGTTTCAGGATCAGGTTGGGGTCAAAAGGTGGTCACAGCTGATGTATCCGGATGGGGAGGAAATAAGAGCCAAAACAACACTGAGAAGGGCCCGGGATCAGGGTGGGGTCAAAAGGCGGTCATGGCAGATGAACCTGGATGGGGTGGGAGGAAAACTGAAAATGACAATATTAAGGGCTCTGTTTCAGGTTCGTGGGGTCAAAAGGTTGTCAAATCGGATGGACCTGGATGGAATAGCAAGCCAAGTGAACCTCCTGTGGATCAAGCTGAAATTCCTAAAGATTCTTCTATGGGTGGTGGTCAATGGGGCAAGAAAGAGTCATGGAAAGCACCAGGTGGCGCATCATCTTCTTCATGGGCTAAATCCTCACAGAAAATTGACGCACCTAGTTGGAACAAGGGTGTAGAAGCAGCCAGTGAGTCAGCTGAAAATGATAAATGGGGTTCATCAGAAAACAAAACAGAGGGGTCAGACTGGAGCAAAAAGGTGGAAGTAAAGACCGATTCGAAAGGCAGTTGGGGTCAGAAAAAGGATCAAATTTCTGAGACTGATGAATCATCTGAGAAGGGACAAGACCCTGAACAAAAGCAGGGTTCATGGGGCTGGAACCGTAAGGCTGAACAAAAACCAGACCAGGGCGGGGGTTGGAAGAAGAAGGAAGGCTGGGGTCAAAAAAGGGACCGACCGGCTAGACCACCCGGAGGACCTAATGATGGTCCAAGATCAGGTGGTGGACCATTTACTGCAACCAGACAGCGTCTGGACATGTTCACCTCTGATGAACAGGATATTCTTACAGAAATTGAGCCCATTATGCAATCAATCAGGAGAATCATGAGTCAAACTGGGTAACCTCTATAATCCATGACCAATTTTCCTTTACATTTAGTCATTTTTCTGTTGATTATTTCTAGGTTATATTTTCTCTATTAACGGGTCAAATGGGTTGAGCTATAGTATTTAACTAGAAAGGTCAAAAGCATAGAAACTGCATAAACTGCTTTTTAAAAAAGTTTGATTACTTTTGTAATCAACCTCACCTCTACAAGCAAGAAAGAATCACAAGGTAGCTTTCACATCACTCAACTTTCAGGGACTTCTTCTATAATTATATTCTGCATGCTAATTACTTTAAAAAGGATACATTAATGTTTTCGGGTCAACTTGACTTTGTTGGACCTGCAGTGAGTAATTACCCATTTGACCTGAATCTGTTTTGACAAGCACAAGCACATTGCTAACAGCATGAGTGCGGTTTCGTTGCTGAATGCAAGTTTCTTGATTAAGTTACAAAACATGAAATCTTCCAACCTTGACTTTGTGAAGGTACAATGAAGGCGATCCTTTGTCTGCTGATGACCAAAAGTACATTCTTGAAAATGTCTTCACTCACCATCCTGATAAGACTCAGAAGGCGGGTGCCGGAGTTGATTACATCATGGTAAACCGCTACATTTTGTTTTTATAAGCACCTGTTTTCCATAACACATAAGCAAAATGCCAATACTAGGATGTCATTCTATGATGCATTTATTTCTCTCTCCAGTTGCATACAATTAACATAATATCTGAATTTTGATCCTCTTTTCTTATAATCAATTATTAAAACTGCAGATCTCCAAGCACACGGAATTCCAAGACAGTCGGTGTTTTTTTGTTGTATCAACTGATGGGGCGCAAAGAAATTTTTCATACCGTAAATGTCTTGAGAATTTTGTAAGGGAAGTATCCTGACAAAGTGGATGAATTCATTCCCAAATTTCAGGAAGAATCAGCCTCGTCCTCCCATGAACAGGGATGAAGCGGGGACCCCTCGTTCTCGGGCAGGATGAACCGTGACTCCAGCGGGGCAGCTGATGAGGCTGGAACTCCTGGTTCACAATCTGTTTGGAAGCGGGAGTCGAGCCAGGCAGGTGATGAGACCCCAACACCTGTGTCGGGGTGGAAAAGGAGGCAAACACTGCATCAAGGGTGCAGCATCTGCAACCGGATGGAACCAAGGGTGGAAAAAGAGACGAGCACCGCACAAGAGGATGGGGCACCTGCAACGGGATGGAACCAGGGTCTAAAAAAGGAGACCAGCACTGCACCTGATGGTGGGACACCTGCAACCGGATGGAACCAGGGTTCAAAGAAGGAGACCAGCACTGCACCTGAGGGTGGGGCACTGCAACCGGATGGAACCAGGGGTCTAAAAAGGAGACCGCACTGCACCCGATGGTGAGACACCCACAACTGGATGGAACCAGGGTTCAAAAAAGGAGACCAGCACTGCACCAGATGAGGGTGCGACACTTGCAACCGGATGGGACCAGGGGTCGAAAAAGGAGACCAGCACTGCACCCAGAGGGTGGGGCACCTGCAGCTGGTTGGGACCAGGGGAGACGTGGTAGCACACAAAAATCTGGTTGGGGTTCTTGAATTTGATTGAAAACAGTAGGGTAATCATTTTGCAGTCTCTTTGATTTGCATCGCAGTAGATAGAACTGATTGATGTAGCTGTTGGGTAGATCAAGTGTTAACATGGATTATTGGTGATGTGCATGCATGCATGATGACTTATGTATGATGCATGTATGGTATGCATGGGTTGGGTTTTCTTTCTTGATCAACTTTTTTAACACACAAAGACCAGAAGCCAATGATTGGTTGATGATCAAGGTAGTGTTTGTAATATATGAAAGGGTTATGCTTGAATCATCTAAGAGTTTATTTTCTATTTTTTAACATCAAAGTTTTGGTATGCTTGCTAATACCATATTCCAAATTTCTAGTTGTTAACTTATATTAACTGCTGATGACCAAAAGTACATTCTTGAAAATGTCTTCACTCACCATCCTGATAAGACTCAGAAGGCGGGTGCCGGAGTTGATTACATCATGGTAAACCGCTACACATAAGCAAAATGCCAATACTAGGATGTCATTCTATGATGCATTTATTTCTCTCTCCAGTTGCATACAATTAACATAATATCTGAATTTTGATCCTCTTTTCTTATAATCAATTATTAAAACTGCAGATCTCCAAGCACACGGAATTCCAAGACAGTCGGTGTTTTTTTGTTGTATCAACTGATGGGCGCAAAGAAGATTTTTCATACCGTAAATGTCTTGAGAATTTTGTAAGGGGAAAGTATCCTGACAAAGTGGATGAATTCATTCCCAAATATTTCAGGAAGAATCAGCCTCGTCCTCCCATGAACAGGGATGAAGCGGGGACCCCTCGTTCTCGGGCAGGATGGAACCGTGACTCCAGCGGGGCAGCTGATGAGGCTGGAACCCCTGGTTCACAATCTGTTTGGAAGCGGGAGTCGAGCCAGGCAGGTGATGAGACCCCAACACCTGTGTCGGGGTGGAAAAAGGAGGCAAACACTGCATCAGAGGGTGCAGCATCTGCAACCGGATGGAACCAAGGGTGGAAAAAGGAGACGAGCACCGCACAAGAGGATGGGGCACCTGCAACGGGATGGAACCAGGGGTCTAAAAAGGAGACCAGCACTGCACCTGATGGTGGGACACCTGCAACCGGATGGAACCAGGGTTCAAAGAAGGAGACCAGCACTGCACCTGAGGGTGGGGCACCTGCAACCGGATGGAACCAGGGGTCTAAAAAGGAGACCCGCACTGCACCCGATGGTGAGACACCCACAACTGGATGGAACCAGGGTTCAAAAAAGGAGACCAGCACTGCACCAGATGAGGGTGCGACACTTGCAACCGGATGGGACCAGGGGTCGAAAAAGGAGACCAGCACTGCACCAGAGGGTGGGGCACCTGCAGCTGGTTGGGACCAGGCGGGAGACGGTGGTAGCACACAAAAATCTGGTTGGGGTTCTTGAATTTGATTGAAAACAGTAGGGTAATCATTTTGCAGTCTCTTTGATTTGCATCGCAGTAGATAGAACTGATTGATGTAGCTGTTGGGTAGAATCAAGTGTTAACATGGATTATTGGTGATGTGCATGCATGCATGATGAATTTATGTATGATGCATGTATGGTATGCATGTGGGTGTGTTCTTTCTTGATCAACTTTTTTAACACACAAAGACAAAGCATGCCAATGATTGGTTGATGATCAAGGTAGTGTTTGTAATATATGAAAGGTGTTATGCTTGAATCATCTAAGAGTTTATTTTCTATTTTTTAACATCAAAGTTTTGGTATGCTTGCTAAATACCATATTCCAAATTTCTAGTTGTTAACTTATATTAAACAAAGGATCGTTGAATTCCAATGAATGGTGGATTGTACTTCAATTCCAAGACTCTTAGAAGGTCTTCTTCACGTTCGACCTTATGCTAAAAGCAACCCTAGAACTAGTGAAACTTTGTAATATATGGAACACTAGCTTGCTTTAGTATGTGTATTAGACGGATTAAATGAATATAATATCAAATAAAATAAAATTTATTAATTATAAAATGATATTTAAGATAAATATAATTAAAATTAGGTACGATATAAACAAATATGGTCTGTGACTATTTTTATAATATAAATTATTATTTTACTTCAAAACAAATAAATCTAACAAACCAATAGTAGATTGGCGAATAAGATAAACATATAAATTCTATATTTTTGTTTTATTTTAGAAGTACATTAAAACATATCCCTTTATAATACAATTTATATTAGGATGTTTAAAAAAAGAAAAATACTAAGCAAGACTGTGTGTTTAGATTAAAAAAAAAGATAAATATTATAGATTTGTAAAGAAAAATTAAATTGTACGTGAAACTAATTGTTAGAGAAAAAAAAGAACCAACCACCACAAGTTGCCAAGTGTCAAAGAAAACAAAATGGGAGGGTTGTGACCAGGAGTGAGATAAAATTGCTTTTTGATCCATACCCATGAATTAGTTGTTGATGTTGATGGTCTCATACCATCATTTAGTACTTGTATAGCTATTCATTCAAGTAAAATGATTAAATACTCTAGGTAGTTTTTATACACAGTTATGCATTTTAAGCCTGAATTCATAAACTCTAGAATCAAAATACACTAAAAAAACAAACATAAATTTAGTAAATTTCTTTTTTCTAACAAACAAAAATAAAATTTGAATTTAAAAGAGAACCAGCGAGACGTAGGACATAAAATGTAATACTAAAACAAAAAGTTACATTAACATGTCAAATCTAAGTTGTCACACCTCCTCTATTCTTTAGTAACCGTACGGACAAAAAATATACATATTTATTAATACTAAATGCTGTTAAGAAATTGATGTCAAACCTAGCGATAGTCACAATCAACCAAAACTACATAATCTTATTAAAATCGAACAAACCTCCTTTTCCAATCCAAATATATCAAAACCCAAAAAAAAAAGTTTATATACCTATTTTATTTGCCTCCTTCCCCTCACTAAAAACATCTAACTTGATATCTTTGTAACCATAACTTAGAAATAAACACATAATTTAAATCAACGATATCTTCAAACCCATCATCGTCTAATAATCCATAGTCACCTCTATCAACGACAGGCACCGATCTCCTTAGAGACCCGGAATTTTATAAAATTATATATATTATATATATGTATTTTTTTTAAAAAGCTATAAATTATTAATAAACTCACTAGAGAGACATAATAACATTTTAATTATTTTAACCTATTAAACCTTAACTTAGAGCTCATTAACATTTTAAATAGTTTAGTCCAATACCATTTACCCGATTTAAACTCAATTTTATATGAAAACTTGACCGAGAACTTTGTTTTAAAAAACGCTAAGAAAACTTTCCGATTCGTTTAAGTGTATTAGATTATTTTGATACAATACTTTCGTTTTGTTTATTGTTATAACAATTATCGTCGTATTATAAATTTTTTATATACAAGTTATTCGGTTTAAACTTTTTTATACGTCGTTTTACAGGGACCAATTTTTTGTTCTCGCCCCGGCCTAATGTCTCATGGGAATTCTCGGGACCGGCCTGATCAACGAGGCCTTCACAGTACATTCCACCACCACAAAACCTACCTTCATCAATCATCATCACTATCAAATTATGTATTTCTTTAATTCAATGGTGTTAAAATCAATAGTAAATTTTTCCCTCTTTTAACACGTTAAATTTGTGTAAATTTACAGCTTATGTGATTTACATGTATGTGTTTTATACTCGTGTGTTGTGAATATAACCAACCACAATTAACTGAACGCGCTTTATGATTCTTTAAATACAACTAATACTAGTTTTATTAAATTTGTGTACTACACGAGTTAAATACATAAAATATAAAATCGAATGAAAATTTTTTAATTATAAAACGATATTTTAAGATAAGATATGATTTAAATTACGTATAAGTAAGGATTAAATAATAAAACAATGATATAAACTTTGTAATCATTTGTTTCTAATTTTTTTCTTTTTTTCAAAAATAAATAAACATTTTGTTTCAAAACAAATATTTTTTTAAATATCATTTTTAAAAATTTTCTGATAATAATTCTCAATTATTATTATTATTATTTTTATTTATAAAATTTTTACTTTTTAAATATCAATTTTAGAATATTTTGTATCTTTAATAAAGTTTGATGTTTTAGAAAATTTCTTATTTTATGAAAAAATATATCTTTAGAAATAATATTAATAAAACGATTCTTTTCTTAATTTATTAAAAAAACTAAATCTATTAAAAATTAAATAATATTATTAGTTAATATTGTAATTATTTAATAGGGGAGGGATCGGAATCGATTAATTTTTTATGATAAGAAATACGATGTTGTCATGTTCTCTTTTGGTTTACTTATTCTCTTTTAGTTTATTTTTTTTTTTGTTAAAGTAGAAATATGTTTTATTAACTAATCAAAGAGAATACAACATTATTAGAATATTAGTTGTTTGTCATTTAGCAAGTTGCATGATATTTAAGTAATTTTAATGTTAGTGAAACTTATCTTTAATTTTTGGCTTTACTAATCTAGAACTATAAACTGATTAGATATCTTTATTAACTAATTCGTTAATCAAAATGATATTTATACAAACGTCAAATTTTTGAAAAATAATATAATATTAATTACCAACTTGGTTGGTGCATTATGGTTGTATCAGATTACTCCTATTCACAACCCAACCCAACCAAATTATTTTTTAAAAAATTAATTTCTCTCTCTTTAATATTTCCAACCTAACTAAACCCACTTTTCATACTCTCATTAGCAACCCAACCAAACTAACATTTTTTACTAATTAAAAATAATTAATGATTCACGTTTAAAATTAAGAAACTAAAAGAGATTAGGAGCGACAAAAGTATGTTAAATTTGCACTTTATAATTAAAAAAATTATGAATTTTGATATACTTTTTGAATAAAATAATATTTTATTTTTTATATGATAAGTTTAATTAAATTAAAATACACTGAACCATTTACAAATTAAGGTTTGACACATTTTTTTAGAAATGCAATGTAAAGGTGGGGGATGACCCAAAATCAACGACCAAACCTTGGTCGGTCCACCAACCCGGTCGCAGCACATACGTGATTTGTTTATTTTCTTTAATTAATTTACCACCGACCGACCAAACGATATACTCCAGATGGGAGTAGTCTCATAGGCTTTAAAGGTTGTACTCTAAATTGTCTTTTGGTCAAGTATTATGTACCCTAATTACTAAGTTTATAAAGAATAAACTTTAATGGTTTTTTTTTAATATAATATTTTGAATATCATTAACGCCTATGTGGTAACACATGGGTTTACGTTAGTGTTTCGTTAACCTGATCGTGATTTCACTGTAACGAGCGGAGGCTTAATTACTAGCGGAAGCTAAGAAGTAAGAACTATGTATGCCGCATTGTCCGAGTCTCAAGACCATAACATAACCGTGCTTGTGTTTGTAGTAACGAATAAAAGATTATATTTACCGGTATTACTCTTTAAAAATGTTTATTGAATTGGTGTCACTCAAGCCTCAAATGTATGTATAAGTGTATAATACATACAAACTTGTATCGAGCAATATACGTAACTTATAACTTTCTTTTTATAAGTGTCACACCATACTAATAAAACTTTATTTAGCTACTGACCTCACAACTTCGATATCAAACATAGTTGATTCTAGAATAGAATAAATTACAATTTTATCGTAATTTAATTTTTCGTCCTTATATTAAGAAAATAATATAAATTCATGCATTTTGTCTTAAGCTTAAATCATTTTCATTTTTCCTTCTTACACTTGTTGTTCTTTAAATTTACTGTAAATTTCAAAATCAATGTCATTTTAATTTTATTAAAGGGACTTAAACCATGACAAAACAAACATAAATATTATATTTTTGTTATTTGCTTAATTTAAAGACTACAAATAAAATTTGAAGTAAACTCAAAGGACGAAAACCGGAATTATCTCATAAATATATACTATAAAATGTATAGTTCTCCTTTTATTTCGGCTTTGTTTTTTTTCTTCCCATTTCATATAACAAATTTACAAAGCTTTTACACAAATTATCAATCAACGGTTAAATATAGATATGACAAAAGAAGGTATGATATGTTTAACACAATTACATAAATCTTAAGACTCCTACATAAAATGTAATATAAGAATGCGTCGGTCCACCCTCAACAAACCATGAACTGAACAAAAGTGAAGTCAAATATCAGATATATTCTTTCACATGAATTTAAAAGACTCAGTTAATTCAAATAGACAAATTTATAGATGGGGTTGGTGTATACAAAAGACCTAATTTACAAGCAATGAACCACATGGCTTCGCTGGACGAACTCCATAGCTGTTACCATCAATCTTTTAAAACCGTAATTAAATACCCACTTCTCTTTACTAAATTTGAAACAAATTTGCACAATAACAACTCCCATTTGTTTAATCATGCCATAATTACACAAACCCTCATGCCCATTGTCCACAAGATTCTCTAATTCCCATAAAATAATGAGTAGGTGACCCCACGCGTTGAGTCTTTCAACAAGACTGAAAGAAAGAAAGAAGAAAGAAGCGTCTTTGACTCTTTGGGCAGAGAGATCCTTTGATTGTATGTTGCAGCAGTAAGCTTCCACCATGTGCGCACCTCTTTGACCCCATAATTTTTGCTGGTTTTTTAGGGTTAATTTTTGGAATCTTGTGGTGGGTTTGTTGTCAGAAGAGCAATAATGGCTTCAAGTGGGTAGTTGGTGTTGTGTTTGTGGAGGGGTTGACCTAAATTTATTGTCTTGATTTGGCTTTTCTTCATCATTTTGGGTTTCGATTAGGTTTTCGTAATGTGGGGTTTCTTCTGATTGATTTGTGAAGTTGGGTTCTGCTGATTTGATTGAAAATTAGGGTTCTTGGAGTTTGATTTGGGTGTTGTTGATTGTGTTAAGTGCAGAGGTGAGACTGTTGAGTTAGGGTTTGTGGTTTTGGTGTTTGAGTGGCAAAAATGGCTTGTATGAAGTTGGGATCCAAAGCAGATGCATTTCAGAAGCAAGGGCAGGCTTGGTATGTTCTTTAATTTTTGTAAATTTTGTCATTCATTCTGATCTGTTGAATGCATATAGTATGTGTTTAACTGTATGTATGTGTATATGTTGTCTGTGTATATGCATCATGAGGGAGTATGATTTGGGTCTTGATCTGTGAACATGTATGATGAAATGATACTAATATGCTATGACTTTTGGGTTCATGGTTTTCTTAATGATCTGTATTCTTAGATGGTTAATTTCTCAAGTTTATCACCAAATTTGTGTTACTAAAAGTTTTAAAATCGTGTGTTATTGTGATTTAGAGGACCTGAATCAGTGCTGAAGTTAAAATGTTACGCATTCTACCTCAGAAGTCGAAGGGGTATTTTGTTTTGTTAAGGAGAATTCGATTGCATTGAGGGTTGCTTTTCAAGTTACCATCTTGTTTTCTAAAATATAAAGAACTTTTGTTCATGATAAAGTTTGAAAATAATTTTGACTTTTAAGAGTCAAAGGGTAGTCTGTTGTCTCAACATGATGAACTTAATTGCATTGAGGTGTTTTCTCAACTGCACACGTTGATTTAGCAGCTCTCTAGTTAAATGAAATTACCATCGTGTTTGACTGTTTCCAAGTTTAATGCGGTGTGTCTGACCTCAAAGGTCAAACGGTATGTTTAGTTCATGCCTTCTCTCAACAGAAACTTGATTGCATTGAGGTTCCGTATTTCAGTTTTACACCATATTTTGCCGCTGAAAGTTTAGTATAGTTATCACTTCTTTTTCTGAATTTATAGAACCTGTGTTGATTTTGAAGATTAAAACTAATTGTTTGACATCAAAAGTCAAACGCTAGATGTCTTTGGAACAGAAACTCAATTGTACATGAGATGCATTTCATGTTTAACAGCAAATCTGTTCATAAAGTCAATTGAGTTTACCACAATGATATCAAACATTTTTAAGAAGTATCAATATTAAAGTTAAAAGTAAAATTGGATCTCAAAAGTCAAAATATACACATCTTTTGACTTTTTTAGGACCAGCCATCACTAAATACTTTGCTACTTCATGTTCCTACTATTGATTTCTTTGTTTGCAATTGATTTGGAGCTATTATCAGCTATTCATGCCTTCTTTTTGTCGGAGTTGGTGGATTTATATATTTAAAACATGATTTTGCGACTTTATTTATTCCAAACGAACTTTCTGGGATTATTTTTTATGCCCAAATTTGGTTGCTTGACTATGAGTATATTGTAGGTTTTGCACAACCGGTCTCCCAAGTGATATTGTTGTTGAAGTGGAAGATATGTCTTTCCATCTCCATAAGGTAAGCTTTATCGTTTTTACTGTTCTCTATATGTCGTATCTCAGACTAATTAGGAGGTTGTTGCACAACCTGTTCCTTTCTCGTATCACCATAAACATTGCAACATTCTTTTTCAGGAAGTTATTATGTTAAAATTACTTATTTGTTCATTATCATAATATCATTATTGCACTTGGGTCTTGGGCTTCAATATTTTAGATAACCTGCCAATGAATACGCCGAAGGAAGTTGTTTTTCTCAAAGAGAGTGACAATTTTGACCCATTTTACTTATGAGTGGGTTAATGGGGTTATTTTTCGGTTCAAACAAGTAAAAAGAAACTAGCCAAAAAGAGAATGGGTCAAATGGGCCGAACGACTCGATGGTCATCTAAAGTTTATTTTTATAGTGCACACAACGTTTTACTAAAAAATAGATTATTTTTGTTATAATAATACTAATACAATTTTGTAAGAACATTTAGCACATTATTTATTCTTAAAAAGGGACAAATGTGTTTACAAGTCAACCGAACCTAACCATTAACTAAAAATGACTCATTTTTACTTCAACCTGTTTTGCTCTGCTACACAACTCTGTCTTCCCTCTCATTTTCCCACCTTTAACTCTAAACAGACCTACACTTGATAGCTTTTTATGCTTGAATATTTAAAATTTGTAGACCGAGTGTACATTTTATCTTCACAAGCATTTTGCATTTGTGCATGAATAAACAATCTCAAACTTTTTCTTGCAGTTCCCTTTGCTTTCAAGAAGTGGGGTTATGGAAAGATTGATTGCAGATGCTTCTGAAAAAGGAGACACAACTTGTACCATAAGCCTAAATGACATTCCCGGTGGGGCTAAAACATTTGAACTTGTTGCTAAATTCTGTTATGGTGTGAAACACGAAATCACCGCGTCGAATGTGGTACACCTCCGTTGTGCAGCTCATTATTTAGAAATGACTGAAGAATATGGAGAGGACAACTTAATCTCACAAACAGAAATCTTCTTTAATCAAGTCGTTCTTAAAAATTGGAAGGATTCTTTAAAAGCACTCCAAACGTGTGATGATATGATCCCTTATGCTGAAGAGCTTAACATTACAAAACGGTGCATAGAGTCATTGGCGGTCAAGGCGAGCACTGACCCAAATTTGTTTGGTTGGCCTGTGATTGACCATGGTGGGCCCATGCAGAGCCCGGGTGGTAGTGTGTTGTGGAATGGTATAAGCACTGGGGCCCGACCTAAAAATGTGAGCTCCGATTGGTGGTATGATGATGTTTCATCTTTGCCTTTACCTCTTTACAAAAGGTTGACTCTAGCAATGGAAGCTCGTGGGACCAAACAAGAAATTATCGCGGGTTCTCTCGAGTATTATGCAAAGAAGTATTTACCAGGGTTAAGTCGCCGGAAAAGCGCATCGGTGGGCATGGCTGCCATCGAGCCACCATCAGAAGAGGAACAGAAGATTTTACTCGAAGAAATCGACCATTTACTTCCAATGCAAAAAGGTCTAGTTTCAACTAAGTTTTTATTCGGGCTTTTACGTACCGCATTGATTCTTCGGGCCAGCCAGTCTTGCATATTGAACTTGGAAAAAAGAATCGGGATGCAGCTTGATCAGGCGACTCTTGAAGATTTATTAATGCCGAATTTTTCTTACTCTATGGAAACTTTGTATAACATCGAGTGTGTGCAACGGATGGTCGAGCATTTTATGGCTATTGATCAGGCAACGGGTGGTGCATCTCCTTGTTCTGTTGAGGATGAACGTCTGTTGGGTTCACCATCTTTGACACCTGTCACAATGGTGGCTAAGCTCATTGATGGTTACTTGGCGGAAGTTGCACCAGACGTTAATTTGAAGCTCCCAAAGTTTATGTCTCTTGCTGAGGCTGTTCCTGAGTATGCTAGACCGTTGGACGATGGTTTGTATCGTGCAATCGACATTTATTTGAAGGTAAAAAACTTGTGTGGCTGTTCTTTCACTAGAGGGGGCTAAACGCACGGGTTGGGTAACGGGTCGAAATGAATAACTTTGTGGTATACTGATCAAAACAGGGTTGTGCTGTGTTGACCCAAAAAAACTCTTTTTCCAAAAGTTCTCATTTTTTTAAACAATTAATATGTTAAATATGATTTCGGATACTATATTATCTCAAATAATAATAATAATAATAATAATATAAATTACAATGATAGGATTTAGATGTTTTATACATAAAAATACAAATTGGGCGACTTTTGGCTCATTTGACAGGCTTCTTCTAAGCTATCTTTTTATTTTACTTGTTTGACCTGTTACATATATAAAACAAACTGGATTGACCAATTCAAAAGTAGATGGGTCAGAAGCGCCAACCCTTTATATGGTGTTACCTTTTACTGTTACCGATTAAGAATAAATTCGATAAAATGTTTTGACAATTAGTTACATGTAAAACATCCATTAATGAGGAGAAAATAGGGGATTATTGTACAAAGTGTGTTTAATGCATGAACAAATAGCTTGAAATATTGTTATAAAAGGAGATATTGCAATTTCCACGGGATAAGAGTACGTAAAAGACTACATTGCCCTTCTGTTAACATCGCGAGACATGTATTTTAAAGGGTACACTGTTCCAGTCTGATTCATGATAATTTTTAAGAAAAAGTGTTATTTTATAGGTTAAATGTCTAAAAATTGTCCCGTTAAAAGGACAGAATAGGAAAACTTGCCGTAAAATACATATTTACGTAGAAGTGAGATAGCGCGTAAAGACCGCACAACCTTTTTCTTAACATTGCAAGACATGTATTCTGAAGGGTATAATCAGTAATCTAATTCTTGCTGATTTTTCAAATGCAGTCTCATCCATGGTTAGCAGATTCAGATAGGGAACAACTATGCAGACTCATGGATTGCCAAAAACTATCACTAGAAGCCTGCACACACGCGGCGCAAAACGAAAGATTGCCATTAAGAATCATAGTCCAAGTTCTTTTCTTTGAGCAGTTGCAGCTCAGGACCTCCATAGCTGGCTGTTTCTTGGTCTCGGACAATCTTGCAGACGGGTCAAGACAGTTTAGAAGCGGGTTGGGTGCAGCATCACAGGAGGGCGGTTGGACCACGGCTGTGAGAGAGAATCAAGTGCTGAAAGTGGGTATGGATAGCATGAGGATGAGGGTGTCTGAGCTCGAGAAAGAGTGTTCAAACATGAAACAAGAGATTGAAAAACTGGGTCGGGCTAAGGGCACCAGCAGTGGCGGCGGCGGTGGTGGCAGCACCTGGGGTAATATGTCAAAGAAGTTTGGGTTCAAACTCAAGTCTCAAATGTGTAGTGCACAAGAGGGAAGTGTTAGCAAGCAAAACAATGCAAATGTGAAGCTTGAAAAGAGTAGAGGGAAGCAGCACAAGCATAAGAAAGATTTGTCATGGGAAGGGTAAAATGGGAAAAGAAAATGTTAAAATTGAAAAAATATTTGTTTGGCAACTGTATGTTGGACTAATTTAAGTCTTTAATTGCTAAACAAATATCTTTTTAATTTCAATTTATTTGTATGTTTATTAGCCCTTGTTTATTATATTAAGTTTGACTTGAAATATTGTGTGGTCAAAATCATTTGTAAGAAGACCTAAATGTAGAGGGAGAAAGTATGTTTGCCTTTTGTGGTGTTTAGTATAAAATATATTTTAGTTATTTGATACTTGGAATAGCAATAAACTAGAATTAATCATCGCATGGTCCTCGGTTGAAAAGAGATATCTTGTACAATCGGAGAAGCACTTTGATAAACATATTTGACGACTTAATTAAGGTATTAGTCTTTGTGAGGTGGGTTTTTTCTCCCTGAAACTTATGTCACGCCTGATAAGTTTTGACTAAGATTTCAAAACGAAACATAAAAATAAATATGGAACTCGCAAAGTATAAAAAATGATATTATTGTTTTATTAGTTATAGTAATTACTCATATATAATTTTATTTATATCTTATCTCAATATATAATTTTATAATTAATAAATTTTTGTTACTAACTATTTAATATTTTATTTATTCAACACGAGTAATACAATGCACGAGGTACTAACATAGTTTTAGAGTAAATTACACGAACGGTCCCTATGGTATACACATATTGCAACTTTAGTCCCCACTTTCAATAAATTACAGATGTGGGCCTGAACTTTACATGGTTTGCACACAAATGGTCCCCAACACTAACATAGGTTAACTTTCTCTGTTAAGTCAGTGTCAAATTACCAAAATACCTTTAAATTAAAAAAAAAACAAAAATAAAGCACTAATATTATATATTATATATTAAATAAAACCTAACCAACCACACCCAATCTCCTCCATCATCTTCTTCATCCTCATCTTCATCTTACACCCTTCATCACCACCCCTCCATCACCATCCTCCAACTTCACCACTAATTAAGAACTCAAGCACCACCATCGAGCACCACCACTAGTCACAGTCACCACCACTGCACACTACCACCACCATAGGTCACAATCATCACCAAAACCCCACCCCATTCGAACATACTTGTATATGTGAAACTCTCCGGCGAGCGGCGGCCACCGAATCTACTATCACACCATCTCTCCAACATCATCTCGTCTCCAACATCTCCTCCCACCATCATTCCTCTCTTCTTCAACACCCTGCAAAGTTCAAAAATCAAATCGAATCATATTTGTGAAACAAATCTAAACATCGATGGCAACACCCATCATCGTCGTCTCCAGTTCAAATCCCCTGCCATCTGTGTTCGCCTTCATCTCTTCTTTGTCTTCGTCATCTACGACAATGGTGGTGCTGGTTGAGGGTTCTATAGGACGGTGGTGGTGGGTTGGCGATGGTGGTGGTGGGTTGAGGGTGATGCGGCGACGGTGGTGGTGGGTTAAGGGTGGTGGTGGGTTGTGGAGGTGGGTTGAGGGTGTAGGCACCGATGTTGATGGTGGGTTGAGGGTGGAGGCGGTGCGGTGGTGGTGGGTTGAGGGTAGAGGCGGCGACGGCGGTGGTGGGTTGAGGGTAGAGGCGGCGGTGGCGGAGGGTTAAGGGTAGAGGTGGTGGTGGTGGTGTTGGTGGTGGTGGTGGTTGAATGTGGAGAAGAAAATAAAAAAGAAAGAGTATTTTTGTCTTTTTAAAAACACTAACAGAGAAACTTAACATTTGTTAGTGTCAGGGACCGTCAGTGTGCACTTTTTACATAGTTCAGGCCATCATCCGTAATTTATTGAAAGTGGGGATTAAAGTTGCAATACGTGCATACCCTAAGGACTGTTCGTGTAATTTACTCCCTAGTTTTATATGTAACAATACGACATGCTTATTTTTTATTTATGCATGATATAAATTTTATTCAAACTCAAGTTATGCATGCTAATATAAAAGTCATCGTAGTACAAACATGCAAGCCATCAATGTTGCTTCAACATTACGTTTTTTTAGTACTTTTATTGTTATTTTCTTGCAACTCTCAAAACGTGATGTTTTATAAAATTTCGAGTTTGTCGTAGCGTCCCCTTTGTTTTATCAACACTTTGTGTGTGTGGTTTTTTTTTATAATTGAGTTGCGAATAGCAATGTATGATTCATTAAAGCATAACGTACATGGCAATGCTACATAAGATTTGTATTTATAACTTAAAATATGATAGTTTAGAAAGTTCTGCATATGCCACTAAGAGGTGATTATTATTATCTATATTCCATGTTAGTGATTTTAGTGTCATCTATTTATTTTAGAGTGTAAGACCTAGTCTTTATGGATTAAAATATTAAATGAAAAGAAAAAACTTAAATCATGTGAAAAATACAAGGATACGAGAACTCTAAGATGATAGATATAAATCCTATCACACGAGCTTGGAGTTGCCGTGCGACATCCTCATGTTCTCGCGCGAGAACATCTTGAGAGTTTAAATAGATGTTTTTTCCTTGTATTTCATTATATGTGTTGTATTTGTAGAAGTACTCTAAGGGTAATAAAGCAGAGAGTTGTGTGATAGGCCGCCCGAGGGGGCCTCGCCTCAGTTGGATCGAGCTTCAACGATGAAAACTCCTTTAGGTATTGTAATCGTTTGATTAATAATATTCGATTGAGTTTGTTTGAAGTTCGTTGATATCACACAAGCACACATTCGTCTTAATTTGATTATCAATTGCAACAATATGTGGAATCGATCATGATAAAGTTTTTACATTTGGTACCGGAGCAAAGTGTTGCTCTTGATACACCGATTTTCATTCCGTGATCATTCGTTTAAGACATTAAACATGGAGGTTGAAGATCTAAAGGTTTAGATCGAGTTTGGACCGGTTTCGAAGGAGAAGAAGGTGAAACCGATAGTGAACAGACATGAAATCGGCTTTGTTACATCATTACGCTTGGTAACTTTGACTTTTGATGATGGAAACGAAGATTTGAGACCATATCAATGATTCAAACTCATAAAAGTTGATTTTGGTAGAAGGTTTCGCGGGAGTAACTGATGTAGTTAAAATTATACATAGTTTACACAATATTATTTCTACGCTTTAAATACTTTTTGATTACTTTTTATAAATTATTTTATCTAAATGGTTCATATTTAAATTTTAAGATTTTCAAGAGATCATGAGATAAATGACACATACTTTGACTAAGCATAAGATGGACGAAAGGTTAATAGTTTTCATCTAAATGAAAATTGCTAGTGATATTAATTCATCAAATATAAAGACAAAATGAGTTAAAATTTAGTATGGCATAAACGTAATTTAGTCCTTTAACCTAAGTAGATAAGTTTCATTTGTGTATAAGAAATAGTAATATGGATTTTTAAAGTCAATAACAATTAACGTGAAAAATAGTGAATTCAAAAATTAGTTTAAGATAATTTATTTTATGAATATGCTTTCAATTAATAATTCTTTTTACCCTTGTTTTGCATAGCCACTAATTGAATTGAAAATAAAGCCTACACGTATCTTTTTCAATTGAAGCCCAACTTAAGAATTAAACAAGAATAATATTTATCAGTCCACTTTCTTGGAAAAGTGGGGGCGCAGGGGAATAATAATTAGGAAAGAAGAAAACCTAATAGGGGGATATAAAAAGCAAACAAGCGACCACAGAAAGTAGTCTTACACAGAAGATGCAAACGAAAACGCAAGGGAGAAGAAGAAAAATATATTTCATTGTTTTAACTCAAATTTGGACTGTTGAGTACGATCGGAGAGTAGAGATTGAAGCACTCAAGCATTGAAAATCATTCGGTTTCGACTCGTTTTCTTTATTAATTATTTGTTTCGTCAATTCTTTTATTAATGTTTCAAAGGTTTAAATATTTATTATTGTTCTTAATGTTTACAAACATTATGAGTAGCTAACTTTTTAGTGCTACCTAGGTTTGGTTGAAAACTAATATTTTTTTACTAAAGACTCGGTTTTGATTTCGTATATTTGTTTATTAATCTTAAAACTTGATTATTTTTCTATTAAATATGAACTTGTGTATTTTTTTATGCTTGAAAGTTATTGTCATACTCGTGTATGTTTGATCTTGATTGATTGTGTGACATCTAGATTATGTTTACACATTAAAATTAATTACTTTGTGTTTTTAATTTTAAACTTTGATTAGAGATAATCTTAGGAGTTTTGGCTGTGATTTTGATAGTATTTGCAATGTGCTACCTTGTCTAAAATCTAGAGGTGATAGATATTACTTAAACCTCATACTCATTGCTTGTTAGGTTTAGATTTCGCGAGAGCGTGTTTTGCCTTTCATTCGTGGTGTTAGTGTTTTAAGATATTTAATTAGATTTAATTAAGTTGTCCTTTTTCTTAGGGTTGAAAAATATAATCTTAAAGACATTGTGGTAGAAAATCTAGGGGTGATCTTTCATTAGACATTTTAATAAACCTATTTAGTGCTTTACACGTGTCTTTGGTTTTCTTATAGAGTAACAACATACCTAATTAACCCTAGATCCGTATTTTTAGAGATAGCCATACGAGTCATTGCCTTTGAAGTATTACATGTTAGTTGGATTCCTACCTAGGTAGTTATTTCGCATATTTGATCGTATTCAAGTTCTCAAGTTTGAATTCTTAATCTATTAATTTCATCCGCCGCGTTTAGATTAATTAATTTTAGTTAAATTGTTTATTTTTTTCATTATAAAATTACTTAAAAGAATTAAATTAATTAGGTTAGAAGTCGCTAGAGGTTTAGTAACGAAAGTCGTCAAACGTGTCTCTAGGGTTTGATATCCGGACTTACCTAAACTTCACTATACCACGACCGGTAGTCTAGGGGTGTTCAAAAATATCCGAATCCGAAACCGAATCCGAAATATCCGAAATTTCGGATTCGGATTCGGATAGTGATTTTGAGAATTTTCGGATATTTCGGATATCCGAAATATCCAAAAAACTTTTATTAAAATTTAAATATATTAAAAATTAATTAAATATTTCGGATATTTTTAGATATTTCGGATATTTTAATAAAAACTTCGGATATATGAAAAGAATTTCAATAAAATTTATAATATTTTTATAAAATTTATTAAATAATACAATTTTTTTTTGAAATTCGGATATCCGAACGGATATCCGAATCCCAATCCAAAATTTCGGATATTCGAATTTGAACACCCCTAACCGGTACATTTTCTCAATAAAATAATATACATATTTTCACACATCAGTAACTGCATCATGCGAGAACTTTGCAAAAAAACCAGTATTTTGCGAGAACTTTTTATGATAGAACTTTTCATGAGAAAACTTTTTCATGTGAGAATTTTCTATTAGAAAACTTTTCATGAGAAAACATTTTATGAGAAAACTTTACATGAGAAAACTTTACATGAGAAAACTTTTCGTGCTAAATCTTCATAGCACCAACCGTTCTTTGTGAAAATTCTATCATGCAAAAACTTCACCATGTTAAAACTTCATCATACAAACAAAAACTATGACTGATTTCAATTTTTGCAAAAACTTCACAAAATGCGAGAACATGATGCAGATGCAAAAACTTGTTAATATTTGAAGGTTTTGGAACAAGTGTTTCTGCATATATTCGAAAGATGTTAGATGATTTGAAGTTTGGTATTTAAACAGGGGTTATTGTGATGTTTGATCAAGTTCAAGATTCTATATCTATAATATTTGATTCATGTTATATGTGAATTGAAACTTGATAATGTGGGCTTATCTTATATTATTGATGGGGATAATGATTGAATGATTTAATTAAGTGAAGAATCAAGATTGTTTGGTATTCTTGCTCTAAAAATATAGGCTTATTATATCTTACATAAGGGGAAGAATGCCTTAAATAATCTGGATTGATATCATAGAATCTTGTTGTCAGATTGAAGAATCAGGTGGTTTGGAAATCTGAAATGGAAGTTAGATCTCTCTGTCATATGCCTAATACAAATTAAGTTGTAAGTAATCAAGATAAAATAGTATTATCTTGATTCAGATGTGATATTATTTATGAAGCTATACATTAGGAGGAGGTTACAGCTGAGGGGGAAGACTATAATAAAAGATACCTGAGGATCAGATAATTCATGAAGATGTGTGATCGAAGTTAAACATAGCTTAATATCATAATCCATAGGAGAAAATTAAAAGGACCTATTCTTTATGGATTACCATATGAAGTGAAAAGCAAAAACTCAAATCATGTGAGAAATACAAGAATACAAGAACTCCAAGATAATGGATACAAATCCTATTACACGAGAACTTAGAGTTGCCGCGCGACAACCTCATGTTGTCGTGCGAGCACATCTAGACTGTATAAATAGATTTTTTTCTTGTATTTCATTATGTGTGTTGCATTTGTAAAAGTACTCTGAGGGTGAGAGAGGAGAGAGTTATGTGATAGGTCGGCCGAGGGAAGCTCATCTCGGGTGGATCGAGCTTCAACGATGTAAACTCCTTTGGTATTGTAATCGTTTGAATAATAATATTCGATTGAGTGAGTTTGAAGTTTATTGATATTACACACGCATGCATCCGTCTTTATTTGATTATCAAGTAAAACAATATGTGAAATCGATCGTGATGATGTTTTTACATTATGATCAAAGGAAATGTTCTAATAAAACATTAAACACGTTCATAAGTGTGAAGTGCATTTTGTTTGATGATCTTATTATTTATGGTGCTATAAGCCCGTTATCTACATAGGTCCGAGGGCTATATTGTCTGATTTCTGATCCTTTGAAAGAAGTCTAAACTTCATAATGAAGATGTTTGCTTTCGAAGTTGGTATGTAAAACTATAACGATTGAGAATGATTGTCAAACGTGTTCAAATCATTATGACAGTTGGTGATGTCGCTTTTCCTAATGCATAAAGCCGATATTTGGTGATATCAATTATGTTTTTGAATGTATGATTTTCTTATCCGATTGAATCTTGAGTACCCACGAACTAATTGAGTCTAAAAATGAATTTCACGTAATTAAGAATCCTGGCAATCGACAAACACTCAAATCTAACATTTCTATATATATTTTTCCTAAATCAAAAGGTCAACGCTAACATACGAGTAACCGAAACTAGAGTTTTCTGACTAGGATAGAACTAGTTGGTCAAACCGATAGGACCGGGATTCGGAAGGGCCACTAGTCTGATCCACCTCAATTCATTTTGTAGCCAAAGAACCAGCCGGTTCGAATTGGTTCGGTGGTCGGATCGAGAAACTTGTCAAATAGGATTTTTTTTAAAATTTCTTGGTTTTTTATTTTTATTTTTTGATTTTAATGCGTTAAACGGGTGGTTTGAATGCTAAATTGAATTGTTGGACATAAGATTATCATTGAGTTTTATACAATGTTTTCAGGACCGAACCAAACAGTAAACTGGACGCTTTACCGGTCCACTGACGGTTGGAACGGATATAATAACCGGACAAAATTATAATTATTTCAATAAATATATGTAAAAAATACTAAAAATTAAAAAATATTAAAAAACCGGTTCAACTAATCCGGTTTCCGGTTCGACCGCTTCAATGTCAAAATAGTTTTAAGCACCGAGCCGGACCGGATTGAAGTCCGATTCCCGGTCCAACCGGTCGGACCGGCTGGTCCGATCCGGTTTACAAAACAATGATTTTACATATAAATATAAAATACACATAAAATACTTATATTGAATCATATATTACTATATATAATATAAATATAAATAATTATAAAATCATTTGGGTCTTAAATATGGTTCAAACAGTATGAACGGTCCGACCAGTCCACCAGTAAAATAAAATGACCGTTTCCGTCCGAACCGGTCCTAAAAACATGAATAATATACCTAACTAAAACAAGCAGAAGGTTTGGTGATTGTGTAAACCAGCATGGAGGACGGAGAAGGAGGTCTGAGCTTCGACTTCGAAGGCGGTCTCGACGCACCACCTACGCAACCCACCGCATCCGTCCCCGTCATCCACCACACCTCCGACGCCGGTCCACCGCCTTCCGCCGGAAACCTCCACCACTTCGCCGCACCTCCGTCGTCCGCCACCGATCCTGCTTCTTCCGCCGCCGGCAACGCCAACGCCAACTTCCCCGGAAGAAGGAGCTACCGTCAAACCGTATGCCGTCACTGGCTCCGGAGCCTGTGTATGAAAGGAGAAGCCTGTGGATTCCTCCACCAATATGATAAATCACGAATGCCTATTTGTCGGTTCTTCCGGTTGTACGGAGAGTGCCGTGAACAGGACTGTGTGTATAAGCATACGAATGAAGATATCAAGGAGTGTAACATGTAATTTCGTTATATACTTGCGTATTTGATTTGTGTTTGTTGATGATGTTTGATTCAGTTTATGTTGATTTGATTCGCTAGGGTTTATGTGCAGTAGAATATGCGTGTTAGGTTTTTTTTATTAGATCATGTAACTGATATGTGGATGTAAGCTTGTGCTGGTGCTGCAAGGGTAATTGGTGATCCAGAGTTTGTGTTTTGTTGGAAGATTCTATTGAATGTTTATGTTTATCCTATTCATTAGGTTTTATGTGCAGTAGAATATGCGTGTTAGCTTTTCTTAATTAGATCGTGTAAGCTTATACTGGTGCTGCAAGTGTAAGTGGTGATCCAGTGTTTGTGTTTTGTTGGAAGATTCTAGAAGATGTTCATTTGGGTTAAACTGATTTGATTGATGATAGGCGTAGTATGAAAAGTTCATGAATTTTGAAAGCAGGATATTCGTAGACAATTGAACCATGAATGAAAATTTGAAGTGGTTAATCTATATCATGTACTTTCACTTGTTGGTTTCTACCTTGTGAAGGTAATGCTTAATGGGTGGAACAGAAAGATAGCTGCTAAAAATATAGGATTTGAAGCACCCGTTTTGTTTTTATTTGCGTTATTGAAGCATATGAAGTTTTGTCTGTGAGAACCATGTAACCATGCCACGACCCATCATATGGGCTAGCAAACGGTTTGAGACCATGACCCTCTGTTAATAACACTCTAGTTGCATGGTCCTGGTTCATTAACCAGATATGTGTTACTTTCTATTTACGAATTAAGAATACGAAAGTAAGAGCTTATAGAACAAACCCAGTTTAAGTAAGGTTGTGAAGCATATGAAGTTTGTGAAGAAAATGGACGACTTAACTCTATGTCTGTGGATCGTGATCCTTGATTTGTTATTTGATTGGGTGAATTAATTTCTAACTTGTTGAAGTTCTTTGGGTATGTACCTTGTTTAATTTGATAGCTATAATCAATCAGTTGGATTAAGTGACCATGTTTGGACTATTAGTTATTCTTTGATTCTCATTTTAAGCTTTAGATGTAGTGACACATGGATGTTGAAGTTATTATAAACACACCCTTCTTTTTGAGCAACTGTTTTAGCAATCTGTTTATTAGTACACAAACATTAAGGAATAATTTTGATGCTAAATCTTAAAATGCAGGTACAAGTTGGGATTTTGTCCGAACGGTCCTGACTGTCGATATAGGCATGCAAAGCTCCCTGGACCTCCTCCTTCAGTGGAAGAAGTACTCCAAAAGATTCAGCAGTTAACTTCCTACAATTATGGCAATTCCAATAGGTTTTTTCAAAACCGAAATGCCAACCACTCTCAACAATCTGAAAAATTTCAATTTCCACAAGGCAACAATGATGCAAATCAAGCGACTAAACCCAATACGACAGATTCTGCTTCAATGCAGCCTGTCCCGTCTTTGTCACCACATCAGCAGCAGCAGCAACAGGTGGCACAGTCACAACAACAGGGTAACCAGTTAGTTCAGTCTCAAGCACAGTCAAATGGTCAACAAAATCAAACGAATAGAACTTCAATACCCTTGCCTCAAGGCACATCAAGGTGCGTTAAGGAGATCTAATGTTTATATAGGTTTTGTGAATTACTTTTTGTATCCTAAGTATGGATGTCATTTAAGAGTTCCACTTTCATTGTATTATGTTTGTTCTAAATAATTACAATTATCATTGTTGTAATTGGATGATGCACATTCTCATCTTCACATTATGTTGCTTTGTATTAAAGATAAAAAATTTAGCAGTTGTGACACTGTCATTGCAGTATAAACGACTTGATCGTATTTTCAATACTAGTGTTTGGCAAAATCTACAGATTGATTAGAATAAAAATGAAATTTATCAGTTGATAAAGAATGCCTTTTTTCTATTTTTTGGCATTATAGAATTCACAAAATGAAATATATCAGTTGATAAAGAATGCCTTTTATATTACAACTACCAATACTTGTAGGTTATATGTACAAGTACCTAAATTGTTTTGTTATAATTCTAAGGCTTGAATTATGTCAAGTATTATTATAATTTTAATAAATATATTTTTTTCTTAAAACTTCAATAAACAATTTCGCTCTTATTTCTTTCTAGGACATCCATCTAGTCAAGTTTATGTTTTCTAACATTTGGTTGTGAATTATATGTCACACATGCAGGTAGTAAATAGATGAAAGTTAAGTGTATTTTATAATCTTTGTTGCTAATATATACATCTGGAAAACCAGGTATTTTATTGTAAAAAGTTGCAACCGTGAGAATCTTGAGTTATCGGTTCAACAAGGAGTGTGGGCCACGCAAAGAAGCAACGAGGCTAAACTAAACGAGGCTTTTGATTCTGTTGAACATGTAATTTTAATATTTTCCGTCAACAGGACCCGCCATTTTCAGGTGGGTTAGAAGCACAACAAAGAAGACAGACAATCTTTTTATAATTCAATTTTTCTCATGTTTGGTGTTCATTAATCAATATGAGTTTATTAATGTTGCCCAGGGCTGTGCAAAAATGACTTCTAAAATTGGTGGTTCTGTTGGTGGTGGTAACTGGAAATCTGAACATGGGACTGCACATTATGGACGGAATTTCTGTGTGAGATGGCTTAAGGTACATATTTTGCAAACCATAAATATGATTTCGTAAACAATATTTTTAATCATTATGGTATAGACCGAACTCGAATAAATAATTTAATAAATATGTTGCCCTTTTTTTGTAAGCTCAATGAATTAAAGCATAAGAAACTTTAATTTTATCTGCTTTGCAGCTATGTGAACTGTCCTTCCATAAAACTCGACACCTGAGGAACCCTTACAATGAGAATTTACCAGTGAAGGTACCATCTCTTGCTATGATGCTGTTGTTGTCATATCATTGCTATTCTTATGGTTATTATAATTCTTAATTATTCTCATTATTTTACATTATGGTTGTAGATAAGCAGAGATTGTCAAGAACTAGAGCCCTCGATCGGTGAACAGTTAGCGTCTCTTTTGTATCTTGAACCAGACAGTGAACTCATGGTACGTTAGCTTATTCCTTTTTAATCTTTTCGATTAATAAAACATGTTATGATGCTTTAAAATTTTAGTGTTCCCAAAAGGATGTGTGTTTCAGATTCGGATTTCAAACACTTAGAAGAATTGGAAACCTCGAGTATAAAAGTAGTGATTTGATTTTGAACCATTTTACTTGGCTTCTCATTGCGAACAGCAGTTTTCATGTGAAATGCAAAAAACGATATTAAATAATTTGCGTGTTATTTTTTACAGGCAGTATCACTTGCAGCAGAATCAAAACGAGAAGAAGAGAAGGCGAAAGGAGTAAATCCAGAAAATGCAACTGAAAATCCTGATATTGTCCCGTTTGAGGACAATGAAGAGGAGGAAGAAGAAGAGAGTGAGGAAGAAGATGACACTTATGACCAGGGTTTTGGCATGGCGGCACAAGGCGGCAGAGGGAGAGGCAGAGGGCTATGGCCACCTCATATGCCACTAGGAAGGGCACCTCGCCCTATGGCTGGAATGAGAGGTTTCCCCCCTCTCATGAACATGATGGGGCCCGATGGATTTTCTTATGGTGGAGTTGGGCCCGATGGGTTTCCCCTCCCTGATCTAATGAACATGGGCCCTCGTGGATTCGGTCCATTCGGGCCTAGATTCCCAGGTGATTTTCAACGCCCACCGTTTTCTAATATGATGTTTCGCCCCGGGCCCCATGGGAATTTTCCAGGGGGTGGATTCGGGATGATGATGGGCCCTGGGCCTGGACGCGCCCCATTCATGGGTTCAGCAGGAAGAGGTGGTCGACCTGGTTTTCCACAGCAACAGTTACAGACCTCTCAGAATACCAGTCGGACCAAGAGGGATCAAGCGGTGGTTAGTGGTAACGATAGATATAGTGGTGGCGGTGATGGTGCTACTCAGCCCATGGGCCAAGACATGGGTCGGCTTGATGATGACACCCAACATGGTGGTGAAACCACATTAAGAAATGGTGAGAGTGAAAGTGAAGATGAGGCGCCAAGGAGATCCCGACATGGTGAAGCAAAGAAGAAGAGACGTGGCGGCTCAGAGGGTGATGCCACCGCAACCTCTGATGATAAAGTTTAACCGACGCCTGAAACTTTTGGGGTAGGTAACTTCAAATATAATTATGTTTGTCGTGTTATTGATAGTTGGTTTTTTAGGAGCCATAATCCTGTAGTGGATATATCGGTTTTTTTTTTTTTTTTAAGGTTTTATGTTTTTCAAAAAGTTCATATTGTAGCAATGCATATGCAGCAATCGACTTCACTTGTGTCAAATTTAGGACAAGTTTTCATTTTGAAAAGTTTCATACATGGTGTAATTTGTTATGCTATGTTTTATTTCATAAGCAATGACCTTTCCTTGATGTTACTAGATAAAACTTGTCGGGTAACAAGTTAGAAGATAATCGTGGGTTTGGTGCTATGTAGGGGTGTAAACAAGTTGGTCAAATTGAAGCTCAATTAAGTTTGAGTGTGACTTGTTTAACTTAATAGAGCTTTAATCTCGTTTGTTTTGAGCTTTATAGGGGTGAACTTTCAAGTAATGGTAAAGTTGTCATATGACTTGAAGGTCACATTACAATCTCTTGTAGGTAAGGTTGCGTACAAACCTAAGATGATCCAAAATCCTTTTGAACCCAACACATGCACGGACTTTGTACCGTAAGGTTGCCCTTTTTGTTTTAAGTTTTATGTCTAAAACTTATGCCTGGCTCGTGAATATTTTTATGAACTTGGCTTGTCTCATCAATTATTTATTAATTATACATCGCTTGCTCTTTTATCATAAACATATGCAATAATATATTTACGTAGTTTAGGCTTGTGGCCTAATTAAACTTAATGCTCGAAACGTAAGCTTGTGAACAGCGTGTAGTAGTATATCAAATTGATAAATCACTACTAGCAACACGTAGTAGTATGTCAAATTGATAAATCATTTTTAGTTTAGATAGAAAGATATCACCTTATGCTTATTTTGTACTTCTCTAGAAAATTTATAAATTAAAATATGTATGATGTTTGACTTAGTTTCCGTTTTATACAGGATCCAAGGACCTCAGCTATGAATTTATGATTTAAAACAATACTTTTACAAAAATAATCTAGATTTACATACAAATTGATACCTACATACCATAATAGTAACAAGGTCTTACCTTTGACTAATGTAAACCATATTATCATGAAACCAAAAATAAGAACTTCCATTCATAAGATTCATCTTATTTTACTAATGAAACTTTAGACATTAAGAATCTTAACGGTGTAAAGGATCATAAGGCATTTTAACGTACAACATTTCGTAAGAGAATTCATTGAATGAGAAGCCACCATCGGAAAAACCATTTTCAGGTCTGGAGTTTGCCAATGGGAGAGAAAGAATCATTATCCCTATTTCCAACTGTATACCCCATCAATAATGTACATAATTAGTCTGAATTACACAAGAAAAAAAAAAAGTCTAGCATTTAACCGTGTCCTACAAGCAGAACAACGCTATTAAGGTTTCAACAACTCAACTAAACACCGCCCGACTGCTATCCATTATTCTGGTTTGTAAGTGGTGGAAGACGGTGAAGAAACCTCCAATTTGTTAAGATCAATAGGAATATCATCCATAGGACTAGCCTCAAGATTACCTTTAGGGAGGCTATCAGTTGCAGCTTGAGATGTTTCAGCTGGCTTGGTGGTCATAACCGATGTTTTAGTGGCGCAAGATGGTGAAGAAGCCCCCACTTTGTTAAGATCAATAGGAATATCATCCATTAGACTACCTTCAAGATTACCTTCGGGGAGGCTATCAGTTGCAGCTTGAGATGTTTCAGCTGACTTAGTGGTCATACCCGATGTTTCAACCAATGATTCCAGTTCTGGTTCAGGTTCTGGTTCTCTCCATTCAATCCATTCAGGTGGCTTATCACTCTCACAAGGTCTTGACTCATCAGTTGACTTCTGGATAACTATATCGTCTAGGTCAAGTATTGACGTGGGGGCCTTGGATGTTGCTGAATCAACCAAGTCTTTGTCATTTTCATTTGAAGCAACTGCATCATCACCACCGTTGCCGCCACTAGTGACGTCGGTGTTGGGCGAGGGTGAAGCTACCGTAGTGGTTGATTGGTCATGGATCACCCTCTCCTCCTCGAAAGCAAACCAGTTTGAGTTTGTGAAAAGCGACCCACTGAAACAAGCGTGCAAAAGGTAAAATGGTAAATTTCCGTCACTCCGACCGTTTATCTAAAACACTTACAATGCTTGATTTGGTCTTCGGTCCTATCAATATCAAGTATAATATGTTCCTAATTTCCTATATTGTATAATGCTTTACAAAATAGTATTTGTTGGGTATCAAGGTTTGTGGAGGCTTATTGGGTCATGCTATTGGACCAACTTAGAGAACACATGGGGCAGTGAATTCAAAAGAGGCAGGGTTGGTCCATTTTGTTTAGTTCTAGGCTTCTAGCCCATATTAATTTTCTTGATATTCACTCTTCTACTTGTAATTCCTCATCTAGAGAGTTGAGAGCATTAGCAATAATAAATTCATTGTTACATTAGAGTGGAAGTAGAGTGGATTAAATTGAACCACTATAAATCCTTGCGTCTCTTGTTTGTTTATTTTTCAGCAGTTGAATGTGTGATTGTGTGTTTGCAGTACTTGAACTCTTAACATTATTTTGTTTTTTATATCTCAACCTGTACTATAAATCAAGATAAATAGCATACCTTCCTTGATCATCTCCCAGTCGAAGTGAAGATATCACCACTTCAGCTGATTCATCATCAAAGTAGACATCCTGTAAAAGTGTAGATATCTTTCATTTATCAAAACTTTTCATTGCTGTAACATTACATATTGAAAAATGAACTTCAAAGAAAAAATTTTAAATATTATTAACTGGGTATAGTTTTTTCATTATGATGACCAGGCTTAACTTCTGTATCATAAGAAGAATAATAAAGATGTTATGTAATTATCCGTGATTAACTTTATAATGATAAAAATGGTTAATTAGGAGTTGCAACATAATATTATACATTAATAAGACAATGACACACATACCTCGTCATCTTTTTCCAGTGAGCCATGAGCCTGGACACAGCAGAAAGTAAGTATTAAAAAAGTATGTCAATGATCCACAATCAGATAGATAACGTTAAAACCAGTAGAACGTACATAAGAACCCTACAATAAGTAGTTTTATCTGTGAAAAGGATATTACGGGTGTGTATCACAAATTTAAGTCTCTCTAAAGTCTAAACACAGTTTTTTTCTGGTCTAAAAGGAAAATAAAGAACAAAGTAGAAAAGAATGCAAGAACTTGATATATGTGCTGTATACCTCATCAATATCATCATTTTCATAGATACCATATCGGAACGCCTGGCTTAAATTATTGGCTAAAGCTGCCACGTCGTAGTCTTTATCTTGGTAATCATCATCATCGCTGTCTCTACCACGATCATGAAGTGTAGTAGGTCTCCTGTTAATTTCAATAGATAGAGGAACAATTATAATAATACAGTAACATGCAAAAAAAAAGTTATAATTTCTCCAAACAAATACATAAATGGTAACATAAAATTGGTAGATAGTTAAATACTGATGCAGTTAGAACCATCATACTGCCCTGAAAAATACCCAAAATAATACTAATCTGATAATTAATTTAATCAGACAAAGAACCAAATATAGTTGGCCAAAAAATGATAGTAAAATACCCACCCGCATGCCCACTGGTACACATTTTCAAGTGTGTTGCGTTTAGTAAGTACATCCGTATGCCACTCTAACCATTCACTATCTCCCTGTCCAAAAGGAATCATTTTAATGTAAAGCAATGGGATGTGAGGAAATGTTAAGAATATTTCACAAATACTAAATCACAGAAAATGAGAAGACATGAGAAACCTGTAAATATGACTGTATGTAGTTATTATTAGACCCTTTTTCAATAAGTTTGTTTGCTATACGCGTCATGTGCCCAACATTTCCTATCCTAGGTGGCGTTCTTCCTTCTGCCGGGAGTGTTGGCTGCAACATTCATTAGATTTTGTTAACAATGGAATAATATATTTCCATGAAAAATAATGAATATCCATAAAAATTAATCATGACAAATTAAAAAAGTAGCACATTACATTCTTTGGATCTGAGTTCAATGCACAATTCTTCTCAGCATCAAGAATTTTCCTGACAAGATGACAATCTTCAAGAATATGCTGAATGAGTGAATTGTTCTTGCTCTCAAGGCAAGAATCTATTATCTGTTCAATGTGGTGGTGAATGAAGTTATTGTATGGATACCTAATGTCATCAAAATAAAGTTGGGTAAATACACAGATACTTATCATAGAATAATTCTGGAGATAGTACGGCTAAATGTAGACTAAGGAGACACTTACTCAAAAAATAATTCTAGAATACGTTTTAAGGCACTGAGGCGGATCAACTCCTTCTCAGCTGCTTCACTACTAACAGTCATTAGGACTGAGATGAATTCAATAATCTGAAATTTTCCATTGTTAAATACCAATTAGTTAAATTTAAATGCTGTGCATTCACAATGATGGAAACCAAGAAAGTAGCTTCAATCAAGGTATAACAATATCAAATAGCCACTACTAACTAATTCTTACAAAGTTACATAACATTAAATCAGTTATAGAATGCTGTGGAGTTTTGCAGAGCAGCAGAATTCGCACATAAATCCATGTATTTATTTTTGCATGAAAAGGTCCTTTTTATAAAGTTTAAGAACTCGATCATGCGAAAAAAAAAAAAATCATTAAGTTTTCATAAGTTCAGGGAAGGGACTTATTTGTTAAAACATAAGTCAAGGTACTTTTTTGTTATGTTTTTATGAGGAATTTACTCATGCAAAAACAAAATCCAAAGACATGTATGCAAATTCAATGAAAGTTCATAGGGTGTTTCAACATTTGGCCTAACTTTTGTTACAACATCTACACAATCCATCACAAAGTGATCAAATCCTAATTAGTGCTACCTAAAGTTAAAGTACATAGATAACCTTTAGGCGATTTTTCCCAAGAGGTGGCTGCAACTTTCCATATGTTGTAAATAAAACATTTTCTTCTACTGAAACATCCAAGAGCTTTAACAAACTTCCTGTGCATTTTAATACCAGATTTCTCAATATTTACGTACAAGCTTCACAAGAAACCATCGTATAACTGAACAAGGTCCAAAACCATGCAGATGTAACCAAATGCAATAAAAATTTACAAAAGCAGCCACTAGAAATTAAGAAAATGTTAGTTTAATATAGTTTCAAAAGCCGACTCTGTGTAACAATACCTAGGCTCTCCAACATGCCTTCCACAGTCTCAGGTTTTGCTGTTACTACAGATCCATGCGTTGATTGCCTATTGTAAATGTAAAAGGTCCCTGAGGTTTGCCTCTTAGGATCCAACAAAGATATGCATACAGACAATGAATGAACTAAAACTGATTTTGGTCTTGAGTCCTCCAAAGCATGGCGGAATAATCTTGCTATGAAACTGTATTATTGAATATGAAAATGATAAATATTCATGTCTTCATTGAATGATATAAAGAAGGTAGATTATACACTGCAAACTGTTCTTCAAAGTTAAAAATTTAAATGCTAACCTTGGGCTGGATATTCTAGCAGCCAGTCCTGGGGGAGCGTATCTAGTTATAGCACAAAGTGCTTCTGCTGCGTTGGCATGCACTTCAGGACAATCCTTCAACAGTTAAGTTGTAAATTTTAGTTATTTGTTCAGAAATTCAAACTTCTTAAAAATATAGAATTAATTTAAGATAAAAATACAGCCATGTTCACTAACATATAGACAATGGGGAATAAATGGTTTCAACATGAATTGCAAAGTTGCCTACTGTACAAAGACACAATATTAGCATTTTGTTTCAGAAAGATTTTAAAGTCGCAAAATTTCCTGTGACAAGTATTGACCAAAATGTTAAAATACCAAGACCACATATACTTCAAAATTTTCCTTATAACATGTTTGATGTTTCAACCAACAAACCTTCTTTTGCATAATTTATACAAAGTCTTCTATAACATTCTAACTCCTTGTAATAAATTATGAAGATTATGTCAAGGTGTAACCACTGCTCCTTTCTCTTTTTTTCCACCTTGAGGGGTGTGTCAAAGTGTTATCATTGATTATTTCTTAGCAAGCTAGAGATCCATAAATGATCTCTAGCCTACATTTGATAATTGGTATGTCAATACTTAAAATGGCTTGATAGCTTATTTCAGCACTTCTAAGTTTCTAACATATTAAAAACCTAGTACAAGATATATTAAGAGACTATAAATGGCCAATTGAATAAGATTCTTATGTGTCTATCATCAAACACTAGAGCAGATAATAGAGTTGCTATTAACACCTATTCACTAAATAAGAATTAATATTTACCGTGGAACTAAACTTATCAACAATCATCTCCAACACATTTGTATCTTCTAGCCACTGCATTGAATCTACATGGCTGGTGAAAAGGTGTTCATCAGCACCGATCAGACGAATAAGAACCTATACAAGAATAAGAATTAGATGGGATCAGACAAATAAGAACCTATACAAGAATAGGAATTAGATGGGATGTAGATATAGTGGCAAAGGACAGTAATGTCCGAGAATTCACCTCCATGATGGATGTAATTCCTATTAAGTCAACCAGCCTTTCAATAATATTCTGATGAGCCTGGCCACCAAACCATAAACTTAAAATTTGAGTAAACTAAAAACAACATAAAAAAGTTACACACTTATATAAAGTTTTAATACAAACTAACCGGTAACTTACTTGAATATAGTTCATTAAGGGAACTGTCTTTCGCAACAACAGGCATACAACAACCTATGGAAAAAAAATAAAAACATCAGCTACCCAAACGAGCAAAATTTAAAAATAATGCATATATGAAAAGGGAAAAATAAAAGTATAGACTCCTGCAAAAATAGCAATGTAATGTGCCATAAGAAAAGTCAAAATTAAAGTTCGAGGAACTTACTTTACTGAAATAGCCAGCCAGTAGAGTACTATGAGGATGTTCTGGTTCAAGGAAGGAGAACAGCAGGTTCATCAACTACAACAAAACATATGAACAACTTATTTCACATTTCTAACTTTCAACACAACACCAAAAAAAGAACAATTGTTCTATACCTCCTCATCCTCCACCAAGGCTTTAAGAATGATATCGACTTCACAAGTAAAGATCTCACAAGCAATAAAAGGAAACCTAAAACATAATAATACTTGCATATGTCTGTCAATGTTTACATGCACAGAAATACAACAAAGGGACATCAAAGCATATGAAAAAACTTATTTTACTTGATGGTCCACAAAAACCTACTTAAATGTTCGCCCCTTTTCAGCATCTGCAGGAGGTTCTTCCACTATGTACCGAACAAGTTGTTCAACTTGAGTCCTTTCCCTCAAACTGCAATAGACAGTTAAAGTATATTTTAGTATTTGACATGCCATAAGCTCAAGAGATGGTTATTGATTGGATTGGATAAAAACAGATTAAACTAGAAAATCACGTTTTTGACTACCCCAAGAATACAATGAGCAATATGCACAATTATGTGCAAGTCGCAAAGAGGTTCTCCCAGAGCAGCATCTACACAATGCATTAAAACTTACAACCTCATGTTATAAAAACTAAACTGCCAATGTCTGCCTCGTAAGTCTGTCATATCCACCAATGTGTACATATATATATGTACTTAATTATGACACTGCAGCACAATTACAATAACTTGGACTCAAATACTACATAACATGTGCAATCATTTCATTATTAGCACCTAGAGCAACTAATATGCATATATGAAACTCAATTCAGATATTATATAATTCAATAAAGACTCGAATCTCACTCACAATTTGCAAAAGCAGCAAGCTGTCTACCAAGTAACTGAAATAGATAACAATAGCATAAACAAAACATAAAGCAACTAATATTAAATCTGAGCGTATGAATCGTTAATTGTTATACAAGCGCCATGACACCACAAGTGAGCACTAGATACTAGAGTCAAGATAATACCATGGAGTCAAATTTAGCTAGAGTTATGGGACTTACAAATTTATAAGCCGGTTATTAAGAGCTTTGCATTCTTGTATTATTTCATCCTCATCTAGAAGCTCCTCTAGAGTATAATTTTCCTTGTCCAAAATAGTATCCACCTGGAATGATAAAAGTAAGATCTCTTGAGACTGTTCAAAGACAAAGTGAATGCATTGAAGCTTATTATTGACTAGTGATTTGGATCACAAAAAGCATAGCACGGCAATCACATCCTAGTTTACCATTCCTTAAGAACAACTAAGAAACCCCTCATCATGCTAACATCATTATCATCAAGAGCAAAAAAGAAGGATGAAAGATACGCACCATCACCATTTATCACTAGTCACAACACCACAAAAAAACAAGTCTTTTGGGCCATTGCACATATGATATATAGTTAATTCTTTGTTTTCACACACACATATATTGCAGTAGGAACACAATCCATCAGGCATAGCCACACAGGATGAATATACTCAATTTCACACACCCAAAACTTCTATATTGTTCACAATAATATAAACTTCCTTCAAGTTCTCCACCCCAATCATAAAAAAACCACAACAGGTCCAGACTTTGTCTAATGGGTAAGTGAACAATTACACCATCTGCCACTTAACCTTTGACTATAACCACACTTACAAACCACAAAACAATCAGTTCACCATCTGCACAAACGGACACCATTTCATTCTACACATGCAGTCAGTAAAAAGAAAACCCCAAACCCCCAAGGACACTCAATTTAGGAAATCAAAGATAAGCTCAACTTTTCAATACAATCAACCCGAATCTGCCATCAAGGTCTCTGTAAAACAACAAAACCTCTGCCAATACTGCTTCCATTTAAGCCTAATCAAATTCACATCATCTTCTTCCATTTCCTTAGCAACCAACCAAACAAGCATACAAATCAAGGAACTATCTTATAATTCGCTCAAACAGTAACTAACCAAACAGAGAACCTAACAATATCTCCAAGCATCTAACCAAATTTCAAAACAAATAAGCAAAAAAATCTAAGATTTACCGGAGACGTAGTGGACAGCCCGGTCATACGCCAGAACATCTTGCAATTGAATTCGAATCGTTAGAATTCAGATCTGCAGCGCCGGAGACGTAGCTTGAAGATCGCCGCAATAAGCTACAAAATCTCGAAACGAAACCCTAGAATTCGGAAATTGAAGGGAAACAATGGTGAATCCGTTGATTTGCTTGTTGGAAGAAGTAGAGTAGGTGAATGATTGATGATGATGATGATGATTGAAAGGAAGAGAAAACCTGCAATAGCGGGAGGGTATATCTCTGTTGCAACTATCTTCTCCTACGTCCATCGATCCATTTTTCAAATTCCAAAGTTAAATCTGAGTATAGTTATTTTACAAAAGAAAATTGTTTTTCAAAAGCTAATATACATTAGTGTATGTGAAGGTTGTGCGTATCATGTAGAGAAATGATTAAGAGTTGGCTTTGTAATATCTCAATCGTTAATTACTAACTAGTAAAAGATCTTACTGGATAAAAAGCTTTGACTCGGTGGTTGTTTGTTACCTTTTTATTGGTCATTAAGAAACTACATTTATATGGTTCGTAGGCTCTTAATGATTAATAGGTAATCATTGAAATGTTACCTTTTAACTATTCAAACTTAGGGGCTGTTTGTTTCAGCCTTTTAATGGTTCATATATATGGATGGTTCAGCATTTAATGATTCAGAGTGTTTGTTTCGTGAGCAGATGTCTGAATAACTAAGCATTTTTGCCTCTGAATGGTTAAGCATTATACTGAGTCCGAATGGTTAAAAACATTTATCTGAGTTGGTCAGTCATTTGTCTCTGAATAGTTAAACAAATATATTAGCTCTTAAGGATTCAGACCTCTTACTGGTTCACACTTAATGGTTCAGATCTCTTAATGGTTTATCACTTACCCATTCGGAAGTTGCCAAACAGCCTCTTACTCTTAACAATTAAAAGATTATGAATCATTAAATGGTTATTAATCATTAAAAGATAACTTTTTAATGACTATCAAAAGACTATCAAACAGCCCTAAACGTTAAACTAATAAGTGCTTTTCAGTTGGATCTCTGAATAACTGTGTAAAATTATTATTTTACCTCTTTGAATTCTACAACTCGTAAAGCTTGTTCAATAGCCACTTGTGCTGCTTCTTTCTCATGAATAAATTGATTGTGTGCTTCATCCAATTTTTCTTTCATTTCTTACAAAGCATTCTATAACTTTAAGATTTCTTCTCCTTGTGCTTTCTCAAAATCAGTCTGCAAATAACTTAAAGTCTTTAGCCTCTTTCTTTTATTTACAATCTTAACTAATAACAATTTCGTCTTATTGTCATTTTATTTTGTAATTTAATTCTAATGTTTTTTAAATAGCGTGTTTGGGTAAACATAAATCCTTCGATTAATCTTTTTGGTTCAGGTTAGAACGTGTAGAATTAAAACAAAAAAAAGATTAGAACCAAAGTTAAAGCTATGTGATTTTAATCAACAAATAATTGCATATGCACTTTACAAAACAAATCCATATCCCAATGAGATTTTAATCATGTGTGCACAACAAATAGAACCAAAGTAGCTATGTGCAAATACTGAGCAAGGAGATTAAACTAGTTTTTATAGTGATTTACAACCCAACTTTAATTCTAATCCAAATCTGCTTCAACGAACATCGAAAGTGTTGATAATTGGACTTGCGGTTTCCGCATTTAAAAAGGGGGAAACAAATTGGACCATAGTAACATCACATGAACACAATGCCAATAAGCAAGCAAGATTGCACATAGAAGAAAATGAAAACCACTAAGATCAATTAGACGTGACTCTGCACATATGAGACCACTAGGTATAAAGAGCACTAAAGATGATAATCCTAAAATGATATGCTCAAAAGAAGGAATAAACCTTAATAATCAAAAGAACCATTGCTAAATCAAAGATTCAACCAAAGTGAACAACACTGAAAACCTACTTAATCGAGTGATACACACTCGTTCTTCAAAATCAAAATAAGCAGCATTGAAAACTTTTTCCGTTCAATCACCAACGCGACTTCATAAAAACAGAACCAAATTACAACGAAACGCATAAACCTAATCGAGATTGATAGCGATTTGATGAAGAAACAAAAGTAGAGAAAGACGAGTCCATGATTTTAGGTCCATCTCTTTTGATCCAAAGAAGAGGCAAGGGGTGGGGTAGGGGTTGTGCCGACAGCGACGGGTGGCGACAACAAAAGGGTGGCGATTGTGAGGGGTCGCGCAATAGATGCAGGGGGATACAATGTCGATGGTGATAAAGGTTTTGTTCGGAGAAGAGATAAAGTAGTCAAAGTTTTCATTCGGCACCTTCTTATTATTTAACCATATAGAGCTTAAGTGAATGGTTAAGATGTATTATTATTTTGAAACAAACACATCTACTTCTTACTTGTTCAAATGAAACCTTTTAATGAAACCATTAAAAGGCTACCAAACAGCCCCCGAGTCTCTTCTCAAACTATTTGTAAAGTAAAAACTAAGTTAGATAGCGGATACGTCCTTTACGTACACTCACCTGTGTTTTTACTCTGTGTCCATATTGTACATGTGTATAACAAGTCGTATACGGGTGCATACAAAATACTTATACATGCGTATACAAGCCCTTATATGATGAATACGATATATATGGGCGTGTATAGGCTTTATATGGTCGTATATGTATTTTTTTAAACAATATCAAATAATTGAATAGGGTATATTGAGATAGTGGATGTATATTAGCCTAATCTTTTCATAAAATAAGTTTCTTATCTAATATTAATATTAAATTCATATTAAAATCTTTAAATTTGTTGAAATTTAGGTGGGGGTGGCCATATGAGATATCTAATACCATATATATAAAGTGTGTCTTAAGTTGTTTCTTAGAAGAGAGATTGTGAGGTACAAGAGAGGAGTAGTTGATTTCTTCATGTAGAATGCTTCAAATGCGTCTTTATCAAGGAGAGGGAGGAGAGAGGAATCTGTTTTTCGGGAGAGGGATAACACATGTGAGCATGGAGGCGGGGGCAAGAGAGTGGTGAGTAGAAAACCGAACTAATAACCAATATTTGATAAAAATGAACCAAACTAATCGATTATGATTAAGTGCATAGGCTATGGTTTTGGTTTTGCATGCGACCATAATCGACCTACATCAAATCAAGTTGAAACACCCAATTGAACTATATATTTCTAGACTTCCACCTTGTTTCGTGATTTCCACCTTGTATTTAATAATTTCTAGCTTGTGTATAATGATGTCTAGATTTGTCTTCATGATTTCTCGCTTGGATACCTCTAAAACCAAACCTGAACATGCAATATCGTTCATGAAAACATGCAAACCATCATGAATGCTTGTAAACGATATCTAACCAATCATGAACGAAACTAACAGTTAACCAATCCAATCATAACCGAGCTAGATTACTAGTTTCGATGGAGATAGTAGCCCTAATTTGCAACCCCTCAACCCTAAAGGCACGATTAATGCATAAGAAATATAGGGATAGGTTTCGGGTTGGTGAATGAGAAATGGTAACATTGCATAATCATCTTAAGCATCGAAGAACAAGAACCGTGGTGAATTGCTTCAAAAGCTGAAGCGAAACGAAGAGATGACTTGCCCGAAATTGACCTAAAACTTTAATTAAGCATACCTAAGGCTTGAAAAAAAGAGTTACAAAACCCATAATATATGAAAATAAGGCGTTTTCATAAGAAAGAATTTGAAAATGAGGTCCATAGCAGACTGTTATGGTTTCATGTTAAAGTCCGCGATGAATATGTGTTCCAAGATGTGAATACTCTTTTATGAAAATGCGAATATTATATTGGACATGCATAGCAGAGTGTTATGGTTTTGGTAGTGGTCTGTTAAGGACCTACACGACCAAAAATCATATAAAAGCCCCCTAAGCTCTTGTTGTTCCCATTTGCATCCACCCCTTCGTCTTTCTCTCTCTACAATTAAACCAAAACTCTCTCTATATATTTTAGGCACCCTAAGGGGTACAGGAATGCATATGAAGGTCATATTTGAGTTCTACATCTTTTTCTTACTAAATACTATGCTTGAGAGCTCTCTGTTTCATGAGGTAAGGCTTGTTTTACTTAAACTCGAGTTAGTACCATGTATGATCATAAATTTGATATGTGGAACTCCATTATAGAGTTAGATCGCTCGTTTGTGGACATGGACATGTCAAGAAGCTGCATGACACTCCAAGAAAGCTTTAGTATGGTTACCTTCACATTGTGAATTGTTGTGGGTTTTGGGTACAACGGGGTTTTTGGAAGAAATTGAACAGGTGTCAAGTGTGCCAGCATACACATTATTTAAATGTTAAAGTAATCACCCATGTTTTCGTAAACAGATATGTCAAAGGACAATTGGACAAAGTTCGATTATGTTCTAGAATGGGTGGTAAATTGTCATTCCATGTCCTTATGCTCGCCACAGGAATTATACACGAGGGGATTTCGTGTTGTGGTGGGTTTAGTCGATTTAGTCATGAAGCTTGAACATATGTGTGAACCTTAGCTCATCTATGTGTGTTTGTCATGAGCATGTTGGTTGTTGATCAAGTAAAAGAGACCCTGACTCGAGATCACTAACGTGACTAGAGTAGATCAATTGGGTTAGCTCGGGTGTGAAACCCATGGGTTACGTGCTCTAAGCTAAGGCGTAATGGTTGTGGTACTATGTTTCAGGGTTGCACTACATTAAATAAAGCTCGCAAACCAATATCATCAAAGTGAGTCTAACCGTCTCCTTTTTCATTTAATGTTTGGGGTTGTATCTGAGCTATGTAATTGTTTGGTTAAAATGTTTGATGTGCGACTAAGTTATATTATCTCCGATGAGTTAACATACTATAGCTTAGGTGCTTCTAGCATCGGTCACTATTAGTCACGGGAAAATCATTATGGTGAGTGGCTGGGTTTGGGTAGAACTGTTCATCACCTCGGGGAATATATGCACTTATTTTGATCAGATCTAGGTAGGAGGGCCTCACTTTAAGGTTGAGGTACTACGTGTTGTGGCGTCAAACATTATGATCATGCGGATCAGACAGGTGAGCCAAGGAGTCCAGAAGGATTGTTGATGCACCTGGCCTTTATGTAATTGTTGAGGCATTGGGATTTGGTTAGTCAGGGTGCCTTTAACCTACCCATCGTCGTTGTTGTAAAACATAGAGTGGCATATATGTTATGCGGACACTAGGCAGCAATGTGTCGTTGCTTAGTGAGATTTGATTTGCTAAAAACTCACTTGCGCACATTATTATGTTGGCCTTGTTTTGGATTCATCGGTCATGACTCATAAACATTGTGTTTGTTGACGTGTTTTAACTAGTGATACAAGTACTGTAAAAGCTAGAAGGCGATAGCTTAGTTCAAGGAACTTGATGTAGTGTTTAGGTGTGTATGGTTACTCCATACGGTGTTTTGTCTGGATTGAAACTATGTGGGAGCAGTGGGTTTTTGTAGTGTTATTTTGGACATAATGTTGGAATGGCATATACCTTGTAAACCACAGTGTATAGTTTCAATTCGGTGCTAGCTTATGGTCTTGATTGTAAGTCTTTCGCTATATTGTATAGTGTATCATGATACAACAAGTCGTGCCCAATGGAGGGGTGTGATAACCAATGGTCAACTAGTAATATCGAAAGAAAAAAAACCACACTAAACTGATTTTCTCACTTCTTAGAAAATGGTGTGTCGGGGCAATGGATGACATAGTGGACACTCCTTATTTTGGATGCTTAAGAAACTTTTAGACATTTTTTGAGAAGAAGAAGGTGATGTGAAGGAGAGAGCAAATGTGACGAAGGAGAAAAGGAGGAGCAAAAGTAAGACGACTTGTGTTAATGTCAAGTAAGCATATAAGACAACTTGTGTCAATGTCAGGTCTAGTTCTAAACATCTAATTATGTAACCACCTTATATATTATATTTACTAAATATGTTTACATAATTTTACACAACATTTTAACAAGGGGTGAGTCTGGTTAGTTCAGTTCATTATAACTAAATCTATAACCAATGTTTTGGTTTTAGGTTTTTATAACTGTTTGTTTTCATTATAGACTGTTTGATTAATTCAGTTATTGATAGGCTAAATTCGTTAACCTATGGTTAAACATCCGCACTAGACATACTAGATTCAAGCTAATTTCAATTAATAAATTTAACTATATCTTTGGTCAATAATATTCACAATTCTTTAAATTTATAAAAAAATATTAGAAAAACTATATATTATTTAAAAATTAACAGCAAACGTTTTTTTCCTAATAGCATAATGTCACGGACTGATTTGTTCAGTTCTCGTGTGGCACTTAGATTCGTTCTAAGTCAGCCTTCTTGGTCTCGAATGGATGGTTTATGCAGCGGAAATCTTTGTAAGGGAACGTTAGATTTGTAGTACGCAAGTGGAATGCTTGTGATGTGTGATTACAACACAAGTATGAAGCTTGTATTACTTATGAACACAAGTACAAGGCTTTGAGTTACAAGGAACTTAGGTGGTGCAAATGAAGCACCATCATCTTATTTATACTAGTTGTCCATGATCTAGATTCTTCTATATCTAGATTAATCTATACATAATATCTAAGACTAGATATTTTGATGGAACTCTCTAGTTGGTCCAAGACATTTCAAGATATTTTTCAAAGGTAAACTATGTAGCTCTATTTAGATTCTTCCATGATCTTTCATGGCTGTTTAGTTAGTCTTCTTAGTAGCCTTTGAGCCACGTTTTCTAGTGCCTTGCGGGGACGTTCTAGAGCCTTCCGACGTTGCCATGTTGCTGCAGAATTGTGTGGGCTGTTCCGGAGTCTTCCGGGCAGCCTTGGTTGCTTCAAAAGTGCCCCTAATCGATAAAAATTAGGGTGTTGCGATCTGCGTTTTGGCGGGTCGTGACAATAAGCTGACTATAAAAAAACCAATAGCACAGATCACACCTTGGTGACATGGTGTTTTACGTGTGAAAAGGTGGCCATGATTGGACCACAACTGACGCCATGCAATGAATGCCACATGGTCTAAGGGCACCCCCAATCTCCTTTAAAAACACCCTCAAACACTCTCTTTCTTCTCTTCTCCCTTCAATCACAATACTAGGTTAAGAGCATTGTCTTATCTATTTTCAACATCAGTCTGGTTTTTTCTCTCTCCTCTTTTAAAAGTCTAGTTTATCCCTTCTTACATTCTCTCTCATATCCCTCTCTCAACCCGTCAAAGCCCTTCTAGGAGGCCCATTGTGGATCATACTATTGATTTACACAAGTTACATAGTTTAGCACAAAAAAATATACATTTTCAAGGTGAAGTTGAAAGATCAAAACAAACTGCTTATTTGGAACTTACTATAAAAATGATAAATTAGATTTGGGTTACAAACGAACCGAACAAACATAAACAAAAGCTTGTTCATTTTGGTTCATTTACCGAAATTATTCATGAACCATTCATGAACACTTACCGAACGAGATTCCTTGTTCGTATTCGGTCATTAAGAAAATGAACTGTTCACGAACACTTGCCGAACACAAGCAAACACAAACAAAAGCAAACGAACAAAAACAAACTTTCATGAACATAAACAAACACACAAAAAAAAAAAAAAAAGAAGTTTATGAACAGAATTAATACAATTGATCATATAGTTTAGAATCAAATTTGCATTTTTATCGCAAACATCATACAATTCCACCAAAAATAAATAAGTACTTAACACATATCCAAAAATACTTTATATAATTATCATAAACATATCTGACACAAAAATTAAAAACATAAACAAACACATTAACGAACATAAATGAACATATCATCAGACCAAATGATGGCCAAACACCAAATTAAAAATGATTGCCGGTTTCTATAATCAACCCATTTTCAGGCCAAAAACAGACCAGAGCAAGCGTAGCCCGGACCAAAGCGGTGATCAATTTTCATATTAAAAAAAAAACAAAGACCAAAGAATGGAGCGGTCAAAGATTGGCCCGGTTCAGGCTGGTTCCATTTGTTCTTTCTTTAATAATTTAAGCATTTACCTATAATGATTAACAAAGTATAGCTTTAAAATTAATTTTCAACCAAATTCTAACAATCATATAAATTAAATAAGAAAATAAAAAACTTTTAAATTAATTTTCAACCAAATTCTAACAATCATATAAATTAAATAAGAAAATAAAAAACTTCTACCAAATATTTTACCCCTGCAAAAAGATACTATGACGATGTAAAATGACCATAATACCGCTTAGTAGAATGACCATACCCCTGGATGTTTTCGTATTCTTCTTAACCTTATGAAGCTAGTATTGCATTCTCAGTTGCTATTAAACTCATATGCAGATCAAGATATGTACCAATAAGTGGCTAGTTAGTAAGTCCGACCTAACGAGTAAGCAGCTTCTAGTAATAACCCTCATCTACAACAAAAAATTAACAAATTAATGGATAATCAAATAGCCCAATTGTAAAATAAGGGAAAGATTGCATACGAAAGATTGCATACCACCACCGAGATCATCATTCATGTTAAAGTCATCTTCATCGTCATCAAAATCAGGGTTCTGCACGTCCATAAATTTAAAATAAATATATATACAGTTATGGTTTGATTAGTGGCTATTAGACAGTAAACACTTAGGACGGTATGCAAATAAAAAACAGGTGGTAATTTCAGCTCATTAGTATAGAAAAAGCCGGTTCTGGTAGTATATTGTTGGTAACGGGTCAAACACATTTAACATAAAATATTTGCTAAGATTGAAACATCTCAAATGGGTCAAATAGGTTAACCATAAAAATTTTGCCAAACTGAAACATTTCAAATGGAACAAACAGGTTATACGGGTAAAAGTTACCTAACATCTATACAGCGTTTTCAGATGCTTTTGTCATATTTATAACAAGCTGTATTATTATGCATTAGAGTGCGCCCAATCATCTTTAATACAGTTAGTTAATTCACAAAATTTTATTAAAAAAAAAAAGAATGAAAAGGTGGCCGGGCTGCCGAACCAGATTTCTTTTAACCCACAGATGAAAGTGGCATAGTTTTCCCTAAACCCATGTTATACGCACGTGTACTAAAGATGCGTTCTCTTTATTTTAATATTAATTTATTCATTACTAGTTTAAGGTTAGATATACCTGATCATAATCATCACCACTGTCCTCTTCTTCCTCTTCAATATTTTCATTATCCTCATCCTCCTCTTCATCTTCTTTCTTTTCCTTTTCACCATCATCTTGACCCTAGGAAATAAAGCCAGATAACAGCATGGTTGTTAAGTTTGAAAAAGATATAAACACGTTGCAGCCAGAGGCCAAAAATATTGTTTAAAAATAGTTTCAAACGATAGAAAATTACCCTAGGCCCTTGATCTAGCTTCTCAAAGAAATCCAATCTCTGCATGTCTGCCCAAAAGAATATATTGTCAAAGATGCGACTTAAATCCAAGATTAGAAGGGTGATTTTGTCTTATTATTTTGTGGTTAACTTAAAATTTACAAATATTTATCTAACCTGACTGGGGATCCCATCGAACCTTCTTATTGCTGTGCCTCACATTCTTTGCAACTGTTTGACAGAAAAATAAAAAATAAAAAAAAAATAAGTATCTAAACAGGGAGTAAGGTAAAAGTAGACAAAATAATCATAATACTTAATTAATCATAATATACGAAATTAACTACAAATGTCAATGATTTACCTAGTTCTGCAGGAACATAGTCATCTGTCATCTTCATATAGTCTGAAAGTGGGGGCTTTCTTATACCTCCATTTCCTGCTACCACAGTTTCCACGTAACAGTATTAGAGGTAGCAAAATGGGCAAAAGATAATTTTTTAGAATTGGCTGAAAAGGAATCATTTTTTTTCTTGAATTTCATTAGTAACTAACATTTTCATATGATAAAAAACCATGTTATTACCATAATACATAGGTTCTGAAATAAAACAATTTAGGAGGTTTTATGCAACTTTTATACATTTTGAATAAAATATGGCCCTCTCCAATGATTTTTCCATGAGCAAGTTTGTAATCCTTGAAGATTTGAAAATGAAAAAGAAAGATTCCAAGCATGGAGTCCGAAAAAATGTGCGCACAGAGAAACAGGAACAACTATTCTATAAACAAGACAACATTATATAACTAACGATCAAAAATACAAATTAGACTTCATTAAGGGGAAAAATAGTTCAGTAAATCGAATGCCTACTTTCAGAATCTTGACTGGAAGCCTCCAAATGATAAGGAGATGAAATCCAAAACTTCTGCAAATCATTACCCCATGATATTAATCCCCGGAATTCTTCTTTTTGTTTAAGATTAACATCAGGGTATTCTTTGATTTCCTGCAATAAGAAACATATCATTTTGCTACAAAACATCAAACCCATTTTTCATGGTGAGGATAATGTTGGCGACCACAAAATTTGGGACCAAATGAGCGGTTTTTCCCGATGCTATCATGGTTTTCAATCACATAGTCGGGCGGGTATGGCGTAATGACTAGTGCTGGAATCCATTTACTTAAAACTTGAAAATGATGCAGAAATTAGAGAAAACAAAATCAAAACTTGACTTACAGGAAATATTTCAAACTTCTCTTGTTTTGCAAAACTACCAGGACCATGACCATATCCACCATGCCCACGTCCCCTCGCTTTATACGCCATATGAAGAAACCCAAGCACCAATGCAACTTCAATCAGCTCCAGCATGAAAATTACACAACCTCATGATCATTCATTCACAAAATAACCAATAACCAAAGTATGGATTGAAATCAATAAGTACTACTAAATGAAATGCCAATTAGATTATCTAAATTACTAATACATCATGGTAAACTTGATAACATTTATACAACTTAACACAGATTTTTCACCCGGATTCAGTCTTAACATAAAAACCACCAATTCATTAATCAAAAAGCAAACTAAACGAATTTAGTTTTTGCCTAAATGCTTTAGAAATTCTGATTTGCCTAAATACTTTATGCCTAAACACCCAATCATCTAAGTTCCAACTATCTGGCTCAGCACTTAGCAATCTGCTTATATACAGAAGATAGCAATATGGCACAGAAGCTAAATTGTTATATGTTAAGAAAGCAACAACTATGCAGGTAAAACGATTAACTATTTAAACACGAACACGACACGAAAACTTATAGTGTTATTTTTTTTAAGCACTATGCTCGATGATGGTGGTGTGGTGAATGTTCGATGATGGATGGTACCTATGGATGCTCGATGGTGGTGATGTGGTGAATGTTCGATGAAACGACGGTACTTGTGGATGCTCGATGAATTGCATAATCATCAATCGATGATGGAGGCTTTATTTCTTTCTTTGGAGGGTGGGTAGGGTTTAATTTTAACTCTTCAATAATATGTATGTATATTTAACAATTTTTAAAATTAAATATTATAAACATGTTATTAACAGGTCTTAACAGATTAAGACATGAATTTTATCGTATTTTAACGTGTTGATCTGTTTAATACACAAAACCTGTTAATTTTCTGTCGTGTTAATGGGTCCATGTTAGAAATTACCAGCCCTACCCGGAGAGACAGACAGGAATCACTTGGGTAGCTGAAATATGTTTTAAGCAATGTTTTTAAAACCGGACCGGATGGTGAACCGGATGTCTTACCGGTCCGCTGGTTGGACCGGTTCAACCGGTAGGACCGGATATAAGAACCGGATAAAATTATAATTATTTTTTTATAAATATATGTAAAAATTACAAAAAAAATAAAAAATTATATAAAAAAACCGGTTCGACCACTGGTTCAACCGGTCCGGTTCCCGATCCGACCGCCGGTTCGACGTTAAAACGGTTTTAAGCACCGAACCGGACCGGATTGGAGTCCGGTTCCCGGTCCAATTGGTTGGACCGGCCGGTCCGGTCCGGTTTTCAAAAGCATGGTTTTAAGGGCCATCCGGTCCGGTTTTCAAAACCATGGTTTTAAGTGCCCATTATTGAATAGAAATCCTCAACCATACTTGTTACATTGTTTTTAATTATTTCTGTTTCTTAAGGTAGTGTTTGGTACGCAGGATTTAGGGACGAAATGGAATGAACCATTAAGGGTGAATGAATAAAAACATGTTTGGTTGATGAATGTAATAGAATGAACCATTACATAGTTGATTTTATTCCATCAAATTCATTCCATCCAACCCCCCTTCTTTTTTTTCATTCCATCCCCTCTTTCATCATTAGTCACCAACGCCACCCACTCACCCACCGCCATCGACCACCACCTCCGCCAACGCCAACCACCGGCCACCACCGCCACTAACCGCCGCCGGCCACCACCATCGCCCTCCAGCACCGCCACCGGAAACCACCACCGGCTACCATCGCCGTCAGAAACCACCATCGGCCATCACCACCGCCGGCCACCACCGCCTGCCACCACCGCCGCCGGAAACCACCGCCGGCCACCACCATCACCGGCCACCGCCGCCGCCGGAAACCACCGCCGGCCACCACCATCACCGGCCACCGCCGCCGCCGGAAACCACCGCCGGCCACCACCATCACCGGCCACCGCCGGCCACCACCATCACCGGCCACCACCGCCGCCGGAAACCACCCCCGGCCACCACCATCGCCGACCACCACCGGCCACCACCATCGCACGTCATCACCGCCACCGGAAACCACTGCCGGCCACCGCCGCTGGAAACTATTACCGGCCACCACCGCTGGCCACCACCGCCGCCGAAAACCACCATCACCAGAAACCACCGCAGGCCGCCGCTACTTCGTATTTTCATACCTAACAAACAACACAAAGTAATGATTCATTAATTAGGGTAACCAAACAGGACAATGAAATGTAATGATTCATTTCATTCCATCATTCATTCCATTCACTCATTCATTCCATTCATTCGTCCATTCCATTAACTCATACCAAACAGACACTAAGTTTCTTTTTCTTTTCTTTTCTTGTATTCCTTTTGTTTCTATTAATTTGTAATCCATCTTATTTGATTAATGAAAATATTATGTTTTTTTTTGTAAATGATGGTCCTACAAAATAAACCATATATACAACCTAAAAAGCACAAAATCCGTATGATACAATCAATTTACAACTAAGCAAGCTACAGATAGCAATAAAAAAATAAAAATATAAAAAAAAACTCGTACACAAGACAAGAAAATAAATAAACAAAACAATAAAAATTTAAGGTCGAATTTGAAAAAAAAAAAAAAAAGCCCTATAAAATTAAAGATCAAATAGAATTTACCTTATTATTAAATGACAGGAGGAACAGTTACTTTTTGTTTACAACTTGCTTTGCATAGGGTACATGTTCTTCTTCTTTTTGTTTGTTGTGCCTCCTTAAATGGTATTCTCTGGCTCTTTGTTTTCTAAGCACACGGTATCAAATGAGAGAAAAGGCTTCCCGGTTGTGGTTTGCCATCGCCTATGTCGCCGCCTTAGGGCCGGGGCGAATACCTTGTTTACACCGGGTTAGCCCCATGTCGTCAGCGGTTTAGTGCGTCATGTCACACCCCGACCGACGACGGAATCATCGGAGCGGACGAATGTGAATCGATTGCTCATAGTTCATGGTGGTAAATACGTTGAAATATTATTAAATGTCATTTTCATTAAATAAGTCCAATAAAATATTTCATTACAATACAATAAAGATTCAAACAACATAATAAAGTCTTTTATTAATCTAGATCCAAGTCTTATATGAGCATGTAGAAATCCTCTAAACTGCATCCTGAAACATGTTAAAAATACAATCAACATATGATGTTGGTGAGTTCCCATGAATTTGTACATACATATTTAAACAACTTTTAAGAGGCAATTCAAATCATAGGTTAAGAAATAATGCAAGAATATATAGATAGCATAATGATACAATCAAACCTTGACAAAAGAATGGCCACAATAAGATATACGATTAGCTAAGTGTACTTGGTTCCCATGATGAACAAGAATACGTCATCAGGAGCCGGCAATAACCTCGGCTTTAGCACCAAATAGGCTTGTCAAGCCCATAGATCTATGACGTCGCTAGACTAGCAATAGTTAATGATTGTTTTTACAAGATGACTATCATATAATGCTCACGATTATCTCAAATAACCATGACAAAATTTATAAGATGAATTGTACGTGCATTACAAGTATTAAGATATTTTACAAGTGTGCATTTATACGGTTAACATGCTTCACCTCAAAGATGTGAAATAAAAATGAAAACGGGGTATGGAAAACTCACAATTGAAAATAAGATGATTTGAATAATAAGCTAGATTAGACACCAACGATCTCCTCATGGCTTTAATCCTAAGGAAAGGTGTCTTATATTAAGTCAATATAAAGATTAAAGAATAGATATGAATTAGGGTTTCAATTGGAATTTGAGATTTTGATAATTAGGTTAAATAAAATAATGTAACCAATTATATTTTGATTCCATAAAGATGAAATAAATTGATTAAATAATTAAGATTTAAAACGACAATGAATCATTAATGAAATTGAACAATAAATATCACTTAAATATTTACTTTATAATAGATGATTAAGTAATGGTTGAGTATTAAAGTATCACAAAGAAATAATTAATTTAATAATTAATTATGAAATAACTTGGTCAAAATAATTAATTAAATAATTAATTATTTAAATAAGTTATAAGATAATTTATTTGATTTAGAACCATTTTAATAAGTAAAAAAAAAAAAAGATAAACCTTTAACATAAAGAAAATGAAAGTTACAATTTTGTAGAATTTCTAGAAATTTATAATTAAATTCTGAATTAATACAAAATACTTTCATATTAATATAATGAAGTAAAAACTATTTTATATTAATCTTTATCTTAATATAATGAATTAAATTTGGTATTAAATTCTTAAAAGAATTTTCAAATAATTTTTGTCATGATTTTTATGATGTTAAAGCCTTTAGAAAAAATATATATTGTTAAAATTTTCAGAAATTAAATAGAAATTTTCTTATATAAATTTAATTAACAAAATAATTTTTATTTTAATTGAATAGAATAAGAATAAATTCTGTGATTTAATTTATAAAAGAAAAGGTTAAAAAAACGTTTTGAGGGTGCCAAGGGTTGAACCCGGGACCTCCTGTGTGTGTGCGGATAGTATTAACCGGTGGGCTGAAGGCCCGGATATTTTTTCAAAAAGAATTTTATAAATCCATTAATTAATGAATCCCCAAATTGCCAAGAACCCTAGCTTCGATTTGTATCAAATTGAACATCCAAACGATGTTTTTAACGAAATCAAACATAGGGCTTTTGTTTCCCACTTGAAATTGAGTATGAGGATGTGTAGAATTACCTTTATTGAATCGAATCGCAGGATGACCAGATGGTTAAAGAGTCGCGACTGTTGTGAGTATGGTTCAATATGCAAACGTTGATGATAATCAAATTAATTTTGTATGAAGCTTCTGAGGTTGACAGGGATCAATAGCCCTTTACTAATTGTAACCAATATAGCTCAGAAGGGTCCTTCGAAAGAGTTGCAGGTTGCGATGGTTATGGTGATTGAATTCGATTTTAACATATTCCCTCTGTTAAATAGGTACAATTGGATCGGTTTCAGAACGAACGAATTATGAGTTTGATTCGGGTGTTTCGAGTATAATTTGATTGTAATTACATAGTGTTAATAGCAATGATTGATATGATTGAATTCGTAATGCTCACAAGAGCGTTTTTGATCAATTAATTCGATTAATTGTGTTAGTAACCGAGGCGAAACAGTTTGAGATTCGAATGTGATGTTTCGGTTTCGATTGAAGACTTAAACAAGTACATTAAACGAATCGAAACGGGTACTAAGCTCGAATAACACAATCGAGGGTGTTAGGGCGGTTTAATTGCATTATAATCGGGTGTTTTGGGTGTGGAGGGGTCGCCGGAGGAATGGCCGGAGTTGGCCGGAGACAGGGGGGGTCAACGGTGGGGGTAAATGGGGTTTGGGTGTTTTAAAAAAATTACATTCTAGTCCCTGAAGTTTGAAAGTTTATGATTTTATGTTAAAACTGTAAAGTTAAGTTTTGTAAATTACACTTTTAACCCAAACTTTATAAAACTCTAAATTTAACAATATCTCTACTTATTTATAAAACATTTATAAACTTTATAAGTTTGCTAAACTTTGAAATTGAACTATTTATTTCAATTTAATAGCTAAAACTTATAAATGACAAATAAACTTTATTTTATAAATTATAAAATTTATTATAAATTGTTTAAATGATTTAATAAATTGAAATTGAATAAATGGTATAATTATTGTATTTAAAAGATTAAAATAAATTAAATAGCTAACTAATGAATTTGGTTTGTAAAACTGACTCAAACGGATTCGGGCTTGGGTTTCTATTTTCAAAATGGGCAGATGTTACACGCCACCCCTTTCAGGCTTCTTTTTGTCTCTCTTGATGTTAAAACCGGTGGGGTTCTAGAGAGAGTGTGGCTTCCTGGTAGTTGTTTATTGCCAATATTACCGTCACCCACCGCCAGAGACCATCATCGTTCACCTCAGCTTTTTCGTCTTGGTTTCCACCCACCGTTGGAGGACACCACCATTTCCCGTACACCAGACGCCTTTCTTCATCGATGGAGGTTTGGGTTTTTGGTGAATCCGCCGGTTGCGGTGGTCGTCGCTCGGTGGCTGTGGTGGTTTGTGATGCTTGCGGTGGCGGTGGAGGTGACCATGGTTGTTAGTGAGACCAGATTTGGGTTATGAATGTTGTGCAGACGATGCCAGCTCTGTCTCACTTTATGGTCGATCACGATTGCCTCACCTGAGACCGCATCTGGTTAACGATGTTGATGGCGGCGGTGGTGATGGTGGTCCGGTGGATTTGAGCTGTGTTGATGATGATGAGCTTTGCCTCATCTGAGACTAATTCCAGTAAGCTACTTTGTTTGTGTTATGGTAAAGCTTTTGATGACGACGAGTCGTTGCTCATCCGAGACCATATGTGTTTGGCCATGTTTATGCGTTCGGTTACTGTGGCTATGATTAGAGTGTAAATTTTGTTTTGGTTGTTATGGTTTGGCAGCCGTTTATGGCATGCCACCGCAACCAGATAACGAATCTGAGCCCAGTTACTGTTACATTATTATTGTTGTGAAGTGTTTTTATTTGGCTATGCTTGTATTCGAAAAAATAAGTCTGTTACCTTGGCGTGGCAGTCAACAGTGGTTGGCAGCCATAAGCGGATTTCGGTTCTGAGCCAACTGCTTCACATACGTTGATGATGGATTACCTGAGACATAATTAATGATCTCTTCATCACATGTGCAACGCACGTGTTTGTATTTAACTAGTTTACTTAAAAAGGAAAAAAAGTAATAAATAGGTGATGAAAACTCTAGCATGCTAATATGTAAATAATAATGTTTAAAAGAATGATAAGTGAGTCATAAGTCACTTTGTTGCCGCACAATGCGAGAAGTAAAGCTGCAAATGAACCGAATGGGAATGAACAAGGTTCATTCGTTAAATGAATAAACTTGTTCATTAACTGTTAATGAATACTTACCAAACGAGAATCTTTGTTTGTGTTTGTTCATTAAGGAAATGACTATGTTTATGAACACTTACCGAACGCAAACGAACACAGATAAAGGCCAACGAACACAAACAAATGTTTATGAACATAAACGAACACAAACAAAAATTCATGAACACAAAAGAATACAAAATAATCATATGTTATTTTTGAATAAATCTGCATTTTCATGATAAACATTACACAAAATCCATAACAAAAAATAAACACTTAGCATTAATATCCAAAAATGGTTGACATAATTATCATAAACATTACTGACATAAAATTAAAAACATAAACGAACATATAAACATATATAAACGAACATATAAACAAATATAAATGAACACATTATCAAACGTTCACAAACGAACATTAAAGAACACATTATCGAACATTAACAAACATAAATGAATGAATGTGGCCTGTGTTCATGTTCGTTCGTTAACTAAATGAAAAAAAATTTCATGTTTGTTCATTTATTACGTGAACAAAAACAAAAACGAACTTCCCGTCAAATGGTTCATGAACTATCTGTTGAACATTCGGTTCGTTTGTAGCCATAAAGAGAAGCCTTACGTTGCTCACCTCACTCGATAAGCTCTCTAGGCGCTCACTTTCTATACATCACTTGCTTTACATCGTCTAAGGCGTTTCGCTTTACGTCGTCTGAAGCGCTTGATCGTGCGCCTGAAGCCGCCTTGTGACTAGGCATGCCTCAAGCATACTTTTTAAACCAAAGTTGATTTTCTAATATGCTAATATGTAAATAATAATTGATTAAACGAATGATAAATCATTTCCGGATCAACTTTTCCCCCTCCCGGTTTTTATTTCTCTACATAAGATTGCAACAAGAATCATAAGAGTACAAGACTATGGCACTAAAAAGAAGATTCATTCATCAAAATTATAAGCCAACAATAACTCTTTAATCAAGATCATGCCTTCATTTTCATCTTCATCTTTATCAAACATCTACAAGTTTTCTTAACCATATTCAATTTCAGTGCATTTGATCAACTTAAAACTTGTGTAATATGAATATCGGCTATAACATTTTCTTATGCAAAATTGAGTGGACAATAATTTATAAACAACCTAACAAGAAACAAGAAATTTTAAACTCCAACCATTCTTGTTTATGGCTTGACGAATACATCATATAAAATTATATTCCATTTTAATCAGGCGACATCATAGTTATTAAAAAACACTCAAATATTATAAGATATTGTATATTATGGATAAAATTATAACATTTAAAGAAAATTTCTCTTGATTTTAACCCATTACAAAACAAATATGCAAAATTGGCCCTAATTTCCAATATATCATCCTACAAAACTTTCTTTTTTTCCATTTCACCCCTAGATATCAAGTTGTTTCCTCTTCAGAGATAACTTAGTAGGGTTTTGAAAACCAGTGCTCTCATCAACAAACTGAGCAGCAGTTCGAGCCCGCAAATCTTCTAAACTCTCTCCTTCCTTCGCTCTCTCCAAAACCTGTATTTATATTCGATTAGTATAACAATAAAGCAAAATGAGCAGACGAGTTGGGTAACAGATCAAAAAGATCCACTCAAATTTGGCCCAGAACATTTGGCCACACTATTTTTTAACTTCCTATAAAATTACACGTTAAAAGTGTGTTTGTACAATTCAAAAACTAATCTTTATGAATGAATCAACTCAGGTAAAATTAATATATGAAAACTTATTGCATAAGCATACCAGATGACGCCCGTATAAATGAGTGTTTGATAGCGCTTGAAGGGCGTTTTTTGTCTCCTGTTTGGTTACATACTCGACAAAAGCGAATCCTCTATGCTTTCCAAATCTCGTTGGAAGCCTTAAACTCTTTACCTGAAGATGCAAAAAAGTGTTTTATAAATACTATTCAACAAATTAATATCCCACTGATGTTTTTTGAGATTATCATATAGCACAAGAAAACATATACAGAGCAACAGAAAGATTTTAACACTCAAAGCATATACTTTAATTAAAAATCATCTAAAATACTCGTAAGTTTATAAAATCGTGTGAAATTACCTGACCAAAAGGAGTAAAAAGCTGGCGCAATTCTTTCTCTGTAGCCTCAAAAGCTACATTTCTCACTATTAACTTTGTAGAACTTTGGTCCTCACCAACCTTGTCTTTTATTCTTTCATTGTTCTTAACATGGCATAACTGTAATATGAGAGCATGACCATCCAAAACCGTTCCCTGTGATAAAAGTATGTTAACATCACGTCGGTTCAATCTGAATACAATATGATATTTTTACCTGTAAATCCCTGCAGACGTGTGTAGCAGTATCCACAGAATCAAACTCCAAAAATCCAAAACCCATTGAGACATTTTTTCCATTTTTTAAGTGTTTTTTTATCTGCAAAAAAACAGAAAGATAAGCAATGTGGAGCAAATTATTTATAGCAAGTGTAGAGGCCCGAAAAACATACCCTGACACTACGCAGTTTTCCTTCCTTAACGTGCTCAATAAAATGATTCTTCAAACTTTCGTCAGTGGTTCTGAAATTCAGATTCTTCACAAAAAGTGACCGGGACTGATAAGATCATGGAGAACAAAACAAATTATTACAAATTTGAAAAAAACATATAATACAACAAAATAAAGGATGTGTCTTCGTGGACAATTCATCTACAGGGAGTGATACAAAACTTCTGATAGTAGTCGCAAGGGGGGTTGCGCCAGTCCAGTCGGGTCACAGTTCAAAAAAGGGTCAAGCCAGGTTGACTGGAAACACCGTTTGTCAATCTTCTAAAGAATCTTATGAAGGGTTTTATGCATATAATTTCCAATATACATTTTCGGCTGTCCGTTTTCAATTATTTTACTCTTTATTGTACGTATTAGCCGCTAAAAGATAACTTTATGTCCTGTTTGAGCCGGTTTATATGCAAAAATACAGCCATCAAAATGATAAACTTAAAATTTATGTATGAAAAAGTTATATTTATATATACTGTTAAAGTTTATATAAAAATGTTAAAATCCAATTACAAAAAACAAGCCGATCTATTAAAGAATTAATGACTTGGATGCACAATAATTAAAACATGACAAATAAAAAAATATGTTGATATATTATGAAAAGAAAACCTTTTATATACAATGGTGTGTATACAATTTTTTATTATTTTAATAAAAAACTAATTTTTTGAACATTACGATGTAGGAGATTTTGTGCTAAAACATCAACATGTTTTTTCATAAGCAATGCCCACCTTTAAAAATGATTTATTTAATTCTAACCCCTGACCAGTTATCTATATACATAACCAGAATGATCCATTCATAAGTAAATGAGTCAAAATTGGCACCTCAACTCGTTCTGTATCAATATCAGCATCTGTTGTTCCTTCCAATTGTTGCTCTAGTAATGCTCGCTTGGTCTCATGTTCTCCCACAATAGGAGTTTCTTTCTCGTCATTTACGGTCATTGGATCTCCACTGAGAATGTCATCAGGTGCCCACTCCAAGTACAATGGAGCATCTCTGAATTATAAAAGACGATTCACAAAATAATTAAGAAAATGCTTTAGTAGATGGAAAAGGTAGAAGAAAACATCATACATAAAGCAGCAAACCCCATGGAACTAAACAAAATATTTAAGTCTAACAACTATTTATGAATTAGATAACAATGGCAAGTTGGCAACTAGTAAAAGTGAAAAATTGTAACTTCCGAAAGAAATATGTATCACAGTTAAATCATTAAATACAAGTGCTTATTTCATTCTCACGGTTCTCTACTTAAACTTGTTTCTGCTTTAAACGGCCCTGTGCGTGTAAACTTGCAATAAACATAAGCATAAACTTACTTGTACCGCTTGTAGGCTAAGCATTTAAAAGCTGCACGAGCGTCACCGGGTTCAAGAAAAACCACCTGATGGTTTATGACATTGACTAATGAGTACTTTTTAATAGGAAATTTAACACAATAGCTCGAATTAACGTAATGTAGACAGATAAAGAAACCCCAATTACATACCAAAGCTAGAGTTTTTGTTGAAGGGAGAATAACTTTGTCAATACTCCCAAACTTGCCAAACATGGTAGCCAGTTCACTTTCAGAAGAACCATAGGGAAGATTTTTAACTAGTATAACATGGTTACTTCTTTTTATGGACTCTGTTTTTTTACTGGCAAAATTCTCTAAGGAGCTCACATTAACACCAGCATTTGCAAGAGCCTTTTTTGTCTTTGCAATCACTTGTGTTTCTCCTAATGCAATACGCACAGCTACATCAGGGGCTTCACGGTCTAGTAATTCACTTTTACTTGTACCAAATTCCCTAGCAACATTTTCAACAACCTATTAAAAAACAAAAACAAAATGAAAATGATGTTGCATTTTCCAGAAAGACAATTTAAGTGATAACAAACAAGAGAAACATAAAATAGCAGAGAATGTTTGGAAGCACATACTGTATCTGGTCTCATAAATAAGCTGTTCCAAGCTCTTGTATCCCCACTAATTTCAGATTTCTTCCTCTTTTCCTCCCTCTGTTGCTTAAACGTCTTTGAAAGATTGGCAGATTCACTGATCCAAAAAAATAAAATAATATAAAAAAATTGTATAAAGATTGACAATGGCTGCTAGGATGATGGATGTTTAGTAATGCTTACTCTTTTTTCACAGGAGCAATTTTCTGCTTTGCTGGCATAATGTGCAGGAGTCTCCCTTGAAAAATTGAATTGTCCAGATCTTCTAGTGCCCTGTACATGTCAGATTTATACTTAGAATAATGAAACCCAAAAAATAACTACAAACATATGATGATGAGACTGCACATTTTAATCTAACCAAAGTAAAAGCCTAGTAATTATAGTTACAAACTTACAATAATGAAAGCCCAAATTTAATTACAAAGATATCAAAATGAGACTGCATGTTTTAAGATTACCAAAATAGAAGCCTCATTATTTGATAATATAAACAATTTAGAAATTTTTAAATGATGTCTAGAAACTTGAAAGCATGCATTCTAAGCACAATCTCATACTTCTGGAACAAGAAATGCGCATTTCAAAAAAGAAAATAGAAACCTGGCTGCAGATTCTGGAAGTGCATAGAGAACGTAAGCAATTCCCTTTGATCGTTTTGTATCTCTATCAACTACCAGATGAACTTGAGACACACTGCCAAACTTACTGAAATGCTCCCGCAAATCATCTTCCCTGTTTTTCATAACAAAACATGAGCTGGGTTGGTTGGTGGAACACAACAAGAATATAATCATCTCAAAAATTAAAAAAATTTCACTAATAAGAAACATACGTAGCAGTATATGGCAGATTTCGAACAAAAAGACGACCAGTTTGTAGAACATCTTCTTCATCTTCCAAACTTGATGATGGTTCATCAACATCATCACTCTCATTAGGTTTGTCTGCAATCTCTCCCGCATCTGTTTCAGGATGGATTTTTTGTCTTTCCTTGATATCATCATCATCGTCGTCGTCGTCGTCATTCTCAACTTCCTCATCTCCATTAACATCATCGTCATCGTTGTCATCAGTCTCTGAATCTGACCAATCTTTCTTTACCCTGCTTTTAAAGTAATCCACATCTGACACAGGTTTATCACTGATTTCATTCAAATTGGCAGATTTTGAATTCAATTTCTTTTTGCCTTCCCCTCCTTCTCGAACTTTCTTGTTATTATCTTTTTCTTGGGTGGCTTCCAGCAGATCATTTGACCATAATTTTGACTTTGTACGAGGTTGCATGACCTGAAGGAACTCCTGGAACTGAAGATCACCATCCTCAGTGTTATTCTTCACTTCAGATGTAACTTTTCGAGTTAAACTAGAAGAATTAACAGGTTCCTTTTTCTCCATGGTTGACTTTTCTTGTTTCTTCAAAGAATGCCGGCTCCATGGGCGTGACATTTCCGGATCACCCACTTTACGTGCAATCTGTATATGAAAAAGGCTTATTTTATAATTCGTTAATTATGGTTCATCAACCACTATTTCTATTAGTTAGATTGACAGTAGAAAAATATCAGTGTCTTATTTTAAAGAAGCAAAACAGTTTGTTTCAATGAACAAAATGATACGAGATCCAACATCACACACCTCACAAGTAATTCTGTAAGTATCCATGAAAGAACCATGGAAAAATTTTAGAGCTTCTGCAGCTTCTTTCTCACTTCGAAAACCAATAAAACCAAACTGTCTGCTTTTACCATCTCTGTAAGAGTATTAAATTAAATGATTATATAATACTTAATAACAAGATGCATGCACCAAACATATGGAAAAATATATAATTATTAAAGGTCAACGTGCTTCTAACCGAAAACTAATTATGGGAAATACCTGGTTCGCATGAGCTTAGCATCGGTTACTTCTCCTTTTTGTGAAAAATAATCTCGTAAACGTTCCTCAGTTGCGTGCTTTGGCAAGTTTTTCACACATATTCGAGACCTTCACAAACAAATTTTGTTATAAAATTGAATATGGAAGAACAGTAAATCCAATAGTTATGCTACAAGTACCTTATTGGTTTATAAGATTTTCAATAATTTGAAAGAATATGTTTGTATGGAGATAGAAACAAAAGAATTTGAACACCTTTTATTGTAAGTAGTCTCACCAGAAATTTAAACAGAGAATGTGCTTAATCATATATGACCTGGCTACACTTTTGGTATATTTCACATAGAAGTTTAAAGACAACAAGATGGTATCAATTTAAGCAAGACTGGTTTATTTTCCACTATATAACGAGAATATTCTTTTTTTGAGGTAAGATTTTGAAAGAATATGCAAGATAATATGCACAAAAAAACAAGAATCCAAATCTTTTCTGCCCAAGCCAGTTATATTTACAAGCAATAAACATACAGACATTGAGATGGCAGAAAAGCAGTTCAAAAAGTTAAGCATATAATGCTATAGAAGATGACACCATTCCTAGAAGTGGTAAGGTGTTTACTAATAGAAAGCTAACATAGTATAGTAGTGCAATCTTACTGTAAGAAATCACAGAAAATGTTCATCATAGTGAAATGCTGCTACGAATATTCAAGTTAAAGAGAACTAAGAAAAATTAAGCATTAACTTACATAATTGTAGATGGAATCAAAACTAAATATGGCTCAAGTATTACGTGACTGTCTGATACTGAATAACCTGAAAAGAAAACAGATGTAATGTTTACAATTAACTGGTGAAATATTGTTTATAAACTCATAAGATATAAAAAACATAAGGAGGAAATCCAAGAAGATGACTTGTGTAGATATAAAAACAGACCGTGTGTATGTTTAGTTTTAAAAAGGCACACTTATTGATTCCGTGATAAAGAATAATGCAATACCCATTATAGTGGCAGATATATACTTATATAGTTATATACCATAGGCATATGAGCTCCTATAATCATATTTATGTAAGGAATATGGCATGATAATTGTCATGAAAGAACATCCGTCCGTATGAGCCATGTCCATTGGTGTCCAATCAATGGACAAATTGCAACCCATTCAAATTCAAAATGGTTAACAAACCAAGTAAAATTCATTGGATTTTCAACTTCTAAACAATATCTAGTTTCTTTACGGGTTACTTTGGGTAAAATGATTCATAACCATCCATTGTAGCTAGAGTGGGTAGTTAAACAGAATAATTATGGAGATGGTAGCCTGATTAAACAAGATACTTACTTGATCTACATCCGTGGCAATCAGTTATATCCACACAAGACAGTGTTAGGTCTTGAAGCATCAAAATATACTCAAACAATATACTCACGCACACACAATCAAAAGAGAAAACGGAACACAAGGATTTATAGTGGTTCGGTTGGTGTGACCTACGTCCACTCGTTGCAGCTATGGTTTATTATTAATCTATGCTCAAGGAATTACAAAGGCCTACCCATCTATTTATAATACATAAACTAGAGTCAACAACATAAGAAACAAGAAAACACCCAATTAGGGTTAGAGCAAGCTACCCTCCCTTGATCAAGCCTCCACACTCAACAGACAATAAACATAAGCAAATTTACAAAGAAGCCGATAACAGCAAACCACTGTAATTAATCATCTCTTCAACTCAAATGTTTTTGGTTCTTATTTCCCTGTGTCAATCTAATAACAACAATACCATTATCCTATACTTCAATCAACATTCCCTAAGAATGAGCTTCAGATTTCAACGTCTTTCAACAAATCAAAAGATAATTAAAAAGACAAGTCGCTTTAAATATTATATATTTCGAGACGAACACATTTAATATCAGATATTTAAGAAGACATGTAATAGTACTGGGGTGGTGGCGATGGTGGTTGTGTACCTGCAGATGATTGTAAACGCCTAAACTGGGTAGGCTAGTTGGCTGGTGGCGATGGTGGCTGTTCTCCTGGATGCTCGATGACGGTGGTGTGGTGAATGTTCGATCAATCGATGGTGGCTGGTACTTGTGGATGCTCGATGAATCGATGGAGGGTTTTGTGAGCGGCGCTGGGTATGGAAGGGTGGGTAGGGTGGGTTTTGTTTTAACTTTTCAATATAATATGTTTATCTAGTTATTTTTAAAATTACTTTATTATTAATTCTAAACAAATGAACAGTGAATTTTGAGATCACGACCGTTCAAATCCTATCTACGGTTAGCGTGCGAGTTTGCTCAAGCCAAATGCTTTTCCCTTACCTGAGCCAACGGCGCTGTGGCTGTGGTGGTGGGTGGTGGCAGCAACGCTATAGTAGCCGACGTGGTTTCTTAGCTGCGAATGGCAATGAATACCCGCTGTCGGCTCTTCAGACCACATGCAAGCATCGATCGTTGTTGTTGGGTTTGCAATTTGGGGTTATATCAAACGATACGTGTCGATTGGTGTTCGGCTCTGCTGACCCTAAGTCGCGGTGGTGTGGTGATGGTAGATGTGTTGTGGTTGGAATATAAAGGATACAACGAAGGAGGATGGACAGATCGATAGGAAGAATTTGATTTTGAAGGTTATTGTACCCTTGGTTGGTTTTGTGAGGATGATACCTCATTCCAGTACGCAGCCAATTGGATAAGATACCTTACAAAAAATCTGTAAGTATTTAGAATCATTAATGCAATATTTTCCTCTGTTTTTGATACTCAACTCAATTAGATTTACATCATGTACCAATTTATGTATCAAAATTGACTGTGAAGCCCTAAAGTCAAAACCTTAATGATTAATGGGTTAAACTTCTGCTATGGTTTTGAAGTAGGATGTGCTCAATTTGCTCATATATGTTTTTTTATGTGCTGTGTATTTGTTCGATCAACATCTGTAAGTTCCTAGGCATATTATGCACGTGGCTGATGTAGAGTTTGGTATATGTATGTTCCTGATGTTTCTCTTGAATCACTCTTACATGTTACTTTTGATTTGGTTCTTTAATAGGTATATTTAATTAGGTTCTTTAAATCATTAATAGGCTATGATGATAAACTTCGGATAAATAGCTTGGCGAGGCAGAAGAATTAGACCACGACAAGTCAGGTTTTCCAATTGCAACCTTTGTTACAGCCAGTTGTGGTCTAAGAAATTATTATAGCCTACTCTCCTTTTTCATTTATACGAATAACCTAAATGGGGTTTTTTGTTCTGCATTTTTGTGAACATTAGCTTTCATGTTCAATTGCCTTTTACGGTGGTTTATATATGTTATTCTTATGGACTCATGACTTATATTAACCGTAGCTTATGGTTGTATGTTTGGTAGATTTCATTTGCACTCGCAGAAAACAACCTGTTCTTAATCTTTAGTGAATCAGCAAGTTCTAAAACAAAGGAATTTTAGATATCTAGATTAATCACAATATATCTTCTACCAGTTGTATGGCTTTTAACTAAAGATAGCTTCAATGTATTTTAAAAACATAGGAATACAATCCCAATTATCATGTACTCATGATATGTACCGAGAATAACACAAAGATAATAGAAGACAATATGACGTTCATTTCATATTTCATAAAGTGATTTAAGATTGTATAAACACATTATAACAACATCATCATATTCAAATACTATTTTAGTGTTGCCAAAATTAATATACCAATTCACAAGAAGTCATTAAAAGAGTCTGGTTGGTTGTTTATTTTTGAGGACGCCTATTATTGGGTTATCATGAACTATATGTTTTGATTGTAGGCTAGAAGAATGGATATTGTGCCGGAGAAACTATTGGAGTTAAAGGTCAGTTTTTGCTTTTACTTTTTGTCCAACCGGTGAGTAGTTCGTATCAATTCTATCTACATTAACTGCAAAGCTAATTGTACCTCCATGAATTCAAAACTTTTGTTTACTTATGTTGGGGCTAAAAACATCCTATATTGTTTATATAGAATCTTTGTTTGCTACAATTGCACTTCTTTGGTATTGCTAAAAACCCTTCTCCATGTTTCATCAAGCTTTTTGGCTTATATGATTTGTACATGTCATTTGTATCGTTTGCTGCTTCAACACAAATGACACAGAAATTTCGTACTAATGTTTGAAGGTAGATGAAGTTTTTTATAATGTGAGTTTTGATTATTATATACATCACAAATTAAATAAATGTATTTTTTGGTTTCTCATCTTTATATTTACTTACAGTTTTCAAATTGATGCAAATTCTTATGTTTATATTTAATCCTACATGCAAGAGTTCTTTAGAAAAGTTATTTGGCTTTTGTTATTTTAAATAATTAGATATGAAACGAAGGTAAGGAGCCGTCATAGATTAATTGAGATAAACTAAAGAATTGCCTAACTATCTTTGATTCAAGCATGTGTTTAGCTTATATTGATTCCATTTTTAAACCGAACTGTAGTCAGTTTGAAGTTAAACATCCCCTAAATTCTAAAGAAATTATTTTTCAAAGTCATCTGAAGTGACCCAAACCGAGTTACCTCCTGAGGCATTTGTATTCGATATTGAATCCTTTTGAGAATATTTAACTATTCCTTAGGTATATTTGTTACCTGAAAGATCTGAATAACGTTTTAGACTAACTTAGGATGGATTTCTATATGTTTATACACAAAATTAGGTGGATGTCAAGGTGACAAATGATTTTATTTTTAGTTGCAGGTGTGTTTTCAGTAGTTGACCTCCATATTTCAATGGTAGAAGTTTAATACTAGCATCAAGTTGAATTTGATTCAACAATTGAATTGATGGTTTTCTTTGACGTTTCAGGCAGACATTTTTATTATTCACTATAAATGTATCGGTGTAAAGAACCGTAATACACGGATCTTAAAACAAATATCTTTTTTTATACATCATATGTTCATGTACTTGCAATGGAGTCATAAACATTTGACTATTAAGCACAAATATAATCTTTCATAAAGTTTAATTTTTACATCTTTCTGTAACCATTTTTGGCCTTTAAAATGCAGGTAAATGTGTGGGCATTCGCTAATTATTGCTTTGTTTTGATGTTGGTTATCAAGACATTAAACTAGGCTTTGTATGTAGATATTAGGTATGTATTAGGTAACGTCAGCAGCTTCTTTTGCAAAATGATATTTTGGGTTTTTAGATTTAATCCATGCAAATTCAACTTCTCAAAATTACGCTTCCTGGTCCCGCGCAACGCGCGGAGGATAAATCTAGTTAAATATTATAAACAAGTTATTGACTGACACGAATTTTATCGTATCTTAACGTGTTGATCTGTTTAATACATGAAACCTGTTAATTTCGTGTCGTGTTAACGGGTCCATGTTCAAAATTGTCAACCCTACCTTGGGAGACAAACAGGAATCACCTGGGTAGTCGAAATCTGTTTTAAAGTCCCACTATTGAATATAAATACTTAACCACACTTGTTTCATTGTTTTTAACTATTTATGTTTCTTATGTTTCTTTTTCTTTTCTTTTTTTGTATACCTTTTGTTTCTGTTAATTTCATCATGTATTGTAATCCATCTTGATTGATTAATGAAAATATTATATTTATTTTGTGAACGATATTCCTAAAATATAAACCATATATATTTAAATACCGAACAGGTGTCAGCCGGATGTTGGTGGCATGCCCTTCCTTTCTTGCCAACATAAGTAGCCAACATTATCAAAAAAACTAACGGTGTTACCTCTTAGTTAGTAAAGAATTATTGGAGGAAACTAAGTTTAAAGTTGAGAATGTCTGTAAATATTTTTTGAGTTGGAATTAATACCGACCAATAAATGAAAGTTGGAATTATTAAAATCTAATAACTTTATTTTAAAAAGACCACAAAATATGTTAGAATATAATTATAATGCAAAATAATAGTAGAATTAAAAAGTTGTAGGGTTTGTACAATTAACCGTTTATCAAACTTACTGGTTTGTTTAAGTTTATGAAGGTTTGATTTTTGTTTTCGACCGGTCCGGTTAAAACATTTATAAGCAGACCGATTGGAACCAAGAAAAAGTGATCGTGTTGTCGAACTAATGATACTTTAAACTATTTTATAAGTTTTAAGTTTAATCAAGAACAAGTTAACACGTTTTTGTAAGTTTGTTACATTATTATAGAAGCGTAATACGCAGCTATAAACGTGTCAAGTTTGATATAGATTTATTTAATTTGCTAACCCTTTAATAACAATGATGTCTCACTTATATAAAACGATATGCTTGATATTAGCTATTATTTGAATTACCAAGGTCCATCATGGGTTCATGGTTAAGTCAGTTGGGAACTATCTATATAAAAAATCACTTATGGATGGAAATAAAAACACTAATAAAAAAGGCAACTAATATTTAGCTAAATGCTAAATGATGTGTTGATGGAAATAAAAAGCTAAGATCATTTTTTAGCCTTTTTAGGCAAAATATATTTTTTAGTGGAACCTCCCTCTACACACCAAAAGGTGATTATTCTTTGATTTTTTACTCAAACAACCAATTTGCAAACTTACACCATTTATGTTTTTACTTTATGTACACTATCATATATGTGCATAAAAAGTCATACATGGGTGTAAACAAGTCTTTATACGGATGTATACAAGCCGAAAATGACATATACAAGGACTTATACAGCCGCATACACATTTTTTTAAAAGAATCACAAATTAATCAAATTAATAAGAGGGGGGGGGGGGGGGGGGGGGGGGGGGGGGGGGGTATGGACATACACAACCCATTTTAATATGAAGAGACAAAAATGCCCTTGTAGTGAATCAAAGTCCCAGACCAAAACGCTAGATAAACCAGGGTCAAGGTTGTCGTTAAAGGTAAATAGGAACAAATAACCGAATAAGGTTTATGCCGAAAGCAATGTCACAACCACAAACAAAATAGCAGCAAGCGCAAAACAGCACCCGACGATTACAGCAAAGGCCTGCAAGATTATTAAAAATCACATGAGGCCCGTATATATAAACCTACCAACAGGTCGAATTTGGTTGTATTGTATCTTAGACGGCACAGTCGACAGCTGCCCAAAGTGTATTCTTCACTTATATAGCCTTCTAAATCATTTTACTCATAAGTTTTTGCATTATACAAAAATGTAGCTTCTACAATCATTGCAATTGTTTTTGATACGGAACAAAGAAAGTTTGTCATTGAACCAACCCGTTTTGACTCGTTACCTGACCGCACAAGAGCCAATTTTGACACCTCTAAATCAAGGGGTATACCGGAAGGATTAGCTAAACAAAATAAGGGGGGAGGAAATTAAATATTTTACGCGTGACAAACCTTTGCTTGTGATCTGAACTTGAATTTGGCCATGAACCAGGTCAAACCATTATCAACTACAGGTGCAAGCGCCAAAGCCCTGCATGATAAGCAACCATAACATAATAGGCCAGTAAAATTGATGATATGAATTATATAATCCTATGTTAGTGATATTTCTCTTCTTTCAGTTAAAACAATCTAATGGACCATTTAACTTTGTTTTCTAACATTACAACTAAATTTAATTTTTTCTTTGTAAAAAAAAAAGGATTTCCACAAGATGCAACTTACTTATATTAAGGGATGGGCTCTGTGTTTCTAATCCAAGAGCGTGTAAAATTTTGACTTTCCCAATAACACAAAACCTTATATAGCCTCCACAAATTTCGTTTGACTTTAGAAGTCAAAACGCTAAACGTGTGCGTGACACTTGTTAGAGAGGAAAGGGCGTAAACGACCGTTGTCACGAATGGAATCCAATAAAGAGTGTGTGTGGGTGTGTGAGAGAGAGAGAGATTATCATTAAATAAGACGGTAATAAATATAAATACAAAATAGATAAAGCAGCTCACCCTCCAGCTCTCGCTAATTTAGTGACTTGGCTTCCAGCCCAGACCATGGCCATCAATTTCACAAATCTGCACATCATTTGTTCATACCAAACTCTCATCCAACAGTATGATGATGTGATGATGATGATGATGAACAACAAGAAGAAGATAAGAACCTTTTAACAGCTGCCCAATAACCCATTTTCCCAGGTGCTGGTGCTATGTAGAACCTAGACCATAAATAACATAATTCTGTTAAGTAGATAAGTCAAGAACAGGAATTGTAGAACAAATAAAAGAAGAGGGAGATGATTATGAAGCAATATAATTCCAATCACCCTCTGTTGTTAACTATGAATTGATTCACTTGGGTGCTTTTTGTATTATCAGGATAGGAAAAAAGGATGATAAATCTTAGTGGCTCTTCAAAATACACTGCCATTATATATTAATTGAGCGACAATATCACTTTACAGATTTGGCCTCAAATAGAATATTACTCACCATGCTACGAGAAAGGCAGAGAGATAATAAGCCGTGTTCAGTAGCCCATAGGACAGTATCCCTGAAATTCCATATCTTCTAAGCTTTTTCAACATCCTGGCAAATCCAAGGAAAATAATCATACTGATACAAAAATCTCAAAATAAAAGTTCAGATATTATTTAGGATCATCACAATGATCGTGTCTCATTATTTTTTATCGCCGCACGCCACTATTTATAATTCACCAAATATATCATAGACCTATAGAGAGAGTCAGCAGCCATCATAGAAGGGGAAAAAAAAAAAAAAAAAAAAAAAGGGGGGGATAAACAAGTGCAAAAGGCAGTAAGAGGGATACCTACCACTCTACAGCTCTAATGGTAACATCCATGATGCAGTTTTAATCCTAAAACTTCCCTGCGGGTTGACCGGTATATCTTCTTAATGTTATTATTAAATCGGTATCTTCAATTTTTCCGCCATCCATTTCTAGATTAGTAATATCGAATTTAAGGTAATTTTCTAGTATCCAACTAGTACTTCTCTCATGCTATTAGTAGTGGAATGTGATGGGGCTCCGTGAGGGTGATGTGGCACCTCTATCACACAGGAACACCGCCCCCCTCTCATGTGATAGGGGCGTGATAGGGGTGGCCGTGAGTGGCTTCACGAGCGAGACACACAACTTTGTTTTTTTTTCCTTTATACCACCTACCACAATAATACACCTCATCAACTCTCACTATCCCATTTTTCACTATCACACATTGCCTACGTAATTGCCTACATGGCAACACTTTTTCACTACCACACTACACCACTACTAATAGCCTCAACATAAAGTTACTAGAAAACTTATTCTATTGGTTTATCTTTTTGCATATATGAAACAAGTCAATTAATCACATTTAAAAGAATTAAAAATCTGATGATACATACTATAGCCTGCAGTATTGAGCAATAACAATGAAAGGAAAGTAGTTAGTACTCTGAGGACGATGACGATGACTCCCCTTGACTTTCATTGTATTCCCCTGAACCTAAAACAGAAAACGAGGCATTTTCAGAAGCCTTAGCGTTATTGAATCAACATTATGTTCATTAATCTGTACCTTCTTGCTCTATAGAGCTGCTGGGAGGATCTGATACCCCATGAGACTAACCTTGAAGTCAATAGTTAACATCATCAATATATTAAGGTTCAATTTTCAAATTAGCATGTTAGCAACACTATAAGATCTTCAAATAAGCACTTTCATCTCAAAATTTCACCAAAATAGCATTCAAATCAATCAACATAACACATTCGAACACAAAAATTGCTCTACATTCCCAACACTTTATAACAATTACACACTCAGAACCACATGTCAGACAGCCGAATCGATCAATCTGAGACAATCAAACACGAAAACTGTTCTACATTTCTAACGCATTACAATGATTACATTATCAATACAACATATCAGACAGCTGAACAGATCAATCTGACACATTCAAACATGAAAATTCGTCTACATTCCTATGCAATATAACAATTACACTATCAGAACAGCATATCAGATAGCTGAATCGATCAATCTGACACACTCAAACACGAAAAGTGTTCTACATTCCTAACACTTTATAACAATTACAAAACCAAAACAACATATCAGACAGCTGAATCGATCAATCTGACACGCTCAAAAACAAAAACTGTTCTACATTCCTAACACTTCATAACGATCAATGGCGAAGCTTCTCTAGGGCCGGGGGGCCCCGCCCCCCCTCTTTTTTCCGTCAGTAGTGTAAATTTTCGGTTCGATAGTGTAAATTTTCAGTCCGGTAGTGGAAATTTTTTAACAAATATAGAGTCCGCCCCCCCTAAAATAGTTTACTTTCGCCCCCGTCCCCCGTAAGCTTTGGTTCAAGCTCCGCCACTGATAACGATCACATTATCAGAACAACATATCAGACAGCTGAATCGATCATTCGAAACATGCAAACACGAAGACGGTTCTGCATTCCTATCACTTTATAACAATTACACCATCAGAACAACAAATCAGACAGCTGAATCGATCAATCCGACACATACAAACACGATAAATCGTTACATCTTGTACGAACATCATGTAAAAATAGAGCGATGGATCAAACTCACATGGTCACCACGCACACACCGGAGTAGCAGACACCGTGCGATTTGAGCATGCTTCGGTTGAAATCGGATGTGCAAATGAGTAGAAGAACAAGCGGCAACTTTCAGAGTGTGAAATTTACAGTTAACCTAGAGCAATTCACACATAACAACAATAGAATTAGCAAATTATACAGCATTAATGACGAAATTGAGGTTGAATATAGCATTACGTACATGGTGGAGGTGAGACAGAGTGTTGAATGCTGTACTGTTAGACATGAGAATATGAGATAGAACGATGAAACGAGACGATAAGCGGAGAGTTTTACGATTGGTATGTTGCTCTCAATTCACCTACACCCGAGGTACTCATGACATAAAGATATGAGAAGGTTACGGGTATTGTTGTCACAGATCAGTCGGTCCGAACGGGATTCGTTGGGCCTCCGGTCTTATCCATCCCAAATCGTTTCCTTCTAGTTGAATCGGCCGGTTCGAACCGGTTCGGCGGTTGAACCGGAAATTGAAAACCGGTTCGGACCGGATTTTCCATTTATATTTTTATATTTTTTTAATTTTAATAGGTTTAACGGGCAAGTCGAATAATAAATTTTAGTGTTGGATGAATAATTACTGTTGAGTTTTATATATAACTATAAACTACACATAAATTATTATTATTGAATTATATATATAACTATATATATATATAAATCAATATTTATATATATAATTATGACATAATCCGGTTCTTAAATCCGATCCTACCGGTCCGACCATCAAACCAGTGAGGCGTCCGGTTCAACGTTCGCTCCCGCTCTGAAAACATTGGTTATGGGTTCAAGTCTCACTCTAAGTAATATGTTCAAAGTTGAGCCAGTAGGTTTTCTCAGTAATGGCCTAATGGGTTTCCTTCTGAGGGGGTTGGAGGTGTGGTCCCGACTGGGATCACAGATAGGTGGACTTGATTAAGATAACACCTATTCTTCGAAACAGGATCACACATTTGCCGTTAAAAAAAACTAAAAAGTATAAAAAAAAGGAAATACTTGTGTTTTTTTTTTATATATATCTAGATAAAGGTAAAAGGGCACTTTGAAGAAAAATCAAATATTATTGCTGGCATCTGATATAAGTAAGAAAAAAAATAATGTTTTTAAGTTTTAACAATGTGAGTCATGTGACCTTCAACAACAAAGCAAGAAGGGCCGAAGAGATTCTTCATGAAATCAAATTAGTGTTCTTTTTAAGCATTAAAATCAACAAAGATGTCAAACTAGGATTGAAGTATTTGATGTAAATTTTCTCTATAATTTTTCTATGTACTACTTTATTTATAGCTTCTTGCTAGATAATTTAGTAACAAAAGTGATCTGCTGTTAAAAAATAAAATAAAATTGTGTGGATTATAAATAATAGTAGATAAATGTATGAGTCGTCATTCTAAAAGTAAAAAAAATAAAAAAAAAATGTAGGCAACACTAACCGAACGTAGATATGCAACTCTTTGTCACATAGCAAGCAAGACCGGACGAGTGACATTCTATTAGGTATTTCATGGTTGTGAGCATGATTATTATGACCTAATTTTCTCTTAATGCTATATAATTTGTTTCCACTTATAAAAAATCACAGTATTCTTTTTGACAACAAACTAATTTTAGGATTTGTGATAAGATTAATGTTCAAACATAAAACTAATTTTCTCATAATTCTATATTATTGTTCCCCACGGGAGTCGAACCATCGACCTCTGGAATGTCACTTTAAATATTTAGGTACAACTAAGTCAAAGGTCCTTTGATTAAAAAAAAAATCACGATATTAAATGTGCTTATGTTCATCCATTATCAACTTTCTTGAATTTTAAGTATATTTCTTCTTCTATCCTTCCTGCTTAGATTTTTACCTTCTTTGCTTTGCAGGTTACAAGTTTGAATTATAGAGTTTAAAGTGTTTTATGTTTGTTATAGAAAATAGAATGATAGAATATTAGTATTATAAATTACATTTAACTAATTAGTCAAATTGAATTCGTGTGTTTGATATTATAATTCTTTTCTGTTAGCGGATATGATATTAGTAGAATAAGTAATAAATTCATACAATACAATAGGCGGAATTCGACATCTAAATACTAGAATCTTTTTACCATAACAAAATAAAATAGAAAACCAAATAACCCTAAGTATATTCAAAATTGATGACATAATATCTCATGGTGACAACATCATTTCAATATGAATAAACTCTTCAAACTTCACTTTATACACAAGTAACTCAAGTACACAACCACATGCTTTTAAGTTTGGGCCAAAATGGATTGAGCTATTGTTGTTGATGGCCTACTCTTTAAGAGAACCAACAATACAAAAGACATGACAGCACAAATGTACAATTGACTAAATAAATAAATTATAATTTGAAGCCCAACAAGCTTGATGAGAAATGCAATATAGATATGAAGCTAAAATACAATCTCACCAGACATTTTCAAAACAATTGCAAACATGCTAATAGATGGTAAAACCTAACACACAATCAAGTCTTGATTTGATTGATCACTGCATTCTTTCTTTCTCGATTGATTTGGTTTGCGGCAATGTTCCAAACACCATGTCCCAAAAAGATGATGTTATGCCATATCCTTTGGTTTGAATTCGGAAATGATGATTTAAGTGGTATTTCTGCATGAAAACACATGGAAACATATTCATCATTGTATGATCGAGATGATAAACCATGAAAAAACTAAAAGAATTATCTAAAACCAAAGACACCAGTAATGGGTTGCTATTTTCAGTTGAAAAGTAAGTAGATTGCTTAAAAGGAATCGAACAGAAGTTTGTTATATTCTATGCAATTGGTGTATAGACAATTCACGTTATGTTTTGGATGCCGTGAGAACCTATTACCAAAAAAGTCACGGCCACACCAATAACTTGCTAACCAGTGGGACGAGGTCCAAAGCAAGCACCAGGTGAAAACGCAGCTTGGGCAGGTGTCATTCAAGGGTTAAAGGCATGAACCAGTGGAAGTTGAGTTCGAACATGAGAATTCTGACCCTAACCACCGTGCCACCACCTTGAAGGTTCAGTTTACATTTTGTTTGTAACAAGGTTTTTTATTGTCCCTGGTTGCTGCCAGATTAAATCAATATTGTAGGGAAAACGTGTAATTTATATGCATACAAGGGGCCAAAAGTAAAAGATATGCCAAAATAAAATTTTGAAACGAATAATAACTTTTTCTTTGCAAAATGACACATGATGCATTATGAAGGGTCCGATATCAGATAATAACCATCTCCCATAGTTGAAATTGGTAAGGCTTCTTTGATCAAAAAGTAGCATGAAAACTTTGTAACAATGAAAATGGATAAATATATCATTTTAGCTTGACATGGTCATAAAAAAAGGCGCGTTAAACATTATAAAATAGAAAATATTGCAACTTTTGACAATAAGAAGTAAATAATTTTACCTTCAGATTTTTAGGAACTTGGCTTTTTGGTTGACCATTATGCAGATAGTAATGAGTGACATCATACATCACATAACCCAGCAAAATACCAGCAAACAAAGCAGGGGCAACAGTACGGGTTGATATCAGGTTTAGAAACTTCCATAACTGCAAATAATGAAATATAATTACCTCTTTTGCCACAGGTAATCATTAGAATACACATCATGATCAAGTGTATGCAACAACTGATTATATTCATGTTTTGAAAGTGATTATGTGATTTTAAACAATCAACATCAGACAATCAGTTATAATAAAATGGACTGCAGAAGTTTAAAGTTGTGACTATAAGATGACAAATCCCGAGTATTTATCAAATTAATGCTTAAACCAGTCAAAAACGATGTTGTTGAATTATAACATACCGGTACCAAGAGGATGGCTGTTGCAGTAGGAGGGAAAACAAGACGTAATCCATCCTGAGGATGTTTGTGATGACAGCCATGAAGAAGATAATGAAGGGTGTTTCCCCTAAAAATATAACAATAATCAAGTGATTAAATACCATAGAAACTGCAGCCATGCTGATTGTGTACATGTGAAATAAAAAATAACATACCAGTAGCTCTTGGTTTTGATGTGAAAAAGGAAGCGATGTAGAGAGTATTCCATGAGTGACCAAATAAAAATACCCAAAACAAGTATTATTGCTATCTGAGGAGGCGAGCAGCCCATCTTGAATGACTTGGCGGTATACCAACATACAACAGGCAGCCAAATGATTGGAATTGCATACCACTTGTTGAGGGTGAGAAACTGTAACATATAAGAATAAATCAGTATGCAGTATCACCCTTAGTAGTTTAAGCAGTCTTCACTATCCCCTAATACAATACAATATAAATGCGACAATTTCTTTTGTGGATGTCTTAAATGAAGGCAACTTTTTTTTAGTTTTATAACAAGTCAAGCAGGTAGAATAGAAAAGGGAGCATGTCAAATGGTTTGGAATTCACCCATAGCATATTTTAAGTGCATAACAGCATACGAGTTCTCAAATCATTTTATTTAAAAAATCTAGATACCTATTTTAGCAAAATAGTTATTGTAATCGTATTTAACAAATCAGTTGGTTCTACAGATTTCAACAAATGGACGAAAGAGTGTATTGGGGACGGCCCAACCCGACTTGAGATACACTTAAAAGTTACCTGCTTTGACACGTTATCCAACTCCAGCGGGTCCATTTTGTAACATCTACTGTTTACCCCTATGTATTAACTACAAAATATAGACGCCATTGAGTTTGGAACCCCTATGGTTACTCTATATTGTCATAATTTTGGGACATTTTAGATATTCAGCAAATACCAGGGGCATAGCCAGAAAAACTCTATGTGAGGAAAGATAACCGGAAACCACTATCATAAATAAACACGTAAATTGTCACCTCTTAAAACTTGCAAATGATAACACCAAGTCATTATTTTCCTCCTAACAGGAAAAAGATGAAAGTATATCATACACACTTTTTGGCATACCTCGACAGCTCTTGAGTTTAAATGACAAAATAGTTTAGCTTAGGCTCTTGATTTGGTTGAACCACATTTCTGTTTAGGTTTGAGGTTCCACGAGAGGATGGCTAAACCATTAGCAACTTTTTTTTCTTCAAAACAGCAACTATATAACTTTCATGGTACAAGAAATTTTTACAACCTTTTTAATACGCAGCTCTACCAGCATTGATATCCCTAATCCCTACTACTAGTGACGCACTTTTCAAAGATAATTGATAACTAGTAAAATTCAGTGGGCCCCATGGCAGTGTCCCCGGCTATTACACAAGAATTGCATGTCAAGTTAGACTTTGCATTTTTTTTGGAATGCAAGAAATATTTAGCAATGATGTTCATAGATACATAAGTAATATGGTTAAATTGGCAGGTTTAAGACAGAAAAAGGGACAAGTACCTCCCAGAAGTCGCTTTCAAAAAACCGAGGGCCTTCCTTGCTAACTATAGGTTGGTGAACCCATTCTTGATAAGCTTCTCCTAGATGGCCAACCTGTACGTTCAAAAATTTTCACAATAAAGAAACAACAGAAATAAAAGAGAAAAAATAAATCTGAAATGCAAGACTGAATGTTTGTCCAATATTTAAGATGCGCACTAACAAAGATAAAGAAACGTACGTGTGCAGCGGATCAAAACAGTGAAATTATTTGTAACAATAACAATGATGATGATGACAACAATAATGATGATGACGATGATGATTAAGTGATGATTTTAACTTGGCTAAATATAGGTAGCAGTTAATGAAATGGCAGGGTCCATGTCTTGACTACAGTTTTCATGGCAAAATTCCTACAATCCTCAGTGAAATAAAGAAAGATTGATTTGCTTCATAAAGTATCCTTGCCTGGAGCAACTATAGTAATGGTATAGATGCACAACTAGTAAGACTCATAGAACCACAAATTAATTATGGTAAAATTCACCTGGAAGACGAGAGGCTTGTCTAAATCCACTGTAAATTCTTGTGCAACCATCTTGAAACCTAAAGATATCAATAAACAATGAAAATTATTAAAAGGGTCATTTACAAGCCAAACAACATCCAAAAACTAATTAGAATTTAAAAGGAAGCAAAAAACAACACAAAAGTAATCATGTATTTAACCAAAAAATAAGGAAGAGTATAACAAATCAGTGCTTGTAAACTAGTTTCCAAAACCTTCATAAGCAAGATGATTTAGGCAGTACAAAATTAGTGTTCATGCTTTATAGTTTATATACGTGCACCATGTGTTGTTTACTAATTGTATCTAAGTATCTATTTTTTAGGATAGTAAAACAATTAGAAAAAGCTTGTAAATAGTCTTTTTCTTGGGTGAGTTATACCTAAATAGCCATGTCAGAAGCAAATCACTCATTTACCCATAAGATGTGCAATGAGAGAAGCGTGTTTACCTTTTCATATGAGACGTTTTCTCGTAAACAATGATACTAATGTGATATGTGAGTACGTGACACTATATCGAGCATAGATTCACATATGTAATGAAAATATTTAAGGTTTATGCGAGTATATATAATGAGGCTAATCAAGCTATATACATGAACTTGTTCTGACATGAGTGTAGAGATATAACATGAAAAATGGTTACTATGGTGATTTTCTTATTTTAATATCCAAATCAATACGCCACAATCATAAACTTTGTATCTTCTTTTGTTAAAACACCAAAATTATCACTTTTGATCAGTACAATAACAATAATTCTGGGTTACATGACCATTTTTATACTCCAATTACTAATTTTTAATGACCTGAAATCAGCTATACAAAAAAGCCTAATTTCACCTTCCTTTTCTTTCTTCTTTTTTTAAATTACTCATCATCAACTTTTTGTTCCAAAACACAAATTGTTTGAATGATTACAAAATTAGGTCAACTTGAGATCTCAAAAGCTAAAATTATTCAAAACAATAACAAACAGATTTCAAAATTCGAACAAACATTAAACTGAAAGCAACGTCCAATTATAAATCAGCATTATCAATCTCACGCCCATAAAATTGCAACACACCGAACAAATACACGGATCAGAATCCCACAATTCTCACTCGACGAAACCCTAAATCACAGAAATCAACACATTAACTACCAATTAGGATCTCCAACCCCCAATAGCTCAAAAGAATTCAATACAAATTCACCAGAATCATCGATCTACAATTGGGAAATTCAACACACGAACAAACAACAATCGAAACCCCACAATGTCGACCTAAATTAGCACAGGCGAGCTCAATCAGAGGAAACAATAACAGATCTGAGAAGTAAACACATACTCACCTTGAGGAAAACGATTTCAGCGAGACAGATCTATCAATGGATGCTAATAACAAATGGGTTGATGATGTTGTGGGTGTACTAGTAGTTGTATAGTTGTGATGGATGAGAACTATTGAGAAGAGAGTGTGTTGATGTTTGAAATGATCATGGAGATGATGAATCAAAGATGTTGATTATATGTAGGCAACAGATGCTAGTTACATAACGGTATCCAGACTGGCAGAAGCCATAATTTAGTGTCAAATCACTCAATTAGTGGTGCCATTTTGCTTAATATACCTTACTAGAATATTGTTGGTTTTGTTTTTGACAAGTGTATTCAGAAACTCATGATTTTATTTTCATATGATGGGTTGTTTGTCTAGACAGAATATATATTGGTTGAGAATGTTTCAACGCGTAAACACTGTTTAGTTTGACTGGTACACTCATTCTCACATCAATTGCTTTGGTGTTAGTCGTACGCATAATACGATCTATATGTTTTATATCAGTACGATTCGTATAAAACATTAACACTTATAAGATCGGGTGTGACACTTTCAACAACGCTTGTAATATGTTAAAGGTGTGTGGTAAGTTGCTGGTGTGTATTTAAATGAAGATCATAGGTACAAAAATCTAATAAAAAAATAAGAAATCTCATAAAATCCGTGATACGCGCACTTATCATGTGATTTTTTAAAATCCTTAATGCAATTTTTTATTAATAATTTATTAGATGGGCCGGTTAGATTATTAAAATTAACATCTATAATGCGATTACTAACTAACTTTGGATTCAAGCTCATGCGTCTATAACATGTAAATATAAAAGTCGGACCAACATTTATAATACGTTAATCGTATGTCAAAATGTTTGATTCAAGTTAATGATCTGATAATAAAGTTTTTAAAAACACAACACTACTGTTTGTTATTGTTATATAAAAAAAGGCTTAAATGTGATGGTTTAACAAATTTGATCATGTCAGAAATTGTTGTTTCAATTGTTATATCATGATCAATTGTTTTAGGAGAAAAGCTTGAACATGACTTGTAGACTTGTAGGATTCAAGGTGATGAAGAGGAAAGGTTAGAAAGGTTGGGGCTGAACAAAAACTTGGGCCCCTAAGTTCGGGCCTGACCAATTGTTTCTTGATTTAATGGCTCATCCTCGAGCTACTCATCAATACTATGATTTGTTGTTCTTTCTTATTATTTTTTGTTGAGCCAATCCAATTATAACACCTAGGTAATTACAGAGGTTGGGGAAAGTAGGGGAAGCAATACAATCTTTCCATCATTTTAGGCAAAATAAGAATTTATAGAAGAATGTTGATGTGATGTTAAGGTGTAGTGGGAAGAGTAGGAAAAACTCTTTTACACTCCTTATGCCCTAATAGGGTTGTCAAATGGATTTTATTTATAGGTTGACAGGCTAAATCTCAAACAAACTTGCACATGATGCAATCAAAATTTAGGGCAAACATACGAACTTGAAAACAACACAAAATATGATGGTTTGACACTAACATGGAATGTTTAACCTTAACTTTTTTATTATTTTCATATTAATACTTTAAAATAAAAAAACTAAAAGTGGCATACAAAGGGGTGTAAAATAAATACTTGCATATAATTTTAAAATCTGATATAAAATATTTAATCAATCTGAAGTACTATCTAAATTCTAATATGTTTCAAGGTAATAATAGTAAGGTGACGTTTGGTTCATAGAATTCTCAGGAATTAGAATTGGAATTAGAAAATTTTCCATCCAAAATCATGTTTGGTTGGTCAACGGATGGAATTGGAATTGAAAAATTTTCCCTCATTCATTGGAATTCACATTCCTTCCACTTACCTATGGAATGTTTAACAATCCAATTGGAATGTTCAAAATTAAAAATCCAATTTCACTCAAAATTGACCAACCGAACACGTTGTCAACTTCAACAACATTCCATTTCCAATTCCAATTCCTTTGCAAAACATTCTGTGAACCAAACAACCCCTAATATTTTCAACAAAGGAAAATATACTTCTATAACATATATTCATTATACACAAAATTGATTTCAATTTAATATATCTGCCGGTTTTTAATAAAAACAGAACAAATGATAAGTATAATTACCAAATGTATGTAATAAATTTAATTAAAAAAATAGAATCATCAACAAAAAAATATTTTTAATTAGATACAAACTTATAAAAAAAGACGACCATTTAGTCTTTGATGGGTTACCCATCAGAGACTCATGGTTTTAATATCATCTGACGGGTTGTTTGTCCAGACAAGACGTATACTGGTGGAGAAAGTTTTCATGCCCATACTCAATTTACTTGGGCTGCTACACTTCTCACATCAATTGCTATGATGTCAGTTGTAAAAATGATAGGTCCCATATGATTTGTAAAAACTCATGTTAATACTACGCGTGTAAAAACATTTACACTTATAAGATCGTGTATGACACGTTATACGACCCATGTATTTGTTACTAATGTGTGGTTAGTAAGTTACTGCTATGTATTTAGGTCAAGATCATAGATTCAAAAATCTAATAAAATAATAATAAGAAATCTCATGTTGATCCTCGCATGTATCATGTGATTTTCTAAATTTCGTAAAACATATATTTTAATTATTTAATATATCAGATAGGCTGGTCAGATTATAATAATAATCTTACTTATAATAATTGATTACATATGTAGACACGTGTTATCATCACGTTCATTCTTTCATTTATTTTCTCGCCTAAATTATTTTTTTAAGTCAAATAACTAATTTTTAAATTTTTTTCTTTTTCTCTCTTTTATATTATAAATCCAAGACCTTCTCAAAATCAATAATTTTAAAAAGACAATTTTTTATTAAATAAAAACTAAGTATTTTGATTAAATATGCACATTTTCAAAAACAAAAATTTTTTAAACTATGATTTTTTTCCTAAAAAACAAAACTTTTTAAAATCATGAAATATTATAAATCGATCTTTATAAAAAATAAAAATCTTTATATAAAACATTTTTACAAAACAAAATTTTTTAAAAGTTAATAAAAACCCAGAGTTTTTAAACAACGAGATATTGATAAAAAATAAAATTTTTTCAAAGCAATAATTTTTAAAACGAAAGTTATACAAATAATAAAAATATTTTACTAATTAATCAAAGCATTTACTCTAATTTCAATCATATCTTATATATCAAAATAATTTTCTTATTCAATCTGTATAATAAATAAGGTTATAGTCTAATATATTATATATAACTAATTTACAACTTGATTATGCATTAAGGTTTGTATTTCATGTTTTGTAGGTCGTACCTTACTTTGTTTTTTGTTTTTTTCTACTTTTAACCCTAATAGTTTTCATGTTTTACGTTTAACCCTAACACTTTTTTCACTTTCAATTTTGGTTCCATATAATTTTCATCTTTTATAAATTTTTTGTTTTACGTTTTGATCTAAAAGTTTCGATTTAACATACCACAACATGTGTATGTGGTTCAACGTTTTTGTCTCTATTTTTTCCGTTTACGGTCGCGTTGTGTTTTACGGTCAGATCTAATTTTTGCACATTAACACGGCACAACAGGTGTGCATGCTTCGTTGCTTTTATGTCTAATTTTTGTTCGGTTTTATTTTTCGTTTTTATTCTTTGTGTTTTACAAGTTTTTTCAGTGTTGATGGTCGCTAACGACGGTGTGGCCTTGATGCTACTTGACATAGTTTTGGGCCCCTGCCGCAATGCGTGGGTCTTAATACTAGTTGTAATTGTTTGCTAACTTTGATTTGTAAAGCTTATTAAAATCAAACTCACGTGTCTACGATATGTAAACATAAATGTTTGACTAAATTCTTAATACATTAATCGTATGTTAAATTGTTTAATTCAAGTTAACGACCCGATATAAAAGTTTCAAATACGCAACTTTCCAGTTTAGTATCCTTATAAAAAAGTTATAGGGTGATGTTCTAACAAACTTAGGTCATGTCTGAAAATGTTGTTTAAGTTGCCATATCATGACCAATTGTTTTAGGAGAAAAGCTTAATCATGATTTGTTGTAGGGCATTCGGAGCGGTGAAGGGAAAGGTCAAAAAGGCCGACTAATTGTTTCTTGATGTGGTGGCTCATTCCTAATCAGTTGTAGAAGAAAACCGATGTGATGTTAACGTATAGTTGGATGAATGAGAAAAAAATCTTTTCGACTTTTGATGCCCAAATAGGTTGTTAAATGGATTTTATTTTACAGGTTGACAGGTTAAACCTCACACGAACCTACACACGACGCAATCAAAATTTAGGGCAAGCATACGAACTTTAGAACAACACAAAATTTGAGAGTTTGACACCGGCATGGATCATTTAACATTTACTTTTCTATTATTTTTATATTAATTAATACTTTAAAATAAAAAAAAAAAAACTACAAACGACACACAAATGGATGTATTTATTATTTTTTCTGTGTAATTATTTGTTTTATTAAACAAGGGAGGTGTTGCTTACTGGCTTATTGTTATCAATATTAACATGTGTGAAATTAATAGTTTAACCGCATACGATAATAAATTATCTTGTTTTTCTTGAAAGTTACTATTTGCATTCACCTGACTATATGATACATAAATAAGGGAGGTGTAGCTTACTGGCTTATTGTTATCAATATTAACATGTGTGGAATTAGTAGTTTAACCGCATGCGATACATAAAGTATCTTGTTTTTCTTTAGGAGTTACTATTTGTATTCACCTGGCTATATGATATTTTATGTTCTTTACTATAGATTGTTGAGGTTAGATGAGTTTTTCCATTAGATAAATCATTGGTTCAAAGGCCATTGCTAGATCAATGTACACACTTCTCTTGTTTCATCATGGGTGGAGAAAACGGTTTTCTATATGCAAATCTACCCCAAAGCATTTTCTGACAAATTTGTATTTCATCCGTCAAAGCATGGAGTACACAATGTATCTGTAAGTTCATTAAATTTTGGTTATTTACATTGGTTCATGAAACCTTTTGAATATTATTTTTCATATAGTGTGGTCGTTATTCCTTTAATTAATGTTTCTTCTCGTTTGTATATCCTAGACCCTACTCTATGAGCGAGACCTTTGTTGGGTATACTTGTTTGTAATGTCCCTTCTAGTCTTTGAAATATCTATCTTTTCAACATAACTCTTGTGCTTGTGATTTAAACTATGATTACGGGCAAGAATACAATTAAAGCGAATTACCATACCGTTGATTATGTTATAAATTTTTGAAAATTCTTTTCAAATTCTATTTTTTTGCTTTTCTTTTTTATGCAAGATAAGAGAAAGGAAAGCTTTGTTGTTATTAAGCAGTTACAAAAGTTTATGTGACTCTTGAACAGTGGTAAAGCTTGAACAAACATATATAGGGGTGGGGCGGAGGCAGACATAAAAATTTTTGAGCTAAAAAACCAGCCCCCATGCCCTTAAAAGCTCCGTCCTTGCTTTTAAGCATAATTCGCAAGACTATGTGTTTAGGCGGAACAAATAGTTCAATACCAAACAATGGCGATACTCAATAAGAAGTTTCTATAACTTAATAGTGAACATTGTGATTACAACCTTGCAATGAAAGAAGTCCCTAAATCCTAACACCACCCGTTGTCTGCGCAATCTTACCTCAATATCATGGGATAAAAAGGTTCAACTTGGAAAACTTCCTCTTTTTTTTTTTTTTTTGCTTAATATAGGTCACTAGGTACTGGACAAAAAGAAGAGAACATAAGTAAGTGAATGCTAGATTAAACTTTGATGACATAATGTTAGAAAGATGAACTGCAAATTTCCACTGCACCTAGAAATGTAGGTGGGTACCTGATTTATATACAGTAAATCGCCAATTTTGTTGTTTAGGTGTAGACTATTTATCTAAATAGCTTATTTCCTCTGGTTTCCATCCACATAGTTGTATCCAAACGCCTAATACCTGCAGAATTCTGCCCAGATGCTCGGTTTTCATGGTTCAGGTTTCGGGTTCTCAATTTCATCTAGCACAAGATCATTAAGAAAACCAATGCATGTTGACCATTTTTTTGCTTGTTGACTTTTGCCAGACGAGTGCGTGGCCCATTTGGACTCGTTCTAAGTTATCAAGTTTTGTAAGAATGAACAATTTTGTTGCATAATTTGAGTACATAAAAGTTGATGCGATTGTATATTTGAGTAAATAAAAGTTTATGTGATGTATGCTTTAAGTAAACCAAAATAAAGTTTATTCAAATGAACATATTTCTTGATCACTGGATCATGATCATAAGGTCTAACCAAATTATATAGTTAGAACTATGTTGCAATGATACATTCGCAAAGACAAGTATGTTAGACAATTTCCACGAGACAAGAATCTTGATCGCCTTTCACCTCAGTTATCCGCCTTCTTCCTTTACTCTCTCTCTCCTCCCTTCTCACAATGTGCTACGACTAACATTGTGAACGAAAGAAATTTTGACATGGAGAGTAAAACTAGATATAATAGTTCGAAGGTATTTTACTAAAGTGATATACTTTTGATGTAAATTAATCAAGCTGATCTGATTTGAAACATATAAGCTTAAATAGTTAAACGCATGAAAACACAATATTTGATCCCATGTTACTATTTACAAAATTACTAAGATTGTCAATTAAATTGTCATTGTCACATTGTAATCTCAAGATATCATGATTAATAAAAATAATACTTTGTTCTATAAATGAGCTTTTTAAAAAAAATCAAGTTCCTTTCATTTCAAACCTACATTTTAAACAATTAAGCTTTATTAAGATGATCTATTTCATTCCTCTTTTCCTTTTAGGCCCTATTGCTTTTGTGTATACCAAAATCTGTTATTCAGCATCCCAATTTGGAATGTTAGCAGTAGCTTCATTCACCATCTTTACAAGAGTCACCTGCAGCACACATACAATGAGAACTTACGTGCGGGTAAAATTAAGCCTGTTTACGAGTCTGGTTGGCTAACGGGTGAAAACCATGTAGGTAAAACCCAGACATCTATAAAAAAATGAAGTCAAAAGGCACTAAAAGTATATGAAAGCATGGCAAGTATACTTTGATTTAAATCGGTTTTGTGCATTTCCATACACTTACCACGCTTTCAGGCACCCAAAGTGTATGAAAATGCATGAAACCGATTTCAAAGCTATACTTACCACGCTTTCAGGAACCCCAGGCGGGGGCATAGACAAATTTTTTGGTGGAGGTCCGTCTAGATATGATCTCTTGTCGAATCTCCATTCTCCAATAGTTCCATATGTTAGCTCACCCTGCAAAACCAACAATTTCAACAGAAATACATCAAAACCAAAACTTCAACAATTTCAAGCACGAGTCTTTAATTAAAGCTGGCAAGATGTAGGTTGACCGATTGGGTAATGAATCAAAATGGGTTAGGATGGAAACAGTCATCTTTAGTGACGGGCCGGGCTGGGTTGACCCAATAAAATAATTTGTCTATTTTGATTTTTTTCCCAAAATACTTATTGAGTTAAATGTGATTACATTACAATATTATTGACTAATTATCCAAATCTTTGAATAAAACGACTTAGGATTGTATACATTGAATAAACACATATTCACTTTTAGCTATACAATTTTATTTGACCCGTTTGAGATAAAAAGACAATCAAATTGACTAGGTAGAATTGCCACCGCGACTTTTATATCCAAGCAGATGCATAACAGAAAACAAATTACCTTCATGTTGTAGTCACATCCATAAGTGTAATGAATGATGTACCTTTTGCCAATTTCCAAGTCCCATGGAGGCTGCAAATTGAAGTCAAGTTTTTAAATAACATTTAACTTCGCTTTAACTGTTGATTCGGGCTTCGGATCAATACAACATTATCAGATTAGTAGATTTAAACACCTCGATCATAAAATCTTTGCGAAGAATATGCTTTACGCCATGCAAAGCAGAGGCCACGGCATATCCATACCTGATATAAAAGTCAAACTCTTTGATCAAGTAAACAACACGCGAAAGTGTCAATCATCTTCATGAACATCAACTCACATTTCTAGTACCCATCCGAAAGTTTTATCAGTCTCCAGATCATCTTTCATTCTTAAAGAAATATTCATCCATGTGGGAGCTATTTTTTTAAGTAGATCCTGCATAAATTACATTCCTTCACATCTGTATAGAGGTGGTAAGTTCGACCCATTTACTTATGCATGTAGATTTAGGGTATGTTTTTATCACCAAAAGGTCAAACGGGTGAACTCAAAAGTATTATAAAGAAAAAGTCAAATGGGTCGAAAGTTGCCCAAAGTGTAACCTATAAAGTATAAACATCCTAAATCAATTTGTTTAGAAAACTTGGTTTATTATTGAGATTATATATCTCTTATATAAATATGAAAAAATAATCTTTTTTCTTTGACCATGAGAACCCGTTGCTGGTAAACTGAAGGACCCATCAATGTCATACTAACCAACTGATTAGGCAAACCGCCCTTGTATTGGACGGATGGCCTTCACGAGGTTATGACAGGAAGCCAGTGGATGCAAGATTCGGACCTTAGACCTCTTCTAGAGGGGGAATCAGGTGTTTACCACTATTGGAAAAGTGTTTTGGTCAAACCCGACCCGTTTTGACTCGTACCGAGAACCACCCATTTTGACCCGTTACCCACGCGACCCACCCATTTTGCCACCTCTACTACTTTTCCACCGAGATTAACCAACTCAAGTAGCTTTGAATGTATGTGAAGTCTAAGAAAACTATTGCAGTGGTACCTTTCTTATAATAACAGGAGAATTACCAATAGGATCAACATTAGTTACCGGTCCATTCTCCTCGGGGAAGTATTTTCGGATTATTTTTTCGTTTTCGAAAGGCAAGATGTAATTAAACCGGAACCCAGCCGGGATTATTCCGTGGGCCAAATTCGGGAGAGGTTTTACAAATATGTGATCAGGTTCTGCCATCAATATGTATCTGCAAAGGCAAAACTTTAACAATTTTTTGATATTAATAGGATTAAGAATGTGTAATTAGCATAATTATACTCACTGCTCTTCAATAGTAACCCTCTCCAGCCATTGCACAAAGGCCCAAGGTCTATTCAAAACTATGTACCCCTGCATACCAATTAAAGTCCTTGTCATAAAAGCAAAGTGATATAATTCTAGAAACAGGTCAAACGGGTCGAAAGTTTCTGAAAAAATAACAAAATGCTTCCGCCCTCCAAAATCATTTATTAAAAACATGGACTACCAAATAGGACTGGCAAAACAAGTATTATTGTGTTTACACTTAGAGATGACGCGCATAACTCACGTATCAAACATGAAAAAGACTTATTTAACCACCATATATTTTGCCTATAATTTTTATTATATTTTTTACAAACCAAGAATGTGAAATAATGGACTTTAGCCTTCCAATTTTAAATATTTTTAAAATGAAAAATAAATAATATATTTTTTTATTAAACAGTTTAATTGTGCCATTAACAGGTCGGCATTCCCAGCCCTACCACCAAATACGGGTCAGACAGGTTGAAAGTTAAATAGAAAAAAGAAACATGCCGAAAGTCATCCAAAGTGTGTGTTCAATGCATAGACCTCCTAAATAATTATAGTAAAAGAATAGTAAGTAAAAGTGTTTCGGGTCAACCAACCTTAGATGTATTTTTACCCACGCCAAAGGGTGACCTGATTGACCTGTGACCCACCCATTTTACAACATTCTAACATGCAGTACACAGCCATATACAAGAACAAAGATAGATAGATGAAAACTAACGAAAGATTCGGTCTCTTACTCTATCCAAACCGGATGGAAGCGGGTCAACTACAAAAGTTGGAATCTCATCCATCATATTATCGGGTCGGCCCGAATGCAGAATCCTGGTGAACGTTCCCAGTTCTGATCCAGCCACATTTTCATTCTTTTATACCAATAATACATAATTCTGCTTTGCCATTTGCTGTAAGGAGTATCGTTTGTTGTCAGCGCAACATGAAATAACGCGTTGGTGCCCTTGATCTCTTCATATTATCAGGCATCATAAAGTTAGGATCATTAGACAACCCTCCAGAATACAGCAGTTTGTTGTGAACTACCATTGTTACTAAATTATATGTTGCAAAGAATGAACAAACAGTCAAAAGAACAATAAACAACGTCGATGAACAGCTAAAATTCTTCCTTCCCATTGTAGTGTTTGTTGCAGAAACATGAACCTTTAAATCACCACTTTAGAGGAGCTAGAAAGTCTGCTTCAAACCTCATAGATCATTCTGTATTGGACACAAACAAAGGCACTCTCATGTAAGTCAACTAGTTGACTTTGACCACATAGATACATCAACAACATTAGCATATGATTGATAATCTCAACTAAAGTAAACCATACAAGACTAGGGTAGATCAAGTAGCTCGAACTAGGGCTAGCTTGAGCATGGTTTGGCTCGTTAACAGCCAAAGGCTAATTAAGCATAAGAATCAAGAAAAACTAACACATTAGTTTGCATCAAGTCACATAGAGCAATTAGATTCATCTACTAGCAACATTAATAGATGAATACAAACAATTAGTCACTACTCACTAGTCTTGATTTAGCTATAAAAAACCCATTGCAGTTTCAAATTTCTGAAAGAAAGAATAAAGATAACTTAGAGAAATCAAAATCGTATATTTAGGCAAATAATCTTTTCATGTATTGATAGATTGGTTATTTTGAGAGCTGAAAAACATAGATAATTTGAATTAAAAGGTTGGATTGAATCACATTTAGTCTTTTAGATATATGTAAGTAATAGCATATGAACATCAACACCAAACACAAAGTTCTTCTAAAATCCTAATATATTCCAGAACTAAATAGGCGAACCTTAGAGCAATTGGTAAGGTTGTCGTTTTTCCTTAAAAGTTATAGGTTCAAGCCGTAGAAAATTAATTTATGCACAAAATGTAGGGTAAGACTATATTTATTAAAAATTAGACTGCGAAGTGATCCAACCCTTCTCCAGCCCTGCGTAAAGCGAAAGCTAAGTCAAGCACTAGTTACGCCCTACGCCCCCAATTAGATCAACCTAAACAACAAAAACCAACTTTAATTCATGAATCCTAAGCATAATGTAGCTACAACAACCAAACCATAGTGTGTGACGTGCTAAATGTTTGAAGATCGCATCTACTCATCTATGTAGTAACATTGAGGGTTACTAGCCTTAACGGTCAAGGGAAGTCGTGTAACCTTAAATTACGAACTGGTGGCTGAAACAGCAAGAGAGGAGTTTGATTAGAAGGCGTCGCACGAATGAAAAGTAACGAAACAGTAGAATCATGAAGAAGGTTGTTGAGGTTTAAAGATTAATGAATATGAAGATGCTACTGTTGCCAAATGATCACAAAAATTCAATGTAGACTTAGAGGATATGCATGATGCACAAAAAAGACTTATCTTTCTTTTATCTATCTTTTAGTGTTTTGAACCACCTTGGAGACTCTATGGACATATATACGTGTTGTTCACCGACTACACTTTGTTTTAGGATCAGGGCATATGTGCCGTTGAATAAAAGGTGGGTTTAGACGTATGATTTGTGGTTTTGATGCACCTGTATAATAACATTGTTTATTTAAGCGTTAGATACGGATGACTTGAACGTTTTAGGTTAGACATGTACGGTGTTATAACTGGTTTAACACACTATTATAACTCTTTACAAAATATTGTAATTGGACTACTTAAATGCATCATTATAATCAACAATGCATTAACGTTTAAATATGTGTTTTTTTCTTGTAAAATTTTAGCAGAATGGTGCTGAAAATAAAGATGATAAATTTTGTTTTTATTATATAATATTTATAAAAAAATAATAAATTCTATAAATAATAGTGTAAAGTCTGTAAAAGTATTTAATTTTAAGAATTTGTTAAAGAAAGATGATAAAGTTTTCCTTGTAGTATAGAATTTTCATTTTGTATTTAATTTGTGTATGATACACGATCAAGATCATTTCCTATGCGTACTATGAATTTTCATTTCGTAATTAATCTTTATTTATATAATAGCATTTTGTTTTTCTCTCTAATAACATAATAAGGTATCAGACGTGACACTTGAATTTTAGGACGAAATGTAGTTAGGTTCATTTAGGTATGCAACTTTCAGCATATATACAAAAGGTGGACGTACCATCTAAATGCGCAATCAAAACTTATTATCACGACAAAAGAGACTTGGAAAATTGGGTAAATTGTTGCAGCGTTAGATGCACTATTGTATCAGGTTGAGCACACCATATTTGTGGAGAGTGATTTAGATTATAATCTTAAAATGTTGTGTTTTTAATATAACAATATAATACTTAAAATAATAGGATAAATTCATGATTTTATGATCTAATTTTTTAAGTAATGAAGTATATATGAAAATTATTCGAGTTTCAAACTAATGATACCAATTTAATGAAAATAGTCAATCTAAATCATTGAATTATTTTATCACTAGTCGATGCTGCTTTCACATTTAAAAAGTTAACTTTTATTTATCAGCCATGTGTATGTGATGGGGTGTGTTCAATACATCATCATGATTAATTAAGTAGAGAACCGTATAAGCACATTATATAAGGTCGTTTAATTTTTTTGTGTAAAGAGAGAGCGGGAGATATGACATGTCAAATGTTTGAAGATCATATACACTTATTTGTATTTTGAAATGGGTTATCTTGTTTGATGATTCTAAAGAACCCATTAAAAATACTTATGAGTGACGTATATAAATGACATGTCAAATGTTTGAATATCATATACACTTATTTGTATTTTGAAATGTTTTGTTAGTAGTTAATCTTTACATCGAGAGCCTCAACAATTAACTAAAAAAGTACAAGGAGAGTGCTAACACTTCTCGCATTCATGATGAGTCCATAGTAGAATAAAGTTATATCATTTCGATGATTATTTAAACATTAAATTCTACTCAAGGATATAAGACGTGTTCCCAATTATCTCCCCATATTTATTAGTTAGTTCATCGCAATTCTATTCAAGATGTTCTTGTAAGCACATATATAATATGATTTATAACTAATTCCTGGTTTTTCATGTGCTATGTTTAATTTAATGCGATTCTAATACTATCATTGTTTTCGTGTGATTGTCTTTAGAACTAAAAACTAACACATAATGGCGAAAATGATTTGTAACAAGGGGCACATGGGTGGCCAAATATACGAGCAAGATTAGGGTTACTTTTTTTTTTTTCTAACAAGCTCCTTGTTATGTCCATGAGTTAGGTAATATAGCGTTAAGCGGTAATGATATTTAGATTATTATATTTTAAAACTTAATATCAGGGATGTCCTACATTAAAAGCAATTAAAATAATTGTTTTGGTACATAAATTTTAAGGGCTCTTGAATGGAAAAAAAAAGAGTCTACTTTTATCTATACTATAAGCTGAAAATATATGTGATCCAATCCAATAACTATTAGTAGCCGATTTTATCCGACAGTTTGTAATCGGTTAGAAGTATTAAGTAGCGTAACCGTTTTTTTTTCTTAACACGTTAACTATTATTACCATTATTTGCTAAAGCTAGGCGTCTTCTAACGACAATATAATCATTTATAGCCAAATGTGTTTTTTAAACCATTTAACATCTCTATGTTAGTATAAATATGTATCTGGTGTATTGCTTTGATCACAATACTCAAATGCAGTATCTATTTTAAAAAATCAATGTGGATGTTCAAGTCGGGTTAAATTCAAACATATGTTATAACTGTCAACCTCGATCAAGCATTGATTACGATATGTATTAGAACTCGTCTTGGATTTGAATATATACACATCAAAAGCGATGATTATATATCAAATATATAATTTATTCATTAAATCGCGTGTTTTCTAGTTTCTAGAATTTTAAAAATAAATAAAAAAGGAACTTTATTGATTTTATTTTATATATTTTGTATTTAATTGATTTTAATAAAAAAATTATTGTTAAAAAGCCTGGATTAGACCTGTTATTTGGTAAACTGGCTCGGTTGATAACCTAACCGTTTTCATAGGTTAGGGTTCTAGGCCCCTTCAAACTGGTTATTTGAGAAACCGATTATTCACCACATTGACAATAATCGGTTCGATTTGTAACCAAACCAATTTTTAAAAATAACCAATTTATGCATCTATGGTTTGAGGCATCTACTCGAATTATATAACAGGCTTAAATGAATTACCCATTACTTCTTAACTTATAATGGCTTCAAGTGGGTCAGGGGCTCAGCGCCACCGCTAATGTATGATAAGATCATTTATTTTGTTGTTGTCAAATTCATCTACGCTGTCGCTACTAAGGCGTCATAAAGTAAATAAAACGGGCGAACCAATTTGATACTTTTTATAATGACGTGTTTCAACCCAACCTGTTTAGATCAAAGACCCATTTTGATTATAACCAGACTAATACTTTTTAAAACGAACCGTTCATACAATTATCTGACCTGACCACCCATTTTACCCAACCTAAGAATAATGTTGATGGTGAATATATAATTAGTTATAAGAAAAATATATTAAAAAATATCAAAACATTTTTCAAAACCTTATTGTTTTATGTATTTATCATAAGGCGTTAGAAAACCAATGAATTGAATCAAACCTAACCTAACTAGAGTTTAGGAATGTATGGTGATTTTGTATTGGGTTGAAACATTTGTGATTTGCCAACATATGTTTTCTACATCATGTCAACTAAGAAAAGTTTAGTAGGCCCATAAATGAAATAAAAAAACATATCACGTAAAACTTAGTAGGCTGTAAACAAACCAAACAAAGTGTTTATTCGTTTGATTTAACCAAACAAACAAAAATACGAACACTTACAAAAATAGATTTTTTGTTTCTATTTGTTTGTTAAGATGGTTCCAAATTAGAATCCACACTCCTATCACTATATGATTCTACAATATCCAACAACATTTTAGAAGTAACCAACAATATTCATGTAAACAAAGTTCTCAAGCATTAAATAAACAAACATTACCAAAGTTCCCTAAAAGTTCACTGAACGTTCGATTCGTCTACAAGCTAATAAAAACATTATTATGAATACAACAAAGCGGGATGATCCTAACGGTCAAAGCAGGATGATCCGGTCATCGACCCGGTTTCAACTAGTTCTAAAACAATATCAACAAAGTGGGACTGGCCATTAGCCATCAGCACAACACCAACTAAGCATCACCTTAGTCTTCATGTTATCATCCCCAGTGTTCTTAATTTTCTAGTTGAATAACGCATATGTTTTAGATCATATAAATCATAATTTAATATAGATAAATATCAAACATCATGAACCGTTGTTTCGGGTTCAAAACACAAAACACAATCGTAGCAAATGGTTAAACTCATAAAAATTCTCAAACATTTGACATGGTATTGTAAAAAACAAGAAAATGAAATCGTGAATAATGTTAATAGCTTCGTCCCCAGTAGGTCCATTTTTTTGCAGGTTTCCCTGATGCAAAGCATAATGTGCCTGTCACAAAGATAACACTATATAAGTACTAAAAAAAAAGAAGTGAATCTTTTCATCTTACAATGCGCGACATAATTTTTTTTTTAAACTTTGCATTTGAAACTTCCAATCGATAATAATAACGGTGGATTTGGATTGTGTATATTCCAAAGGGGTCAAATAGGAAACGAAGTATATAGGCGAAAGGGGAAACGGTCAAAGCTCGAACAGGGAGAAAGTTTAAATTAATTTCAATCAATGATCGAAATTATATTGCGATAATATTGTTTTTTTTTCCAGTTAGGATTAACGCAATTAGTACATATACAAATGTTAGAAAAGAAAACAGAAGTGCTTGCAAATCAGCCCAACCCGACTTGGACTGAACTTTACCCCGTTTTCATGGGTTACCCAACCCACCACCCATTTCACCATGCACCTGATTGTTTCTAGTCAATAAAAAACAAACTATTTGCCAAATCGGTCTAAGTGTTTAACGCTAATCTTTGTTTGTTAAATTGGCAAATGACAGATGATATATATTCGTGTTTATTTTATAAATAGCCTCTAACAATACCTTCAGGCAGTTCTGGCTGGTCAAATGGAGAACAAAGTGTTTTAGCAGCCCCTGTCTCCCCTTTTGTCTTCGCTTTCACCTCCTTCTCGACTTCCTGAAGCATTATATATTATAAATATATGTGAGCCAAACAAGTGAAAATTTCAACCCTTTGGGTTGATTCAGGTTGTGTTTCATTACATGTTGCCCAGAGTCATTTCTAACACATACAAGTATACAACATTACAACCTCCTAAATAAAAAGAATTGACAGAAAGTGTTTGATTGTATCATTGGAGAGCTAAAAACTATTACCTCTTCATCACACCATGGAGCCAAGATCAATTTCTTTGACCTAACGCTTCAATAAATTCATCCCAAGTTTTTGTAACTTGAATACAAGCATCTCGTTTTTGCTTAGCAACATCAAACATATTTTGCTGGATATTATCCAGCATACCCTTTACTTTATCAACCAAATCTGCCATTGGAATATCAGCTTTTTCTCCATTGTCACGACGAACAGCACGCACCTGAAAACCACACATCAAGCTTTGCATTAATCACTTGCAACTAAAGATGGCCTAACAGTCAAGTCACCTCTGGCGAGGTAACAGGTTTAAAATGACCCATTTGACATATTCCCAATTACCAAATATTTTTAATTTATGTTTAGATTAAACGCAACAAAATTGACCCATTAATAAGTCACCAGAATAATACTGACCCACTTAAAACTGAACAGGTTAAAAATGATCCATTTATACATGTAAGCAGATCGAATGAGACAATGAATATTCCCTTACCTGGTTATTAGCGAGATCCTTTGGTCCTATTTCAATCCTCAAGGGAACACCTTTCATTTCCCAGTGAGAATACTTCCAACCAGGTGAATAATTCTCTCTAAGGTCAGCCTCGGCCCGAATGCCTAAATCACATAAAGTCTTAACAGTGGCAGAACATGCATTCATTATTTCCTTAACATCTGCATCTTTGTAAGGCACGTGAATCACAATAACTTGTACTGCTGCAACTTTAGGGGGCAACACCAGGCCTTTATCATCACCATGAACCATCACCATCACCCCAATCTGTATAAATTACATTATAAATCAAAACTTGTTACGTATAATTTAACTACTTTTACAAAAACTATGAAAAATAAATGACTACCGTTCTGGTACTATACGCCCAGGAATTCTGCCAGACCATAGCCTTTCTCTTTTTCATCTTCAAAGTTAATCTCAAACATTTTAGCAAAATTCTGGCCCAAGCAATGTGAAGTTGCACCTTGTACACCCCGACCAGTATTTGGAATAAAGGCCTGCAAGCATGGAAGCACTTATCATGACACATGTCATTTAACAATTCATAATAAAAAATCTTACATACACAACAAAATGAACTGGTTGGGTAACAGGTCAAAGTGGATCGTGTCAAATTGACCCAAAACAGCTATTAAGAAAAACAAAAATGCAGGTCAAAGTGGATCATGTCAAATTGACCCAAAACAGCTATTTTAGAAAAAAAAAAGTGCATACATGAATACATGAATTGATCATTTCAATTAGAGTAATTAACATTTTCCATCCGCTGAGGTTTGGTCAAAACTATAGACACCATCCCTAAATTTTAACATTACACTGATGTCCCTGTTTTGATGTTTTATGCTTTTTTAAACTGCATCTTTATAGTTTATAGCCATGATCTTAGCTGATACTTAATAATAGTATATACAGATTATATATATTTCTATAATATGGTCCCTAGATTATTATAACTTGAACAAAAAAAATCGACACACACCAAACCTGAAGTACGGTCCATTAGGGAATAGATGTATAACATAGCCAAATTCAACCCATTTCACAAGTAAAAGATTTAAAATTCCCAATAGTAATATCTTATTATAAGTACCTCAACACTAGTAGTATAGAGCCCACCAGCAAACTTCTCTAACTCACTCTTTTTCCCTTTCACAACAGGGACAGCCAAGTACTCCTCATACAAACGTCTATACAATTCAAGGATTTCAAGAACCTAAAAAAACATCATTAGTCACAGTCAGATGGATCACCTTATACTCCTTATACACATTTAGTTCCATTTTTATATGCGGAAATTATTATGAATGTATTTTAAACCTTAATTTTGTACCTCGGTATCTGCCTCCTCCTTTGTTGCATGGGCAGTGTGTCCCTCTTGCCAAAGAAACTCACGGCTCCTACAATAATAGGGGGTTTAGCGTTTCAACAATCAACATTTAAATAAACCAAATTCAAATAGGGATTAAGATGCAAGAACGATTTGACTAATCAAAATCATGTTATTCAAAATCACACTGATAAATGGAGTAGGATTACTAAACTCCCATCGAACAACATTGCACCACTGGTTAAGTTTTAAGGGCAAATCACGGTGTCCCTGATCCACTTAGAAAAATACGGATACATGACAGTTTCACTAGTTGGACGAATGGCAATTGGAACCTCCAAATCTGAGTCACCTGATCTTGTGACCCAAGCAACCTAAAAAATATAAATCTCAAAAATTAAATTGACAAAAAAAACACTCAGATCAATGAGAGGATATGCAGTTTATAAATTTTACCTCAGGAGCAAAACCTCTATGTGATCCTTCTCTTTCTGTAGAAACATTATTGGACACAAAGAGCGGGAAATAGCAAGTTTTAATCTTCATCTTCTTAATTTCTGGATCAAAGAAGTTCTGCATGAAGATGTCAAAAAACGTTTATCGTGTTTTTTTCTAGCTTGTTAACGGAAAATATGCAAAAAAAGATCAGCAGAAGCATCAAATAATATCTGTGTGAGCGATCAAAGTTATAGTTCCAAGCTTACTTGCATTATCTCCCAAATAGCCATTGTCCATGGACGAAGGATGTAACAGCCCGATATTTCATAATATTCTATCATTTCACCATTTGTAACGACCTACAGTAGTCAAAGAAAATATGCGTTAGAAATCTGATTACAAGGGGACACATAATTTGTTGGGAGTATGGGAGACCTATCATCATATTAGAGATGGTGTTGTAGAAACTCTTTATATTAACAATACAAAAAAAATCATCTCAAATGCTTTTAAATATAAGATATCAACTTTCGTAACATATGAATGAAATCTGTATCATGTGGAATGAAACCAAACAGGAGTGAGTGAAACATTAATATATTCAACCCTCATGCATTTCCTGGTTCAAATTACAAAAGTAATACATGGCAAACTAGAAAAACAAAATACAATCGATATACCTCAGAATACCATTCCGAAGTTGCCATCTTTAGTATTAGTAAGACCTAGACCAGTCTCCTTCTTCCTTCCCTCTGCAGTCACAATGTTCATGACATAATTACAAACAGAATACAGATAAATGCATCTGTTTCTATATGAATTCAAGCATGTTTGTCTATCGGACAAGAGAAGCTGAACTCTAAGAGGCTTTTAAGATCAAACATTCAAACATACCCCCTCGTAAAAAAGTAAAAGATCTAGATCCTATTACTAATCTAAAACAAAATTCACCAATTTGACGGATATGTTATCAAAGTAATGTGTCTATCAGCTTTCTCCAAGACTTTGACAATTTCACATCAATGATCAATCTCTATTTTCCAACACATGTATCATTTTACATGTTATCAAAGTACTGTGTCTATATGCTTTCATGTCAAACCATAATCTATCATTTTACACATCTTTCCAACACATGTATCAGAAGTTGGTGTATGCATCCACTCACCCACTAATGCAAACAATTCAGCTAACATCCATTATCTGAATATTAAAGTCAAAAACTGAGTCGAAAGATACAAAACTTTGACTTATCAATCAAAATTTTCAACAAACATATTAGAATTCTCATGAGTTCCCAAATTAACATCAATGCATCTCCATTTTCAATCCATTAATCCAAACCAAACAATTTCACAGGCATTGTACATGTGTTGTGTGTGTGATGAAAAACCTGAAATCAAACACAAATTTAGTAAAGAACAAAGAACACCCACTACTCGATTTGGCAAACAGCAGCGATTTATCGGCCTTAGCAGCCTTATCTCCCTTTCCACTAGCCATTTCTTCAGATTTCAGCTGCAATCAAAGGCTAAAACGTTGAATTCCTTACAACAACGAATGAATTAAGAGAACTACAATGGAGATAATCGTGCAATTAAGTAAGAACATACTCAAATTACAGTGAATTGCGAAGTACGATAAGTTCAGACACCGGAAGAACAAACAGTAACCCTCCGGCCGTCCGAGCTTTTGCGGTGGTTTCCGGTCAACGCCGGCGGCGAAGCAGTTCGGAGTTGAAGGGGAATTCGATTGAAAGCTGTCGATGAGAGAGTGAATGTTCAATTGTATGTTGAAACCCTAAATTACTACACATAATAAGATGTACATGTAGAGTCCTTTGAGTTAAAAGGTATTCAACTAGCGACCTTTAGTTTACCTTTCATTTTCAATTTTTAATGTGGTGAATGATTTATTAACTGTAATAATTTGATTCTAAAGACATGCGGTATCCTTTAATACTCTGTTAACAAATGAGGTCAGATAAAACTTGGATTATTTCAAGTTTGATGCTCCCCAAGTAATTCAACTTGGGTGGGTAGCTCGTGGTTTGAGTAACCTGACTGTGAGGCAGAGATGGTAGTTCAAACTCCACCCTTCAGCATGGTTTAGATACGTGAGTTGATTGCATCTAGAGACGTTATTGGTGAGGGTGCCGTGGGTCGATTTAGTGAGTTTGTTAACATCTTTTGTTAGAATGCGCTAGTTACGTGGCATACGTGGTGTATATGGAGCTAAGAAGCCACTAGAAGCAATGTTTAAGTTGTGACGTATGTTAAAGAGTTTAAGTGTTTATCATGTAGAGTCCTTTGAGTTAAAAGGTATTCAACTAGCGACCTTAGTTTACCTTTCTTTCAATTTTTAATGTGGTGAATGATTTAAACTGTAATAATTTGATTCTAAAGACATGCGGTATCCTTTAATACTCTGTTAACAAATGAGGTCAGATAAAACTTGGATTATTTCAAGTTTGATGCTCCCCAAGTAATTCAACTGGTGGGGGTAGCTCGTGGTTTGAGTAACCTGACTGTGAGGCAGAGATGGTAGTTCAAACTCCACCCTTCAGCATGGTTTAGATACGTGAGTTGATTGCATCTAGAGACGTTATGGGTGAGGGTGCCGTGGGTCGATTTAGTGAGTTTGGTAACATCTTTTGTTAGATAAACATAGTATGCGCTAGTTACGTGGCATACGTGGTGTATATGGAGCTAAGAAGCCACTAGAAGCAATGTTTAAGTTGTGACGTATGTTAAAGAGTTTAAGTGTTTATCATGACACCACAATTAAATGTTAGAAAGAGATTGTTATACTTAGCTTTACGTCTGATATAAATAATCATAACGGAAATAAATTTGAAATTCAAACATGTTAGGAGATTAAAAAGTGTATATATGTGTTTTAAAAACAAATATATAGATTTATATGCTATAGATTTATCTAATGATAAGAAATAATAATGATAATACAAAATATATTATTTTTTTAATGAATGTATGTGTTATGAGTTAAGTATCTTACGCATAGAATTTCTTTTGCTGTTAGATCCACATTGTAAGTTATAATTTAATTATTTCTTGTATTAGACCAAGACAAAACTAAAAGGTTTAATACGTAAATTTAATCCTAGAAAGGAGTGAGAAATAAACTTCAGAAAATAATAATAAGAAATAAATCACACGTTACCGCCGTTAAGTGGAGTAATAAATGAGATTCAAGAGCTCTAATTACAAATTTAATTAGAGAAAAAAACGTTGGTAATTTTTTTTTTCTTAAAGAAAAAAAGAGATATCCTTTTTTTTTTTTTTCTCGCTCCTCACTTACTAATTTAATCTCAACCATTTTGCATGTAGTTTAATGGTAAGAGTAAAAGTCTCGCTGAAAAAAAAAATCAGAGTTTTAAACTTGACATAAGTTAGATTAAAAATTGTTGTAGTTTTAAGTATGAGTTGATAGGTGTGAGTTGTTGTTTGATAAAAAAAAAACATGGTGGTTTCAACCAACAGCGAGGGTTGAGTGAGGGTCTCTAGCAAGCTGTAAGGGCGGATGAAATGGGTTTCGGGGTGAGAGGTTGCGGTTCCGATTAATCTACAAGATCCGGATATTTTGGTGCTCTAGTAGTTTAAACCCCGACACATTTGTTAAACTTCTATGGACATTGATTTGATAGCGGCAATTTTACAATTTACCAATATGTATGTATTATTGCATTAGTCACCTACTAGTTTGACACGTGTATTTTTTTATCTAAGGGTGAGGGTGTTTACCGGAAGTGTGTTATGCTTGTGTACATCATAGAATGGTTGGATGCACATTCGATGATTCGATTGAAAAGTTGTCTTTTAATCCAAAACTACTAGTAGTATAGTTCTGACCGTAGGCGAAGCTTTTATGGGTTCGGGAGGGCCCCAGCCCCTTTTTTTTCGTCAGTAATGTTAATTTTCGGCTCGATAGTGTAAATTTTCGATCTATTAGTAGAATTTTTTTAATAAATATAGTCCCCCCCCCCCCCCCGGTAAAATAATTTACTTTCACCCGGCCCTCTTAAGGTATGGTTCAAGATTCGTCGCTGGTTCTAACTCATAGGGTTGGGGTTGGTCTTAATTTTAAAGAACCATCCATTCTTGTGATTCATATATGATTTAGTCTGTAAACACATGTTTGTGCAAGTACGGATGATGGTTGCTTAAACGGTCGCTAAAGGTCGAGATGATTAATATTCAACTATTATGTGACATGTCAAAGGAAACTTAAGGCACACGTTACTCTCTTAACAACCCAATATTTGATGTGAAAATTGATTCACATAAACGCACAACTAACATCTAACAACTAAATCTTAGAAAAGACAAATTACACCATCCTTACTGTACAATAGTAAGTTACAAAATTTGTACTTAAATTATTAGTCACCTACAAATTTAATACCAAAGCTTATCATATTCATTTATAGTATTGTTTGGTAATTAAATTTTCTTAATTTTTTCCTATTATGCTAGATTATATACTATTAAAATTGTATGTCGTGGGTGCAGTGGAGTTGTAAATGTTTACAAGTTGACCAATAACTTTTTCATTTTATAAATAGGTTCTTTAGAAGATACAAGAGGTAAATTTAGTACAAGTTATGCAGACTATAACAACCTTTGCTTTTCCTCCAGCTTCCTTCGTCCTTATCTATTTTTCAGCATCTCTCCGTCGTTTCCTGTACTATTCATCGATGGTGCGATGGTTGCTGTAGTGGTGGTGCTCAGAGAGAGAAGAGAGTGAGAGAGATGAATAAATGGATGTTTACGGATCTTTTCAATGTTTATGTTCTCGGATGTTGGTGTCATGTTGTGGCTTTAGGATCTCAGTGGAAAAAGAAAAAATGGTAGGGAGAGAGAAAGATGACAGACGATTAAGCGTCCAATGTCGCCGGTAGTAGCAGTAATAAAGTAGCTGCGTTAGGATGTGTTTGAGGCTGGTTAAAGAACAAAGTAGAGAAGATTGAATCGTTCAAAAGAATATATATATATATTATATATATATAATATATTCTTTAATTTTAATTTTAATTTATTTTAATAATATGGGAAGAGAAAGTTTGACACCTTATAGTGTAATAAGCATAACTACAGTGACAACACACAGAATTCAAACATGAAAAGAGTTTATATTTTACTTTTTTTTCATTTACGATAGGATAGATATTGTAGCAAGTGTTATGTATTTTCTTGTGTATTTTTGAAAAAAACAAATGAAACTAAACAAGTTTTTAACAGATCAATATATATGTTTGGATTTTCATCATTGTCCGAGACGTAAGAAGCTAAGATTAAATTTAATTTAATATCTTATATATAACAAATATATTAAAAGTGTTTTTCTTTTTAGCAGTTCAATTGACCACTAGGGCTGTTTTTCGTATAATAAAATTTAAAACCACAATAAATATAAGATCGTTTATTTATAAAGGGATGGTATAAAAAATCAACATTAGTGAAATATATGATTGTTACATTTATATTAGTCATAAGCATGCAATCGTCAATCCACTGTGTTTTTGAAACACAAATTGCAAAAATATATCAGTCCTTACAAAAGAACCCAGCCGCAACACACGGGGTTTCATATCTAGTTTAGTCAATTTGAAGAACTCAATTCAAACTTAAAGTAGTTTGAAATTTGATTCACTAAACAACTCTATTTTAGAAGGTGTAAAGAAGATTGCAAAAGAAAGTAAGATGTGATCGTGTGATTGCTAGTTCATCTATTTTTACAAAGAATTTGTACAGACACCCCATATAAATCGAGAACCACTTATATGTCTCGTATGACACCATACGCAGCGTATAGGGTCGAATACACTGAAAACGAGAAAAATCCAGGGGACTGTCAGAAGGACTATACACCCCGTATAGGGCTATACGACCCTCTATACAACACGTATGGTGCTACACGACTCGTATAGAAATACAAAATGTTGATTTATAATGGGGGTCTCCAACATCTGTAGTCATTAATTCGTTTGCAAGAACATTAAAGTTGATTTGAAAGGTTTCTTGGTGGCAGCGTTGAAGTGGTGGAGTTTGAGGGAGAAGAAAAGGGGTATCTTAGTTTTGTTTATATTTCCTTTTTTTGTGAATATCAATCAAAAAGTATTTAACGTCAATTAGCATCAAAGAACAAAAGTATAACGACCAAGTAAATGATAGAACTTATCATTATCCTTTGGCATGTTTATTATTCCAGCTTTATCGTATAACATTCAATCTTTATTATACTGGATGTGATACTCTGACATTGTTTGTATTTTATAGGTTTTTGGAGACAAGCTAAAAACGTTACATGTAAAGAAGCAAACGTGTGAGAGATCTAAAGAAATATGTTGCAATTAACATTTTACATCCCGTAATAGGGTTGTTAATTTGTTTAGAGTAAAATGTTTGAACATCCAACTTTAAATGTAAACTTTGAATCTCATTATGAAGAAAAATTAAAGTCATATGCTGAAAATTTCTTGTAGCTAAACAAAAAGAGGGCGACTACCATTAGATATAACTTTGGTTGAAAAGTTAAGTTGAATGAATGGGCCAGTTAGGGTTGCAAAGAAAAAAAATGGTGCGAGCCATTGTCTGCGTTTTACGTCAATGAATGGTTCGCGTACATCTATAGAGATGAAATTTGGTATTCATGTTCGTTTGTTAAAAAAGAATTTTGTTTGTAATCGTTTGTTCATTATGTAAACAAACAAAATGAATGAAAACAAACACTAATGAATACAACCGCGCGAAAGCAAACACTAATGATACAACCGAACATATATTCATTTGAGAATAAAAAAAGCACAACCATTACAGGTGGCGGGGTCATACATTTTCCCAATGGGGTCATTAATATTCGATATTCTCATGTATTTAATTCTCGGATCAGACCAGGTCACTTATTGTATGAAGGTATAAGTTAGATAAAACATGTAAAATAAGCAAAAAAAAAAAAAAACATAATAATAATAATAATAAATAAACAAATAAATAAATAAACAAGCAAGCATAAACAAATGAACACAAATATAAATGAATGAACATATTATCGAACGTTCACGAATACAATATACTAAACGGCTCTATTCATGTCCATACATATGACTAATCAAACAAAAATTTTTTGTTCTTGTTCATGTTTTACTAAAAAAAAAACAAATTTTCGTCGAACTTATCACAATTTTAAAAAAAACCTCACGTTTGGGCCTCGGAGGCTTATTGGCCACTAATGAGAACATCAAAAGAGAGATGAAGTGATTTTGGATTGGCCAAAATGCCTCTCTTGCCGATCGGTTCAAGTATAGAAGAAAATAGAAAACAAAATGTAATAACTGATTGGTTAAGGTGAAGTAGTTAATCTGTTAAACAAAAAAAAAGAAAAAAACACATGTTTGACTATTTGTAATCACTATCAGGTTTACAATTTGATTATTTTAGGTGGTGTTTGTTTTTGAAGAGGTAAAATGTCTGCAGTCTGCGTACCAGATCTGCAAACATCTGTGGCAGAAGAGGTGGACCAAACCTCTGCAGTCTGCAAGAAAGAATACTGTTTGTTTTTAACGTCTGCAGAGGCGGGCGGGGGGTGGCAGCGGATGGTGGTGGTGGCGGACAGTGGCTGGTGGCAGAGGCGGACGGGGGTGGCGGCGGACGGTGGTGGTGGCGGAGGTGGCCGGTGGCGGCGGCGGCCAGTGGTGGTGGTGGTGGGTGTTACTTCTGAGCATTTCCTTCACCCATGGCTTCTTGATCTCTTCTTCTTCTCTTTTTCTCTTCTTCTTCTTCTTTTCTTCTTCTTCTTTTCTCTGTCTCCCACCGAAATAGAAACCCTAGATCTACAATTTGATGCACCTCGCAGGTGGGGGGAGGGGGAGGCGGTGCGCAGGGGGGAGGCGGGCGCAGGTGGGGGGGGGGGGAGGGGGGGACGTAGGGGGAGGGGGGCGGCGGACGGAGGGGCGGCGGCGCGGGCGGCGGTTGGGGGGAGGTGGGGCGGTGGTGAGAGGAGAGGTAAGATAGGGGAAGATGAAGAGGGATTTCAGGGTGGGGAAGAGGTTGAGAAGATGTTAGAAGTGGTAGGTCCACATCTTCTCCACGCAGACGTCAAGAAGACGTTTTTTAATGAAACGTCTTCCAAAAATCAAACAGTCTGCGCACTCAAAACCTCTTCCCGCTTCTGCGTGCGTGTAGATGAGAGAGGTGGGGAAGAGCTTTTTGAAAAAAAAACAAACACTACTTAGGTTTAACCTTGATGCATGAAGTTTGTATTTGACACTTGAATGTTCATCTTGTAACATTTGAGTTCATGTGGTATCTGTGTGTCTAGTTGTGTTATCGTATACGAATTATAGTATATATTATTCCCTTTGGTCGGTGGCTACAGTGCCACCGTGTTAAGGGCTAAGCATAATGTACAACTTTCAAAAGTAGAAGTCTGATGTTATAGTCCCTACAGAAGTACAAATGATGATATTGAAATTACAAGTTGGTGATGCAACGATTGAGATTGGAAAAAGTCTATGGTGAATTACCGAATCGCTAAAGCCACCACTGTTGGAGCTATGGCAGTGGTTCTCACCCTCCCGTCGCCTTCTCCGTTTTAAGATAGTCTCCAATCTAACCCCTAAGCTTCTCACACCATCAGCAACCATTGTGATCAGTAGGAACAGGTGGTTGTGTTGTAGGTGGTGTTACAGTGATGGTGGTGTTAGGTGTGAAGTCGAAAGATAAAATATGAGTGAGTGTAGAGGTTTTAAGATAAATGAATGGTGTTTGAGTGTTGTGAGAGAGATGAAAATGAAAAATAAAAATGATAAAAACAAAAGAAGCGTTGAAGGGGGAGTTTCAAGAAGCTATTTGCTATCTTTTGTCTTTTCAAAAGTATAAGTAATTAACTAAGCTATTCTATTTTTTTAAGTTAGTAAAAGATAATAGAAAAATCATGAGGTGATACGAGGTAAACTAATAGATATTTTATTATTCTTTATTTTTACTAAATAAAAGACAATTTACATATATTTCCGGTCTAACATTCGTGTTACAACAATAGCTAAAACATATAAAACTTATACACATTCATATTTTGTTTTATTAATTCTTTGATTTCTTGCTTTTTATAAAAACAATATAATATTATTTTCATTGCGTGATGAAAAAACCCCGCGACAACACGTGGGAGCAAATACTAGTTATTATAAAACTAGAATAAATAATTCCACATTATCAAGAAATTACAAGATTATGTAATGTAAATCGAGTAAATTTGTGAAAACATGATATAATAAAATTACAAAATATGTGTATCGTACAATAAACGATCCTGAAAATTGATCATATGCTAACACTAACAACAATATTCACTCCAAAGGATTGATAAACGATTAAGCGCCGGAGAGGGATAGGAGTTCACACGTATGAGAGATCATAGCGTTACGTATTTAAAGCCCTAATGTTAAATAATAAAAAAAACATGGCTACAGAAAAACTGGGTTATAAAAAAATACGGGGACTAAAATACGATGGCCTCAAGCAATTACTAGCTTGTAATGGGTATGACCAACCTTGAGGTTCAAATAAACTAAACATGCATCGGAACTACATAAAATTAAATAACAATTAAAAAATCAAGATATTGAATACTCTTAGAAAAGAATGGTTAAGATATAAAACTGCATTCACTCATGTATCATTTTAGCTATATTATTAGCCATTAGACTTCATAAATTTAATACAATTATTCAAATTACTTGATAAAAACTTACTCCTTCATGAATATTCATATCATTTCTACAACTTATGGTTTTATGTAACCCTTAACAGCACACGGAGTGGCCTCGATTTCTTGAGATTTTCTATTATTCTTGAAATTGGGAGGGTGGTGTTTCCCGTTTTTTCCTGTGTCGAATTCCTCGACTCACCCTCTTTTTTTTATTGATTTCTCCCGACCCGATAAATATTCACCTTGTATCGCTAATCACCACCACACTTCATCATCTCCACCACCAACCTAACAAGAACATTTAACATAAAGTAAATTATATTTTTTGTCCTTTAGGTTTGTTGTAATTTCAAGTTCGTCCTTAAACTAATAAAACTATAAAACATTTTTTATGTTCATATTTTGTAACAATTTTCATCTTTTTCACTAACAACCATCTATTTTTAGCATTAAATGTGCACATGTGCTGTGACACCCCGTGTTCTCAGGTTAATGTCGCTCACTAACTAATCCTATTATCTGAATCTTTCTCTCGCGTCTGTTTCATTTAATACGTTACTAGAATATTAAATTAATTATTTAACTTAGGAATGAAGTTATGAATAATAATAAATGAAAAGTTTCGTAGGTAATATTTTAAAGTTGTAAGGCCTAAATAAACACCCAACCCCCACCCCTAATCGCCCCACCTATCCCTCTTGGCTCTCCTCTCTCTCTCTCTCTCTCTCCAACTCTACCCACCAAAATCCAAGTTCAAGTGCAACTCTCCCTCTCCCTCACCTTCGATCTCTCCTCTCGTCCCCTCTTCCCCACTTTCTCTACTGCAAGCAATCTCCACCACAAGCAAGGCCTCAACCCAAATCTTTACTCTCTCTCTATCATTCGGATCTCTTTCTCCTCCCTTGCGGCGGCTTCAACCGGAGGACCCTCGGATCCCTCTCTTGCTCGACTAGGTGAGTATGTTTTTGTTAGGTATTGTTATGTTGCGTTACCGATATCATTTTCGTACTCGGTTGACATGTTTTGGACTATGCGGTTCGGTTTCATTGATATGAATGGTTTTGGGGTTGCAGCCGAGACAGTGGTGTTGGGTGTGTGTATCAAAGCCTTGCCCAAGGGTGGGTATGTGTTGTTATGTTTCGCGGGTATGGGTGTTAGGCATGTGATTTATGTTTTGGTGTGACCCAATTTAGGGTTTGCGTGTAGGTTGCATTAGGGCTGTGTGGGTGTTCACATTAGGGTTGTGTGTGTATTGCATTAGGGTTTGAGTATGGGTCAAATGGCGGTGTGTTGTGAGTCGGGTGGTGTAGGGTTCTCGGCTAGGGTAATGAACGAGAAGGTGTTCTCAGTGCATTCAAGGTGAGTTTTACACCCTCACTTTCTAATACATACTTTTTTTGGGAAAGAGGACATGCTTTAAACGTACTATTCTTAGATTTAGTAAAACTGTATGATCGCATGTGAACTAGTGTTGTTACCAATCAAGTCCTCATATTTGGACTGTTAGTTTATGGTTTATAACGAGGTAATTTCTGAGTAATACTACTGGGTTTGACAAACCCCACTCGAGCTAGTCGCATTAGCACGACTAGAGGTCGAACAGGTGTTAAATTGACCTAATTAATATTGTCATGGTTTGGTAAACACGACCGAGACATTCTTTAATATACATTGTCAGCTTTGGTTGTAAACTTCATACACTTAATGACATGAAATGTATATTAGATATATGTGATGATATACTTTGTTTACTGTATCTGCTTCTAAACTATTTTGCTTGCTTTATAAACTTATGAACTCACCAACTTGCGTTGACACTTTAGCATTTTCTCTCAGGTCAATAAAGGTATTTGTACTGCAAGGAGCACAGCATTGGATTTCATGCATAACATGTTCTTTAAAACAATGATTTGTGATTTACTACTTAAACTCTAATTTGGGCGCACATTTTTACGCAAACTGTTTTGGGATTTCTTACTATTTCGTTTCCGCATTTTAAAACTGTGGAACATGATTTCGAGTAATGATTTGTTAAATGGAAAACTTTTCGAGTTTGTAATAAAATTGTGTCGTTTAATGTAACTAATGACAGAGATTCTAGTTTATCACACGTCTAACGGTAAAACTCAGTCTGTGGAAATTGAGGGTGTGATATGTGCCCCTCATGTAAGTGTAAAATGGTTTTTTTGTACTTAAAATACTATTTATGTAATTTAGGTTAGCTATTGCCCCATTTTAATTAACAGAAAATTACGTAAATAGTCCCTTTGGCTTGACCAAATTGCAATTTTGATCCCTAAACCTCTAAAGGTTGCAAAGTTAGTCTCAATTTTATGTAATCATTGCAAATTTGATCCATATTTTTTAAAAATTGCAAAATTAGTTTAAACTTTTACGTCGCTGTTGCAATTTTGGTCCCCTGGCTAAATTTAAAAGTTAGTTCAAACTTTATAAAATGCATAAAAACTGAATAAATTTAATTTGAGTGATCAAATGTGCAATGCGTACATAAAAATTTGTACTAACTTTGTAAATTTTAAAGTTTGGGGACCAAACATACAATCTGGTTAAATCACATGGTCCATTTATGTAACTTTCTCTTTAATTAACATATGAACTAATAATTAATGATATAATGTAAAGTCATCCACCACCACCATCGCGACCCACCTTCGACATCCACCTCACCTTGCTAGTTGTTCCCTCCCCATCCCGTACTCAAGTGGTCTCCACCTCTATTCACACACGCTATCTCTAACTATCATACATAATCAAAAGGGAGATCCTCTTACTTAAGTCTACAAACAACAAATCAACTTCAAGAACTTCCATCTTTCTTTCAAAAAGCTTTTCACTTGTCAAACTCCAAATAACTTAACTTTTCAATTGTCACACTCCAAATAACTTAATCAACACTTGGTTGTCATTCCACTCGATTTATGCCCTTAGTTGCATACGCGTATAACGCCGCCAACATCAGTGGACTTCGCTTCAATAATAAAATGGGAGATTACTGTCTACAACAACATCAATTCAGACATCTCTTCAAAAAGCCCTTGTAAACTCCAAATATTAACTTTCTTGTAACTCCAAATACTTAATCACCTTGGTTGTCCCACTGATATGCCCTTAGTTGCATACGCGTATAACGCCGCCAATCAGTGGACTTGGTATAGAAGGTGGTGGGTATGGTTGGGCCAATCATCGGCTGACATCTCCTTCATGAGAAAAATGGAATATTGGTTTAGGGTGACTCATAATGAGGAGTGTATTTGTGAGTGGTGGCGATCTCGCATTGATGATGGCAGCCAATGGTAGTTGTGGCCAATGGTATAAGGTAAGGTGTGTTGTGGTAGGTTGTGGCCAATGGTGGCGGCCCTGATCCGATGCTCGGTATTGGACTATGAAGAAGAATGGAACTAAGGTTTAGGGTGGGGGAGAAAGAGGAGATGTGATTTATGTCTACTTCTAATTTTTTTAATTATTAGTAAAAAGACCATATTGCACTCGTGTGCAAGTCACATATTAATAAAGAGTAAAATGTTATTTTCGTCCCTGTGTTTTGTTGAATTGTCATTTCAATCCAAAAACTTTTTTTTGCCATTTCAGTCACTGTAGTTTACCAATGTTGTCATTTTCATCCACTCCACTAACACCGTTAAAATCATTAAATATGAGGTATTTTAGTCTTTTTGAACACCATAAATAATCCAAATTAAACAAATTAATCAATTAATATTCAATCAAACTAAAAAACACATGAAACGACTAGTGATACCAGACGCTTCAATTAAAGCTTCGATTAACTCTAACTCATGTTGTTTGAGTCGAGGTCTGCCGTGGATGTCAATTAATTTCACTTTTTGTTCGAACATGTACCGTTATTTGATTGAATCTGTTTGGGATTGTCGGTTGTTGTTAACATGCTTTATTGATTGAGTCTTTGAACGTGACAATAGCAGACCTCAATAAATAAACGTGACAACATAGATCTCAATCGAACAACATACACGCTCAAACAAAATATGAAGATTAATTGAAATTTCACAACAACCTTAATCAAACAACATATGTAGAATTAATCGAAGCGACCGGTCTCACGTTCGCTTCATATGTTTTATAGTTTTTTAAATATAATTGATTAATTTGTTTTAATTGGATACTTAGGTGTTGAAAAAGACTAAAATACCTCATATTTAATGAGTTTTAACAGAGTTTTAATGGTGTTAGTGGAGTTGATGAAAATGGTAACATTTAGTAAACTACAGTGACTGAAATGGTAAAAAAAAAATTGGATTAAATGACAAATTCAACAAAACGTCAGGGACGAAAATGACATTTACTCTTTAATAAATAACACTAGTCCAATCTTCATCATTGTAAAAAAATCTGATTTATTAGAAATTCTTATGTGCTATGGTTCTAAACCAACATCTAAACAGGTTAGTCGCTAGGCTTGATTTACTTCTCACGTGATGAAAATTACTTGTAGCCTCGTTTGGTTACAACCTATACGGAACATATATGTGAATAATAGTTATAAAAATCACAAGGGTGTATTTGTAACATACACAAATCTTGAAGACACGTTTGTAATAGCCAACGCTGAAACGACGAAATCGTCCATTCCTCAACATGCAATGATCGACACCCAAAAATCTTCATCTTTTTAAAAAACCCATCAAAATTAGGGTTTGTTAATCCACATTTCACCCTTTCCTTCAAATTGCCGACACTTGTTACACAAGCAGCATAAATTCAAAATCTTGATACATAATCCCAAAAACTTTTAATTTCTTAAGAATTGCTCGAAGATCTCTGATGATTTCTGATAATTTGTTTCGTTGATCGTCGATTTCTTATTTGAGATCTCATATTTCGTTCATGAAGCAAATCTATCACATAGTTGTTAAATGTTGCTGATATGTTGTATTGTGAATGGTAAATAAACATGAGTTTGATTTCGATCTTCGTAAGAGTTGTGTGATTAATGTACATATCATTGCAGAGGAAATGCAGATAGATTGTATGTTTATGCACATGTTTCTGTATTTGATGTTGAGGTTGAAGGAATGTCTGCGAGGAATAGAAGGAGAATGCGAAGTGGTCATCAGGTATTGATTGTGATATAGTGGCCAAGATTGATGATATAGTCCAATTATAATCTTTGATTTGAAACTTATGTTCTGTATGATAGGATTATGCACTTTGGCTATGATCAAGTGGGTTTTTGGGGTTATGAAAAGTGTTTTGTGTAATTGATGATTAATGCATAGTTGTCGAAGGCTCAAGCGTACTCAAGGGCCTAGCGCAAAGCGCTTCAAAAACGAAGGTTTTTTTAAGCGAGACATATAGTATAAAAGTACCATTTTTAGGGACTTTAGACATGTTTTACGCTTTTTTGAGCTTTGGGCTAGGTTAAGCTGTTCACGCTTGTTTAGGGTTAGTGTAATTGTTCATACCTGTTTAGACTTTTTGCACGATATTTGGCCGTAACTTGACATGAAAGTGAGCCCGAGCGACTAAAATTGGGGCGTTTGAAACAAGGCGACAAGGCGGTGCTGGGCTGCACCTGGGGGCTTAGGCGCACGCGCCTTGTGGGCTTTTGACAATAGAGAATAGATGTTGGGAAAATTTAGTATGTTAATTGGGCATAACTATTTATAACAACAAGACCAATTTGATGGTGAAAACTCTAGGGTTCCGGATGGTGAAGGCAATTTGATTTCATATGGATCTGTGTATTAATTGGGTTGTTTTTTTTAGTGTTTTTAGAGTTATTAAGGGGGATTATGTGACATAAGAAGAAACAAAGCAATTTATGGTTATCTTTGACCTTTCCTTTAAGTGATACAATGCTTGATTAATAGTTGTGTTGTTGAGAATCTCAATGTACGCATTAGCGTGTTAGTTGTAAACGGTAAATGTATATTGATTTACACAGCCTGAGAATTTATTTAAAACATTGATTGATTTTGGAACTCCTGACTCTTGAGTCAAGTATATAATGTGTCAGTGTCATTGTTACACCTTAGTCAAATTTCACATCTTTTTGCCCAAAGGAGAGTACTTGGCACATAAGGATTGTTTTGTCTCAAATACCATCAACATGTTTGGGTGCTTTATTTGTGGATGACAGAACTCCATAGCGAGGGGTGCTTAAGTGGTAGTAATTGCAAGATGGATGAGCTCTCACGAAGACACGAAGTCGCCCTCATGCAACAAAAACAAAGCCATGAGCTTCTTATGGGCAAAACAGACAATAGTGATTTGTACCAGAGGCCAAATGTTACTTAAACAATTAACATAACCAAAATATGTCAAATAAGAAAACGTTATTGGATATCATTTGTTTTGACTACTCACAGAACCAGAAGATGAATATTTGATGTGTAACTTTTTTTTTTATGTTGGTTGCAAGTTATTTCTGCATATCTAGCTTCATTTACTTCCAAATTTTGTCTAATTCTTGGATGTGATCCCTGATTGATACACTTATATTGCAGGAGCTTCTCTCTTTGACTCTTAAACATAGACGATGAAGAAAATTGTAGCGATGAGTTAGATAAAGAGATACCTTGTGCCGGTTAGTCTAAATATATATGATTACAATATACAACCAGTGTCTATGTAAAAACTAACAGTAACATAGACATATATATGTTATTTTTGTTACGCTTAGTCTATTTTAATGCACACAAACTCCAAAATCCTTTTATTCAAATATCTGGATTATTATTGTAATATAAGCAAATCATCAGGTGCAAAGCTGAGGCTGGCAAAATTTTTATCTGAACCTGGTAATGAGTTATGTGCAGATTGTGGATCTCCAAGTCCAAAATGGGTGTAAGTGCATCATTATCTAATAATGCATCCCTTCACATAATCAATTTTGTATTTTGATCTCGTTAATTGAATTTCACCTCGTGCGTGTGACTAGATCTGCAAATCTTGGAGCATTTGTATGCATCAAGTGTTCTGGAGTGCATAGAAGCTTGGAGTGCATATCTCAAAGGTGTAGTAAATACTATACTTGCCTCATTTACAACATATGGGTATGAATGACCCAAACACTTGTCCATAAGATCATGTTCTAATATATAACGCGTCGAGAATGATAAGGAAGACTGTCTTATTATAAAAAAATCTAGTTTTATATTTTAAAAAAAAGAACTTGGAGGTTATACGGTTATACCTTAGAAATACATTTGGGTAACTTTCAAACCATTACCTGTTTGACGCTCTTTATGCTATGTATTTATTTAACCTGTAATGCTATCAACCAATTTTCAACTTGTTGCAGATATTATCAGTGAATCTGGATGAGTGGACAGAGGAAGATGTTGATAATGTGATAAAACTTGGTGGAAATACTGCAGTAAATTCGAAATATGAAGACAGCATTCCGAACAACTGTAAAAAACCACAACCAGAGTCATCCACAGACGAGCGCGCTGATTTTTCAAGTAATCCGAGAACTACAAGTGTTAGAGGTGGCAAAATGAGCATGTACGGGTCGAAATTGACATTTTTTAGTACGGATCAGGCTAACCCAAAACACTTTTAATCTAGTTTTCTAAAAAAGTTATACAAATAAAACAATCTATAAAACAAAGCAACTTAGGAGATTGTATGCATAGATACTGCACCTTAGTCAATTTTCAACCCTTGTGACATATTAGAGTTAAAACATGATTCAAATCGACTCACTCATAAGAAAATGGGGTCAAAATTGCCATCTGTAACAATGATTGTCACAATAAGCTTGTAATGCTATGTGTACATTTTCTGAACTTTTTTAATAATACTCAGGAGAAAGTATGTAATGCAACAATTTTTAAACACAGAGGAACAATTATCTTGCCCCTTCAATCCAGCATCCTTCCACTGCAGTTCAACAGGCATAAATTCTGTAGTGGATAAGAAATATTTAAATAGTATGCGCATACATAATATGGTCAAACATTTCAACAGTAGAAAAAGAAATCTTGCTGAACAGAAGCCTGGAAAGAAAAGTAACTCAACGGTACTTAAATGATCTTAAACTTTAGAGGTGGAACAATTGGCCGGTTGGGTAATCGGTAAACTGCATACGGGCTAAAAGGCCAATTTTTTGTCGGGTCACAATAGGTTGGTTTACCTGAAACACTTTTTATCAACAAAATTTAAATTATGATAAATATTATTGTGTGATATATGATTGCAAGAGTTATATTATTTCAATAAATTCAATTTATGAATCAAAAGATAAGCATTTAAAAAAACATTTTGGGGGGACTTTCAACTTGCTGAACCGTTTGATTCGTTTCCTTTTAGCGTATTTACTTTCCCATACCTGCTTGACCGTTAGACATGAAGCATAACCTGTATCAACCTCTTCATCAGTAATTAGTAAATGGGTTGAATTTCCACATCTGCCAAACATAGTCTTTGAAATTCAAATTCAAAATAAAACCTTGATTAAATAGTCATTGAGATGTTTAGTAAAGGAACGAGGATATTATCATGCTGTAAAATCTATTCTCTTTGTGGCTCATAAAGCCAACAATTTAGATCACTCAAAAATCATAGTTTTTATATACTATTACATTCTGTATTAGAAACTTACATCCAACTAACTTTTCTGATGTCTGATATCATTTATAGGCAGGTATGGTGGAATTTGTCGGTTGATAAAAGTCAGAGTGGTCCGAGGCACAAACCTTGTTATTAGAGAGTGAGGAGTAGTGATCCTTATGTTATGCTCTCATTAGGAAACCAAGTAAGCCTACATTTTAATATGAATATCCTTTTTGTTGTGATGAATATTAGTTGTAAGTAGTAGGAATTGGTGTTGATATGACAATGAGAGGATCTTTTATTTTGGTTGTAGTCAGTGAAGACCCGTGTTTAAAGAACAACCTCAACTGTGTGGAACGAAAAGTTGATGTTATCGATTCCTGGGGATGTCCCGCCTTTGAAAGTGGTAAGTTGAAATTATGTTTATGAGAGTTTCCTGCAACATTAATGTTATTCAAGGATAAATAGACCAAGAAAGAAGTTATATTAATCGATGGCAAAATGGGTGGGTTGAGTGACTAAACAAAAGCGTTTGGATCGGGTTGTGTGGACCTTCTAACCCCTTTGACTTTTTTTTTGTTATCTTAAATAATAGATATAATTACAGAGTTACTATTATGATGATGATCCAATTTCTTTGAGTAGTGTTTTAGGAATTGTTGTTTCTTTTTTTATATTGGTCTTTTGAGTTTACTTGGCTAACCTACTAGCAATGCAGTCGCCTGAATTGACTCGTGTCACTTAATGGGTGCATTCATTCAAAACTAATATTATATTGAGAACCACAAAAACCGCATAAGCATATGCATAGTGTTTTAATGAAATGGTAAGATTGAAAAAAAAAAGTTTATTAATCTCACCCTATTCTTTCTTTGATTTTAACTCCTCTCTCTACTGTTTTCTATAAAAGTATAACAATGTGTATATGGGCATGTTGTGTATAAGCTCATAAGTCATAAGCATGTAGACAAAATTTTTAAATACCTTTTTAATAATATCAAACATATTAAAATCCACATGCATTCTATTCGATCTATATAATGATTAGTACAGGTGTTAAGATAGTTTTTGCATTCTCAACATATTACTGGCTCTGAAATGACATCTCTCTTTCACTGAAAAGGCTAATATTTCTCCTAGTTTCAGGTTTTGATTGTTTTTTTACCTGCCACAGCCATATTTTTCATTCTATCATTGTAATATTATTCAT